>CM040914.1:10125206-10182706 GCA_023029165.1 Gobiocypris rarus | reverse complement strand
CACACGACCTCCAACATCAGCCAGGTTCTCCACTAACTACACCCTGATGACTTCATGAAGGACACACACAATAAGAAAGCTCTCAGACCTTCGTGATGTTTACAAATTCTCATAGAGGAGTTACATCTGCGCAGCGTCTAGATGAAGAGTCGCCCTCAACTCCAATGGATCTTCTCTAACCTGCGGAACCTGGTGGAGCTTGGCACTATTTTCCCCAGGCTCAAGGATAATCGTCAAAAGAAGCGCTTGTGCAAACTTATTTTAGTCGTTAATTTCGTTTTACGCCCCTTGAAATAATAGAAGTAAGAATTAGTGGGAAATCTGTAAAAAGACTTTAATTATTGGCTATTCTGACACAGGAGTGGAACAACCCTTCTAGTGGTTTCATCTTCCAGGAAAAGTACAACATTTGAAGTGTGCTATGAATATGTCTTTTCAGCTGAATAAACAAGAGGCAATCCCACAATCAAGGGAATTTGAGTATGGAAATATAAAACTTTTAATAGACTAAAGGTAGACATATACAAACCTGAAACCACATTGTGTTTACATAAGAACTGTTTACCTTCCATAAATAAGTTTTTTTTTTAAACAATGCATTAATGTTTTTATGATTTTGTACAAAGGTGAATGATTTCAGTATTAAAACATAAATATCTAAAATACTTTTAAAAGCAAATTTATTATAGAAATATAGTTGTCAAAATGAATAATACATTAAATAGAATTAATAAATTAAAAGTAAATTGACTTAAATTAAAAAAACTTTTTTTTCTCCAAAAAATAATTTAAACTTTAAATTAAGAATTATGCTGTTATTATTATTAAGTACATAAAGAGCTAATTTTGCAGTGTTTTAGTAATATCGTTTTTTCATTAAATTTTACAATTAAAAGTAGAATCAAGAATTACTGTAGAGAGTGTGTGTGTGTGTGTGTGTGGGTGTGGGTGTAAAATAATAAAAATAAAAAATACATGTAAAATATAAATATACATTTTCTATAATAAATATACATTTAAATATAAAACAATTAATAACCAAAATTGACTTTCAAAAATAACTAAAAATGAAAGGCATGTTACATTTTTAGTAACAGCATTGTTTCCCTTCCAAAAGAACTACAAATAATCTTAATTAGCAGCAGTTAGTTATCTCACATGTGGCGTCTCTAGTGTAAGGGCCAAGAATGTGTGCAGGGGAACTATGGGGGAATCCAGAGTCTGGATTTCATCAATGCAAAACATTTACGATGGAAATTCCCCATCCTGAATAATGTGCTGTGTTTGAATAGAGACACTTCAGTCAAATGTGTTATTTGCAAAAAAAAACAAAACAAAACAAAAAAATCTACATAAAGGTCAAGTGAAAATTCCCAAATTGAACGGCAAGCTCCCAGATATCTTCCAACTCAGCTACAATCGCTTAGTGTTATAAAAGCAACAACAAAACCACTCTCAAATAAGGATTTAGTATGAAGGTCAGCAAGGCAAATCCTCTTGACCTTTGACCCCTCAGAGGTCTGTCATGTGAAATGGGGTCACATTCTTTTAGTCACGCGTCGTCTGTTGTCACCGCTCTATGCTGTGTTTATTCCCATCACTACAAGAATGGTAAAGATGAATGTATAAAAAAAAGAACCAAAGTCTGAGATGGCCTGTTAATCTGTAACTCTGTTTTATTGGCAATCGATTGCCGACAGGTATGAGCGGCCGCCCACCTCAGGTGCTGCTGGGTGCCGTGAGAGCAGTGTAAAGACTGGGAGAGTGTGTGTAATGAGAGCAGGTAGGTCAGGGATCGATGCCGCTGTAATCATAGCTTCATGCCGCAGAGACAGTCAGAGGAGAGACAGATTTGCCCCATTTCTGAGGACTATTACAGCTCGAGCAGGAACAAACTCATAGTCTCCGTTTGGCAGAACAAAGCACCGTTCCATAATTACATCAGAGAGAGAGAGAGAAAAAAAACGTTCCTCAATCCTTTCCTTGTGTGCTGACTAAGTAAACATGAACAGCAGGTTTAATTTGTTTAAACTGCACTACACTAATGTGACTCCCATGGTTGGAGTGTGTTACCCATGACAACCAATTGCACATATCACATATATAGAATACATCAAGCTCTCACAAGACAATTGAGCTTGTATGCAATGGACGGATGGATGGATGGACGGATGGACGGACGGACAGACAGACAGATAGATAGATAGATCTCTTCTCTCTCATGTTCACACAGCAGGTGTGGGGGCGGTCCATTGAGTTCTGACAGACATCTGTCACGCTGCCAATCACCCTCTGTCTGATCTCCACCTCTTTAACCTCACATTTACGGAGCGCTTTAATGCATGTCTTTGACCCACAGACTGAGTGCTGACCCACTGCCCCTCTCTTACCATCTTCATTCAGCAGTCACCACCTGTCACTCACTCTTATGCCCCGCCCCTGACAGAACAAGTAAAAGTGGCTTCTAAATCTCATTGTGCTTTGTACAGGATGTTCTGGTTGACCATCAGAGACCCACTGCTGGAAGACTACAAAAAACAAAGCAATTAAGTAATATCTATTTTTCACTAAACATGCTTTAAAACAGCAGCTCACACTTTAAAACTTATAACAACACGGCCACTGCCGGAAGACACTACTGCTGACAGCTTTGGATCAAATTTATGTTTTTGAGAATAAAATCATTTTTTAAATATTGTTTGAGGTTTCAGACACATATTAAGCTAATAATAATATATATTATAAACTAACTGGACGGATGGACTAGACAGAGAGAACGATAGAGAGAACGATGGATGGATGGATGGACGGACGGACGGATTAGATAGAGAGAACGATAGAGATGGATGAATGAATGGATGGATGGATGGACAGATGGATTAGATAGAGAGAACGATAGAGAGAACAATAGAGCTGGCTGGATGGATGGATGGATGGATGGATGGATGGATGGATGGATGGATGGATGGATGGATGGACAGATGGATTAGATAGAGAGAACGATAGAGAGAACAATAGAGCTGGATGGATGGATGGATGGATGGATGGATGGATGGATGGATGGATGGATGGATGGATGGATGGATGGATGGATGGATGGATGGATGGATGGATGGATGGATGGATGGATGGATGGATGGATGGATGGATGGATGGATGGATGGATGGATGGATGGATGGATGGATGGATGGATGGATGGATGGATGGATGGATGGATGGATGGATGGATGGATGGATGGATGGATGGATGGATGGATGGATGGATGGATGGATGGATGGATGGATGGATGGATGGATGGATGGATGGATGGATGGATGGATGGATGGATGGATGGATGGATGGATGGATGGATGGATGGATGGATGGATGGATGGATGGATGGATGGATGGATGGATGGATGGATGGATGGATGGATGGATGGATGGATGGATGGATGGATGGATGGATGGATGGATGGATGGATGGATGGATGAAATAGAGAGAACGATAGAGAGAACAATAGAGCTGGATGGAAGGAAGGATGGATGGACAGATGGATTAAATAGAGAGAACGATAGAGAGAACAATAGAGATGGATGGATGGATGGATGGATGGATGGATGGATTAGATAGAGAGAACGATAGAGAGAACAATAGAGCTGGATGGATGGATGAAATAGAGAGAAACGATAGAGAGAACAATAGAGATGGATGGATGGATGGATGGATGGACAGATGGATTAAATAGAGAGAACGATAGAGAGAACAATAGAGCTGGATGGATGGATGGATGGATGGATGGATGGATGGATGGATGGATGGATGGATGGATGGATGGATGGATGGATGGATGGATGGATGGATGGATGGATGGATGGATGGATGGATGGATGGATGGATGGATGGATGGATGGATGAAATAGAGAGAACGATAGAGAGAACAATAGAGCTGGATGGAAGGAAGGATGGATGGACAGATGGATTAAATAGAGAGAACGATAGAGAGAACAATAGAGATGGATGGATGGATGGATGGATGGATGGATGGATTAGATAGAGAGAACGATAGAGAGAACAATAGAGCTGGATGGATGGATGAAATAGAGAGAACGATAGAGAGAACAATAGAGATGGATGGATGGATGGATGGATGGACAGATGGATTAAATAGAGAGAACGATAGAGAGAACAATAGAGATGGATGGATGGATGGATGGATGGATGGATGGATTAGATAGAGAGGACGATAGAGAGAACAATAGAGCTGGATGGAAGGAAGATGGATGGACAGATGGATTAGATAGAGAGAACGATAGAGAGAACAATAGAGCTGGATGGAAGGAAGATGGATGGACAGATGGATTAGATAGAGAGAACGATAGAGAACAATAGAGCTGGCTGGATGGAATGACAGATAGATAAAATGATAGAACAATAGATGGATGGATCGGTGATAGAGCGATGGATGGATTAGATAGAATGATAGATATAGCAAAAGATAGAACAACAGAACAATGGATGGATGGAATAATGGAACACATTCTTTTTATTAAAACTAAAAGCTTAGTTATACAGTATATATACACACACACACACACACAACCAGTGAAAAGTTTGAGAACGGTAAGTTTTTTAAAATGTTTTTAAGGAAGGCTCTTCTGCCCACCAGGACTGCATTAAATTGATCAAGTGACAGTATAGACTTTTATAATGTTGCAAAAGCGTTATATTTCAGCTTTATATATATATAATGTGTGTATATATAATATATATGTGTTCATATACAGCAAACTTCTGGGGACAAATTTGCCCTCAAATTACAGCAACGTAAACACATACACATTTAACCAGATTAGCAGTGTTCAGAAGTCAACCGAGCTCCGGCCAAGCATGAACTCATGCAAATGCTGCCATTATTCCTTTTTGCACCCCAGACACACACACACCCCTGATCCCGTGAAGGTTTTTCCTTCTCCTTAGTGCCACTGATTCAATAAGACTCTTTTTTTTACTTCCCTATCGCCTTGGCTACGTTTCAACATCAAATCCCAAGTGCTGACACACACACACACACACACCAGCGCTACGGCACGGCTACTAAACTACATTGGGCACGGTTTCTTTGTCCTCGGCATCATTTAATTGATAAATGAGCGAGACGAGCATTGTGTGTGCAGCTGACAGTGGGCTTTTTTGTAATGTAATGACATCGTAGCGCTTGAGGTGTTCACAGGGACATCTGCCTGCAGTCTGGCTTCAGAGAGGGGCATTATGGGAAGGTTAGCCAGGGCAAGCCTGAGTGAGCAGTCACAATGATGGATTCAGAAATGGAAAGTGTAACATTTGCATTGATTTGAATTGATACAGCTGTGACAGTCGAGCACGGAGTGAGTGTTAGCCACTTTAAGAGTCATCTATATCACAAATCTGTTGCTATGTGGTTGCTAGGGCTCCCTATCTAGGGCACATAGCATCCCACTAAGGATTCTTAAAGGGATATTTCACCCCAAAACATAAACTGTCATCATTTATTCACCCTCATGTTGTTCCAAAACTCAAAAGTTAACACCAAACCACATAAACATAAAGACATGCACACACAAAATCAGCTCAATTATGGGCTGCTACTAATGCAACCACACAAGTTCACACATAACTATCTACAACTTTATACCGCACACACACTTTAAAACCACCACACACACTCAAGTCGATGTGCACATACAGATGTTTTCTTCATTTAGTCAGTCTGTGGTCACTGAGAATGAAATACACTTGTGCATGTGGGAAAGAGAGTATAGTTTAACCCTTAAAGGTTTCAGGGATTCAAACTGAACCCGCAAATACACCTCACTCACCTACGGTTGATTTCACAGCCACTTTAATCTCTACTTGACCAAAGAATAAAGATTCAGTATTAAAAGAATAGATTCAAGTCTTCGCTATTTGCCAAAATAATTATCTATTGTAAAAAAAAGATATAAAATTAAGCAAAACATGTTAATAAAATAAAAACAAAATAAAATGTTATTGAAATAAAACAAAACAAGTTAAAAAATTATAAATAAATGAAACAAAACAAAACATGATAAATAAATAAATAAATTGTCAATAAAATAAAACAATACAAAACAAAGCAAAACATGTTAATAAAATAAAAACAAAATAAAACGTTATTGAAATAAAACAAAAAAACATGTTAAAAAATTATAAATAAATAAAACAAAACAAAACATGTTAAATAAATAAATTGTCAATAAAATAAAACAATACAAAACAAAGCAAAACATGTTAATAAAATAAAACAAAAACAAAATAAAAAATAAAATGTTAATTAAATGTTAAAAATAATAAATTTACAATAAAAATAAAAAACGTTAAAAATAAATAAAATTAAAATGTTATTAAAATAAAACAAAACCTTAAAAATAAATAAAATAAAACAAAGCAAAACATGTTAATAAAATACAACAAAAACAAAATAAAATGTTAATAAAAAAATTATAAAATAAAACATGTTAAAAAGAATAAATAAATAAATAAATGTTAATAAAATAAAACAAAATGTTAAAAATAAATAAAACAATACAAAAACAAAGCAAAACATGTAATTAAATTAAAACAAAATAAAACGTTAATAAAAAAATAGAATGTTAATAAAATAAAACAAAACATGTTTAAAAAAAAAGTTTTAAATGTGATTTTGATTGATGCGGACGCTGACATACGTACTTGATTTGAGGGCGGATGTTGTGACCTCGATCTCGCTGCCCAGGTAGGGCTGCAGGAGGCTGAGCTCTGGTTCCGAGTGGTCAGGGCTGGAGAGACCCGATGCCACACTTCCCCCGGGACTCACCATCGCCCTCTGCTGGAGCTCCATCTTCTCATAAACAGCCTTCAGCTGAGGACAGAAAAACACAGATTAGAGACAAGAAAAAAAAAAACATGACCAAAGAAATGCAGCAGAAAATATATATTTATATTTCGCATGGGCATCACAAGAGACACAACATTTAAAACAAAGAGTACTGCAGGTCCAAGTTTGTGTGCATCGATCAAAAAAAAATGTTTTCCTTGTTTGTTTTGTCTGTCTCACTCAGAGCAAAGTCTTGAATGAAAAACTGGCCAATGTAACTAATAGATGTTTCAGAAATTACTGTGAATGTAAGACTGTGAAAGAATAGACTACAGTGTGAGAACGAGTGAATGTGAAACTCCTAAGATATCAACATGAGTTATTTGAACACGTCAGGCACACATTAAAAATAAAATAAAAAACATCTGAATGTAATATCTCATATTAGATGACAACAGATATCAAAAAGTCAAACATTCAGTCAGTAACAGCCATATGTTACAATGTTGTCATTGTTTTAACTCAAAAGAGTGTCCAATTATCTTAAAAAAAAAAATTAAATCACAGCTGATGCAACCGCTGGTTCATTCACCACACTGGAAAGGTCAAGTCGAGTGCATTGCATTGTGGGATACAATGCTCCGTGAAGTGTTCGCTGTTCACATGTTGGCAAATATAGGTAATCATGTTATTTCATGCATTCAGAAACTCAGCAAACAACGCACAAACAGTATGCATACCGCAAATATATTACAAGGAGTAAGGAAACACACACACACACACACACACACACACACACTTATCCCCTGTTGAGAAATTATATTATGCATGCAGGTGTCTCAAACGGGGCGAAAAATAGTAAGCAATTACAAACAAATTAATGTACACAACCATCAGACAACAATTAGACACATTACACAGGCAACCATCCTTTAATTATCTAAAGAACAGACTCTGTTGTAACGGCTGAGAGCTTGTGTGTGAAACGCATTCGGTCGAGTAGCTTACAGCATCTTTCCCAAACCAGTTACGATCATATACGCACGACAGGCAGTACGATAAACAAATATGAAATTAAATTAAAAAATAAAATCTGAGCTGACAGGTGTCTGTGTTTGTGAGCACGTGCGTTAAGCATCAATGGTCAAATTAGATGTGACAAGGGAATCAGGAGCTGTCAAACATAATGTCACGGTAGCGTTATGAGCCGAGAGGAAGTCGACGGTAATGAGAGAGAATGTGTGTGTGTGCGCCGTGGTCTCTGACCGTCTCGGATTGGCACGCTGACAAGCGGCCATAAAGCCGTGCTGGCTGATGAATTCATTCGCCAGCCACTAATGAATTAGCACTTCCCTTCTTTGCCCGCGCTCGCCTTTCCAATCACGTCAAAGGCCTGGCAGAGGAAACAACGGCTTAATGAAAGACAAAACCGCCAGGGAACATCAACCGTGAGGGCAGGTAGCGAGCGCGGCAGGGTGAGAAGGAAGCTCGATATGAAGTCATCTGCATCCATAACTGTTTTTCAGGAAAACAATAACTGGTGACACGCGACAGGAATACGCATCATCAATCATGGGGAAATATTGTGCCACGCTCCCCGAGCCCGGTCCAGGAGATTCGATGGGCTGACATTTCTCGCACTGAAAAACAAACTGAAATCGTCCAGATCAGATGGCAAAAGTGAGAGAGAGGGAAAAAGTAATCTCAGGGAATCACTTCTTCACGGGTTTGATAGATGGCCGTCTTTCTGTGCGTCTTCCTCTCAGTGCTTCATACCTGATCAAACTCTATTTCTGGGCCTGAAGCGTGCAGGCTGAGATATTCATCACCGCAGCTGTGTATGTACACACATACTGCACATCCTTCCTGATGGATCATCGAGGTGTGTGACTCACAGAAAAGAGCGCATGTCAATTTCAGCTAATCACGGAGCAGCAAACTGGACAAAAAAACTATGAAAACTCCTTTCTTCATAACAGTAGCTGGGCAATAAGCTGCCTAATGCTTTAAAACACCACTGGAATAGCATTAATGATGGATGGCAGGTCACAGATGTCTCTCGTGAGGGCCGTAACATGAACACACTCTCAGCTTTTCAACTCTACTGAGATGCATTCATCACTGACACAACCTCTGAGAGGATGTGCCAGTGTGTATGTATGTATTAACTATGGAAGCTTGTTTCCAAAACAGAACAAAAAATAAAACTTTTTCTAAGAATTACAATGAGTCAGAAATGTGAGTTAAAGGGGTTGTGAACTGAGAAATATTTTTTTTCTTGAGCTTTTGACATATAAAGCCATGTTTCCACCGCAGGAACTTTCCCCAGGAACTAGGGACATTGGGTGGTGCTCTGTGTGTTTCGACTGCAGGGAACAGGGACGCAATGAAGTTTCGGGTAGATATTTCTCTCTCAAAATGGCCCTGCTCAATCATTTAATTTATTCCGGAGCATGCAGTAAGAGTTGTTATTAAAATCAACAATTAAGTTTTTAAAAAATGTGACCGATGGACCATTGACAGGACTGATCTTCACAGTACTTTAGACCGCGATGGAAACACAGACACCAACCGGTCTGGGGGAAAAATTTCCTAGGACAAATTATTCTGGGAAATTTCGGTTGAAACGGGGCTTAACATTACTTTGCAAAAGATTTATAACACACTTTTACAATATGGACTTGACAACATTTAAGTAATTGTGTTCATTCTAATGCCTGATACGACTGTGACCAGTGATTTCTGATATGTAATAATTCATGTACAGTCAGATGTTCTTTGTCTGTGTCAGTTAATCAAACCAGTGACTAAACGGTCAACAAAATGTTAACGACAAACAACAGTCACAGTAATGAAACAAAGTCAAATTTGTGGTGTATAGAGTCAAAATTTGGCGATATACTGAAGTCACATTGTGGCTCAAAGTCACAAATGATAAAGTCACAGTTATGGAATATAAATTCAAAATTTAGAAAAAGTTGCATTGTGCCATTTCAAAGTTAAAATGTGAGATATATCCCCAGTTTCACAGATAAGGCTTAAGATAGTTCCACACTAAAATGCATGTTTGAGCCGTTTTAACTAAACATAATTTGCACTGACATATATTAAAATATGTCATTATTTTTACTTTCAAAGCACGCTTATAAAAGCTCCTTAAATGTCCTGATTGAACTAATAGCTAAGCCTGTCTTAATCTAAACCCTGTCTGTGAAACCAGGCCTTCAAATCAAAAAAGTACTTGAAGCCCAAGACTGGTTTCCCACTGAAGGTAAGCAGGGCTGAGCCTGGTCAGTACCTGGATGGGAGACCTCCTGGGAAAACTCGGTTGCTGCTGGTAGAGGTGTTAGTGAGGCCAGCAGGAGGCGCTCACCCTGTGGTCTGTGTGGGTCTTAACGCCCCGGTATAGTGATGGGGACACTATACTGTCAAAGAGCAATGTCCTTCGGATGAGACCTTAAACCGACATTAAAAGGTTCCCGTGTAACCCCAGCATCCTGGCCAAATTTGCCCATTGGCCTCTGTCTATCAAGGCCTCCTAATAATCCCCATATGCTGATTGGCTTCATCACTCTGTCTCCTCTCCACCAATCATTTGGTGTGTGTGTGGGGGGGGTGGGTTTGGCGCAGTATGGCTGCCGTCCAAGTGGATGCTGCACATTGGTGGTGGTTGAGGATATTCCCCCCTTCCATGTAAAGTGCTTTGAGTGGCCAGAAAAGCGCTATATAAATGTAACAAATTATTAATTAAAAAATTAAAGTAAATTGTGGCATATAAAGTCACTATTCTGACATATGCAGTCGATTTTGTGGCATATAATGTCAAAATTGTAAGAAAGTTTATGTCAGATCCAGATGTTGGCTGATCGGTTCTGGCTTAATGTCGGCACCTCATTTAAAGGGGTACTTCAGCGCTGGGAAGATGAATCTGTATTTAAACTGGGTCATTAGTGTAGTAGAAATGTGAAGTTATTTTTGAATTTGGTGCCTTCTAGACTGAGAAAAAACAGAAAATGTATTTTTGTCTCATGGGGATGAAAGACAACAACTCCCAGAATGCACTTCGAGGCCACTCTAGGCACGGCTACTGGATTACTTGCCCACCGCGTTTTGTTCGATATAATGTGAGTGAGCCGATTGAGAGTCACGGCACAAATGCAGCAGGAGTCAGATTTCATTCATCACATGAGCTGAGGTAATCGCGGCCGTGGCATAACATCACAGCGCGTGTTCAGTCTGCCGCATTTTCAGTCCATGTCTTTGGAAGCTTAACTTTCATAGGAATTCATTTGAAATGTTGAAACATTCACTTTGCTCTCCACCGCTCCGTTTACATGAATCTCCGCAGCTCCCCGAGCCGAGTGCTGTGAGTGCGATGTTGAAAACATGTGGAAATTGCGCCCACTGCTGGCTGTAGTCTTTAGCCTCTGGCCAAAAAATCCTTGCATCATCTGAGGATTTTTTCCAGAAATAAAATACATAATTCTCTCGTCTCAGGTTGATATGAGGGGGAAAAGTATGATAATTTGAATATACTCCCGAGTTTCTACTGAACCAAAGCTTAATGCTAATCGCTGAAGTAACCCTTTAATCTCAAACGTGGTCAGTGGAATACAAGCTCTTAAAGAAAGATGAACAAACAGGCCAACAGTTGCCCAAACAATATTAAAACCTTCCTGCAACTTCTTAAAACTACTCAGCTAGCACAAACTTTCTTCTCACTCATGACACAAACCCTGTGAATTGATTTGCATTCAAGATAGCAGCCATCTCACCCTCTTTTCTCTCAGATGAAATGCAGATAATCGGCCTGAGGAAACATGATGTCAAACAATGCTAACTAATGTCACTTCCTTGTAATCCATTTGCTTTCTCCACCTGCATGCTAATAAGAGATGGAGTCTGTTGTCATGCCAACCCCACCTGCCAATCAACGTCTAGGTCACGTCCCCATTGTTAGTGAATGAGCTGTTCATTTGTCAAAATTAGCAGGAGGAGGAGAATCTTTAAAGGAACACGCCAACTTTTTGGGACTTTAGCTTTTTCACCGTATCCCCCAGAGTTAATAAATCCAATAAATCCATACCATTCCCATCTCCGTGCATAGCATAACTCTGTCTGATGCACCCACCGCTAGCCTAGCTTAGCACAAAGACTGGAGGTAAACAGCTCCATCTAGCCTACTGCTCAATAAGTGACAAAATAACAGCAACATTTTCCTATTTACATGTTGTGATGTGTACAGTTACATTGTGTACTAAGGCCGACAGAAAATAGGCTATTATCCGTCAACATAACCAACGTGACAATCTGCTTGCACAGAGAGCGTGCTGGGGACTATTTTTAGGCGCTGCGTAATATTATTGCATGGCAGCAAAGCTTTTCATTTTCTGTCGGTCTTAGTACACGATGTGATTGTTAACACTACAACATGTAAATAGGAAAATGTTGTCACTTATTGAGCAGTAGGCTAGATGGAGCCATTTACCTCCAGTCTTTGTGCTAAGCTAGGCTAGCGGTGGCTTTTTTTGTTGTTTGACTTAAAAAAAAAAACAGTCAAACAAAGAGTAGCACAACAGAGGTTTACTGCTCAAATTAAAACATGGATGAAACATTGTGATTAAAAAAATAAAAAATTAAAGTTTCAATAAACTGTATTGTTGTTATTATTACTTTGAGAAGTGTATTCAACTTGAAAATAATGACATATTTCAGTCATAATTTCTTCGGTTTGGGGTTTGAGTTTGTGTGTATTTGATGATAATTTGGTAAAATGCTGGAAAAGTGACTTAATTATATTCACAGACACTAGCCTATATCATGATTTGATTAAAGTATAAAAGATTGATTTATTCTTCAAAATTGCCAAATTTCGTGACATTTTGCATAATATCATAAATTCAATTTTTATGACAAAATTTAGAAATTTGTTCTGTTTTCAGCATCGCACTTGTATATCACTTTCTTTATTTTCACTCCAATTCCCTGTATAGTCTTCCATCTTCTCAATCTCTCCCCCTCTCTCACTCCAGATGACAAATAAACCTGACAAAACCTCTCTCTAAATCTCCTGCCGTGATCGCCCACAGAGGGGCATCGACATCAATCACACCCGTGTGACCTGCGCTGAGGCCTTCACAAACAGACATTCGGCACACACAAACACAGGTAAAATCCTCAGAATGTGATTGTGGGTGATGTCGTGCAAACAAGGCTGGAATTACAGGGATTAAGACAGAGATCAGACTAATCTGAGATCAACCGCCATGTGTGTGCTGAACATCGGCTCCAGATGTGTGAGATTACCTCTCGAAAAGACGCACCTGGACCGCGGCTTCCAGCCCAGAGGGTATTGGGTAACCGCTAAAATACAAACACACACATACGTGTGCTCGAGTATTTATTGCACACAGAATAAAATACAGTACACATGGCAACATAGTTGAAGGTTTATTTATGTCTGTGATGATAGTAATAAAGTTTGCTAAGGCAAAAAGGCAAGTCGCATTCACATTTTCAAGTTAAATTAATAAATCAAATTATGTTAAGTTATAAATGATTAAATTATAAATAAAATAAAATAAATTTGTGAATAAACACTTTTTAAAAGAATAAGAGAAAGATTATTATAAATATTATTTTGAAATAAACAAATAACTGCATAAACAAAAATAAATGCGTGCATACATACACACATAAAAAATAAAGTAATTAAAATAATATTAAGCCATGTTCAAAGCTGATAAACAAATGTGAAAATTGGAATATATATTAATGTGGCAATGACTCATTTATAGAAAGTATATACTGTACATATGCTAGTAGACTAATGAATGGATTTATGTAATGTATTTTATCATATTACTGTTGCTGCCATTTTCTAAAAGCAATAAAGCTTATCATTTTAATACAAAGTTGTATGATAAAATATGACAATTATTTTCTCATATTCATGACATTACAGCCTGACAATTTATTCCTTGTACATTGCATTCTCACTTCTTTTTTGCTTCATACTCTCTCTCTCACACACACATACACACATTTCTAATCTCAGTTGAATTCCTCTTTAACAAAGTGTTGGAGACACAGAGACAGGCTGTGAACACTCAGGAAATGAAGCACCTCATTCACAGTCTTTGAAGAGAACATGACGCCTGACCCCTGCTAATCAAACACACCTACAGCTCTGCATGTGTCTGCGAGTGAGAGAGACGCCTAATTTTACCATATTCTGAAAACCTGCAGTAATATAGTGGTAAGTGTCAGATAATGAGAGAACATGACTTGAGTGGCAACCAGAGACAAATTAAAAGAAGTACCATGGTGCAATGATGGTATCATGGAAATACTAAAATAGATTTTTATATATAGTACATATACATAATGTGTGTGTGTGGGGGGGTGCATTGTAATTTTCCTTTTTTTAATAATTTAAAGGGGTACTTCAGCGCTGGGAAGATGAATCTGTATTTAAACTGGGTCATTAGTGTAGTAGAAATGTGAAATTATTTTTGAATTTGGTGCCTTCTAGACTGAGAAAAAACAGAAAATGTATTTTTGTCTCATGGGGATGAAAGACAACAACTCCCAGAATGCACTTCGAGGCCACTCTAGGCACGGCTACTGGATTACTTGCCCAACGCGTTCTGTTCGATATAATGTGAGTGAGCCGATTGAGAGTCACGGCACAAATGCAGCAGGAGTCAGATTTCATTCATCACATGAGCTGAGGTATCGCGGCCGTGGCATAACATCACAGCGCGTGTTCAGTCTGCCGCATTTTCAGTCCATGTCTTTGGAAGCTTAACTTTCATAGGAATTCATTTGAAAAGTTATAACATTCCAGAAATAAAATACATAATTCTCTCATCTCAGGTTGATATGAGGGGGAAAAGTAAGATAATTAATGTATAGTAAATATACATAATGTGTGTGTGTGTGTAGGGGGTGCATTGTAATTTCCTAAATACTTTTCCTTGTGGGGACATTTTTTGGTCGCCATGAGGAAAACAGCTTATAAATCATACTAAGTGATTTTTTTTTTTAAATTTAAAAATGCAGAAAGATTTATGTGATGGTAGGGTTAGGAGACAGAATATACAGTTTGTAAAGTATAAATACAAATCATTATGGAATTATGGAATAACACATGCATGTGTGTCTGGATGTTTCAGCAGTAGCAAGACATTTTCACATTAAATTAATAGTCACGTCACAGTTAAACTCGCAATATACTATGGCACACTATACAGTTAATGCAAGTTGTGCAACCATATATCTTTTTTTTTTTAATACAATTTAAAAGTGAAGACAATCTTTGTACTTGCATGTCATGTCATGTAAATATTAACCAATATCAGAGAACCACAAACATGCAAATGTGTCGCTAAATTATTGAAATATTAAAGTTAAAATCTCAGGGGGTATTTCAAGAAAATAATTCACGTCTATGTGCTGTAAAGGAATTGAAATGAAAATGAAAAGGACAAATACAAAAGGGGAATAAAGCAAAGAATGAAACAGAAAAAGTGAGAATGTGAGAGCGAGAGCAGGTCAAAGAGGAAATGGTTATTGTGGCGGCACTGCTCCACAGGTATCTGCCGCCCCCTCCTCTCCTTAATCACTCCTTACATTTGAGCGGCAGCCCTCTGGTGCCTCTGAGGGGGGTAAATGTGCCACTGAAGGGGGGACGGATGGAGGGTCTTATGAGAGGGTGAAAGAGAGCAGCTGGCATTAGCTTAGCATTAGAGAGAGCTAATTATTAGACCGTTGGAAGGGGGGGGGGGAATACATGACGGATGTGTTTGCATGAGCTTCTTGATGAATGAGTGGGCTTTTTTTAACGTGAGCTACTTTGTTGGAAGCACAATGTGCCAAAATCCCCCTGGGCTTATATGGTGTGTGTGTAAGATTAATGACAAATTTACCCTTTCTCTTTATGAATGCTTATAAATAATAATAAGACCTGTCACGTCGTAGGGTGCGCTGTGCAAGCGCAGCTGCCTTTTACTGGAACCTGCAGTAAATCAAAGCGTGTGTGTGTGTGTGTGTGTGTGTGTGTGTGTGTGTGTGTGTGGAGGGGGCTGTTCTCCGTGCGGATCTGCGCTTCAGGGGGTTTATGTGGAATCACGGCTGCGACGCCCGTTTGGAAACATGTTGAATGTGTGTGAACTCGCTGTGATGTTTCGTTCGCATTTCTGAGCAGCTGGGAAACACGCAGCTAGGTCAATGACAAATTATAACCATGAGGAAGTGATGATGAAAATGTAAAAACAAAAATGCTTTCATTATGTTTGGATTTATTGTTTTTGCAAAAACACATCAAGGTTTAGTATGTTTTTTGTTTTGTTTTTAAAGCTTGCACATTTTAAGTAATTAAAATAACTAAATACATAAATAAATAGGTAAAAACAATGTGAACTATAAATGCATGCATAAAACATAAATAAATACATGCACAAATTAATAAATGCATTTATAAATACATACATAAATAAATGCAAATTAATAAATCCGGACACAAAAAAATGGGCATGCGTAAGAGACAGAATCAGATAAGAAAACGGCATTCACTGAGAAGATTGATGGGGGGAAAAGAACAAATGTTTCAGTTCAGAGTCGGCAGAACATGTGGTTTCTAGGGAGTTACCATGGAGACCAGAACACATCTGTGCTGCTTTGACACTGGTAGGCAGTTTTTTGGAACAGCGCTGACGCTCAAAAAAGCCAGAGATGTTCATTTTCTGGCTTTAAGAGCCTTGCTATGGTAGTAATCACACACACACACACACACACACACACACACACACACACAGTTTGAGACTAATTGACTACAAGGCATTTGACATCCCAGTAGCTGGAAGCAAGTTGTCCATCTCACTTGTATGTTTGGCCTCTTTGTTCCTCAAGCCTGACCTGCAGAAAAAGGGAGGATGCAAAGAAGAAGCACACGGGCACAGAGGAGAAATCAAAAGCACTAATCAGGCATCTCGCAAGGTCTAACGAGCCGGAAACATCCACTGAGAGGTCAATCAGACCTGATCATCCATCCATCCAACGCCCACTTCCCTCTTAGCCAATTTCACACGTACAAATACTGTAATTTTCCCAAATGTTTTATTATAACCTCAAAAATAGTCCAAAAGCACCAGGTACAGGATTCCAGATCTTGTGAAAGCAACAGGACTACTATGATTCTCAGTATAATAATAAATGCTTATGGCATGGTAAGGAATTTAAAAGAATATCTTACAGGATATTTTTTAAATGTCCATTAGGAAGATGTTTTTCCAACACAACCGCCAATAGGACTCCAAGAGGCAAATATGAAAAAAAAAAACTGTAAGAATTACAGTTTATCCACTAGGACTGCATTAGACTCTTAAGGAATTTGACATGATCCCACTGGGATATTTTAGGATTGGCTCCAATTATGACAGAAATCCCACTAGGAATTCCAATAAAATATTTAAGGCATGCAAATCCAATCCAGGCGAGAGAGAGTGTGTGTGTGGTTGAAGGGTTTAACGTGTGAATGTCATTGGTCGTGTCTCTGAAATTGCAACTGCAAAACAGACAAAACAGAATCAAGACCATTAAACTAGATCCCGCTGGAGCAGCCACAGGAGGTGTTGATCTCCCAGCAGAGGGCACACATGCACACATTCTCTACCAGTGTTCAAGACATCCACATGCTTGTAACCATTTTACTTTTGTAATCTGTATTTCCAAGTGAAACAAGATAGGCACATATAAGAAAAAGATATGATGGGATCTTATCCATTTGGATTACCCATAGGGAATTGTCTCTTTATATGAGAAGTGTCTTTATCTATATCTTTTATCTTTCTATTTCTATATCTATCTGTTAGTCTGTTTGTCTGTCCATCTGACCAGTGGTTCCCACAGGTATAAATAGATATTAAAGTCTCTTATCCTCCCCAAAGCTGCATTTATTTGATCCAAAATCCTTTAATATTGTGGAATATTATTGCAATGCAAAATAAGTGTTTTCTATTTTAATATATTTAAAATTTTAATTTATCGATCAAAGCTGAATTTATTCAGTGTCACATGATCCTTCAGAAATCATTCTAATATGCTGATTTCCTGCTCAAGAAGTATATTTCTAATTAAGTTGAAAACAGTTGCTGCTTCATATTTGTGTGGAATATTGTTTTTACAGGATTTTTTGATTAATAAAAAAAAAGTATTTTTTTTACGGACACAACAATCGATAGACAGACAGACTGACAGACAGACAAACAGACAGATAGACAGGTACAGAACAACAGACAGACATTACGACAGGACGGACGACGGACAGGACGGACGGACGGACAGACAGACGGACGGACGGACGGACGGACGGACAGACGGACAGACAGACAGACGGACGGACGACAGACGGACAGACGGACGGACGGACGGACGGACAGACGGACAGACAGACAGACGGACAGACGGACAGACGGATGGACAGACGGACGGACGGAACAGACAGACAGACGGACGGACGGACAGACAGACAGACGGACGGACGGACGGACGGACGGACAGACGGACAGACGGACAGACGGACAGACGACGGATAGACGGATAGACGGATAGACGGATAGATGGATAAATAGATAGATAGATAGGACAGACACAGACAGACAGATAGATAGACTGGTACAGAACGACAGACAGAAAGACAGACAGACACAGATAACGATAGATAGACAGATACAGATAGACAGATACAGATAGATACCTTAAACTTCAGAAATGTGAGTGATTTACCATACCTTTCAGAAGAACATAAACAATTTGCATAATATAAAAATGACCTGGTCTAGCTCAGAATGAGGCCTTGTTCCAATGCAATATATGCATCTCTAATAAAAGCCATTACTTTATGCTAAACCATGAGAGACAAACAATTACAATCCATCAATGCTTTGAGACGTTCTCCGAGAAATAGGAGGTGACAGCATGTATCTGATAAGCGTGGGTATCCACCCCAGACAAACCACGTCTGTTTCAAGAGGGCTATTCAGACTCATTACTATCTCATCAAGAAAGGCCCATTCGTTAAGACAATTAATTAGTAGCGGACGCCTGTGGAAATTGATAATAATAATAATGAAGGGTGTGATGACAGCTGATTGGTCGACGGGGCAGGGACCCAGGTGCGGGTTTACGGCTTTTAATTGCAGTCGAGCGTTTGCACAATGTGTTTTATTAGTTGTATTCGCCGTGGTTGACTCGCTAACCTCTTCTGAAGAGGTGCACGAGGAGCGCCGATATGTGTGACTTGTCACTTATGTGAAGAGCAAATTATCAGTGAAGAGGATGAGCTGAGATTTGAGGAACGCCCTCAAGCTGTCAGTCAAGTGTTTCTGAGTGTGTGAGGGCTAATGAAGACGCCGTGGAGCTCCGCTGGCGGCCTGGAACTTTGATTTAACAGTTTAGAAAGGAAACTGAAGCGTAATGTCAGCACATTAATTAAAGCACTGGTGCTACTCCACACTAACATCACAAATGGCAACACCACAACTCCACAACAATTGTGCATGTGTACCATTTGTGTGATGAATGATTTTATTACATGAGTTCATTCTTGATAAAAATGTATGCAAAGAGTATGTTAGTACAATTTGAACACCAGTCACTATAATAATCCACCCATAATGATGGCATCTGCTCAGAAGTGAAAGAAATCTTCAACCCACAGAATTGTTGTTAAACACGCTGTTCTCATCAGCAAAGCCCTGAGAAACTGTCAAACGAAAAAGTCACTAGAGATGAGAAAAACAAAGTCTGACTGACACTTTGACTGTTTCAAATGTGGAAAGTTATGGAAATCACAATTGAGCAGAATAAAGTCCCAGTTCATCTCTCATTCATCGTCTGTATAACTGAAAAGTCAGTATGAATAATCCACTGAATCCCTAACAAAAATGACTTTCAAATATATAATGGAAAAATCCACTGCCATTACATTTACACTCATTGCTGACTTTTCAGGGTTTTTCAAAAATGGCAGACAAACACGGTCATCCACACACACAGTGCAAAGTCAACGGTGAGCCAGGTACTGAAAATAAGTCCTAAATAACTGCAAAGAAACAATAATACATGTAATCTAATATAATATATAATAAGTCATTTTGAAATATACATTTTTTATTGTTTCAATCGCTTGGAACGTTTACACTTACAAATCTGTACATCTACATGTAAAAAGTCACAGTACATTTTAAACGTTAGTTTTAAAAAGAACAACGAAGTAACACATCACATATTACAAAGAAAATGTGGCAGGGTCTATTATTTTGCAATTACACAACAAGACTTAAAAGGTTAGTTCACCAAAAAAAAAGAGAACTTTATATATGTGAATAAAAGCATAAATTCAATCTGCTCATCATAGAGTGTGTTTAAATGCTCACCAACACAAGTAAACCACGGTTACATGACTTTATTAATAAATCAGGTTATTTGCCTGTAGTGATGTCAAAACATCACCATTTGTGTTCCATATGTTACATGTCAGTTATAATTTTAAATAAAGTTTGCAACATGTTAGCGGGAACTTCCAGCTCATATGCTCCTCTCATGCATTTACAGATCCAGCGTTTTGACTTAACCGCTTCTACTTCTGCTGCATGAGATGTGAAAACATTTTCTGGGTCATGAAAGATTCTGCGTTTGTGAGATTTCCTTCTTTCTTTCCTGCAAAACACTCGCTCTGTCTGGATGTGCTTAAATCTGCACTAAGGATGCGTTCCTTTCACGTATCACACATGCGCACATCAATAAGCACACAGAAAGCAGGTTCATTTGTTTATATGCCGCACGAAATCGGGGTATGAGGCAAAAAAACTACCTGTGTCGACCAGTTTATGCTTAAGCCGTTTATGACCTTACTCCGTTAAAAGAAAATGGGTTACCACGTTTACATGACCACTTGCGTTGACGGCTTATTAAGCATAATCGGCTTACGAACGGGCATGTAAACGCACTCATATTCAATAGTGTCTCCTCAGGAAACTTGAACTAAACCATTCAATTCATTTGGATTAGTTTTATGATCTCCTTATGAACTTTTTGAAGCGTAGCTGTCAATGGAGGAACAGAAATCACTCAGATTTAATTAAAAATATCTTCATTTGTGTTCCGAAGAAGAACAAAATCTCTAATGATCTCTAAATGACATTGCATTTTTATTTTGTTGGTTATAATGAAAAGATCTGCGAGTGAGCAGAACTTACACGGAACAAAAACTCCACCATTTTGAGCTGTGTTGAGCAGATTCTGACTAAGTTAAAGATCTGATTGGCCATTGCGTTCATGCACTCTGTGATTGGCTACAAAACACAAGCTGCAAAACATGCTGGAAATAGAAACCTTTGATGCTCTTCACAGAGCGCAAACACTCATGGGAGTGTTTTAAAGCAGCTTGCTATCAGTGAGTACCATTAAGAACAGCAGATATTGTCACATTAAATGATCAAGTAAATCTTTGGCAGTACAAAAATTAATTTTGGAGGCCCCCAAAATATTGTCAATGCAGGAAAAACCCTGCTTTTAAAAGCTGATACCGAAATAAGCATAGTAGCTGATATATAATGCTAATATGTAGATGCTGATAATACAATATAATGAAGGCAAATATCATATACAAAAAAAATGCTACATTTAAAGCAGCAGTCCGTAACTTTTTTGGGTTAAAAATTATCCAAAATCAATTTTTGAGCAAGTACATAACCAGCCAGTGTTCAAAACTATCTGCTTACCTTAGCTCGATTTACAACGGTAAGCTTGTAATAATGTTTTTAATTCCAGTGGTGCTGGTGGATTTCCACTGGAGATTCGAGCATATCTTTGCTTCATTGCCTCACATCTGTACACATCAATAAGAAGTCCCGGCTAGCGAGTATATATTGTGTGTGAGGATGTTGGAGGTGGAGATAGTCTTTTCTCTCAGTGCTTGATATAATTAAACTATAATATAAAATAATAAACGGACTGCAGTTTTAATAAATACTTGTTTTACATAATATTTACTTAAAATTATATTATCCCGTTCCACCACATCCCAAAGATGCTCTATTGGGTTGAGATCTGGTGACTGTGGGGGCCATTTTAGTACAGTGAACTCATTGTCATGTTCAAGAAACCAATGATTCGAGCTTTGTGACATGGTGCATTATCCTGCTGGAAGTAGCCATCAGAGGATGGGTACATGGTGGTCATAAAGGGATGGACATGGTCAGAAACAATGCTCAAGTAGGCCTAGGCATTTAAACGATGCCCAATTGGTACTAAGGGGCCTAAAGTGTGCCAAGAAAACATCCCCCACACCATTACACCACCACCACCAGCCTGCACAGTGGTAACAAGGCATGATGGATCCATGTTCTCATTCTGTTTATGCCAAATTCTGACTCTACCATCTGAATGTCTCAACAGAAATCGAGACTCATCAGACCAGGCAACATTTTTCCAGTCTTCAAATGTCCAATTTTGGTGAGCTCATGCAAATTGTAGTGGAGATGAGTGGTACCCGGTGGGGTCTTCTGCTGCTGTAGCCCATCCACCTCAAGGTTGTGTGTGTTGTGGCTTCACAAATGCTTTGCTGCATACCTCGGTTGTAACGAGTGGTTATTTCAGTCAAAGTTGCTCTTCTATCAGCTTGAATCAGTCGGCCCATTCTCCTCTGACCTCTAGCATCAACAAGGCATTTTTGCCCACAGGACTGCCGCATACTGGATGTTTTTCCCTTTTCACAAAATTCTTTGTAAAAATTCCTAGAAATGGTGTATAGAAAAACTCTGTAGCAGTACATAAGTTGCAAAAGATCAAGCAAATTAGAAACATACAATTAAAAAATTTAAAGTCTCTTTCAAGTTAAGTTCCTTAAGTTCTTAAAGCCCAACAATGAATGACTGAACGAGTGTTCATTTGTACATCAGCAGCTGTTCTTTGAAAGAGGTCAGTCTAAATGACGCATGTTTCATGTTTGTCGCTAAAGATCTGATTAAAGAGAAGTTCCTAACTGTGTGCTGCTTAATGTTCAAAACTAAACTACTGGCAAAGGACAGCGTTCTCTGATCAAAGCCTTTGTTCTCAGAGTTGAGAAACATTATACTCTTCCCAGCATTGATTTCCTAGTCTGGGATAGAGCAAAACACATGGAAATGAGAATGCATAATACATGGATGCCCAATGAGATCCGACCTGCATCATACTGCTGGATTTCTTTCTTCTGCTAATATTAGAAGCCAAATCTAAAAGCAGCTCATGCTCTTAGAAATGCAAAGTGGCAGCAACAGCCCACCCATCACATCTACAATGAATATTAATATTTAGTGTCATGGGAAAGCAATAGTGTTTATCATCACGCTCTTGCAAACTATTAAAACTCACACTTTTAAGGGAAAAAATGCAATAAAGAAATAGTTGTTGGAAGCTTAGTGATGGTGAAGTAATGTGACCGTGGTGTAGTTCAAATTTTCAATTGCATACAGGCATCAAAGTTCAAGTTGTGATCAACTTTTGAACAAAGTTTGTGAATAAAACATGTTGTCTAAGAAGGAAAGATATGTGTCATTATTTGACACATATCCCTCTATGGTACGGTGTTGCCTCCAGGCAGTCTATTTTAGTTTATTTTTAAACAAATGAAACACCAATTTATTGGTCAAACCCATCTCAGGGAAGAAGAACTCAAATAATAAACAATGAAAGTGCAAACAATTGGTCACATGACCCAGAGGTCCACTGTGTGTCCTGTTTCATCACAGGTCACGACTCCATATTTTCACTAATTTCCATCCAGTTAATCACCAACAAAAGTCACCTTCACTGGTAAGTAAAGAAGCATTTTCAATAACTTTATATTATATATCATCAAATGTTTTACAGTAAATACAAAAAACTGTGTGTTGCCTCAAGGCAACATTGTACCATAATGGAATCGCATCACACTAGGTTGGATTCAGATATATTTTATTTGTAAGGAAAATAGATAGAAAATTCTCTAAATACAGTATTTTTGCATTTTTGCATGATTTTGTAATGCACTTATAAGAATAATAATTCACAAACTATAACTAATTTTCTATAGCACTTAAAAAATATAAAACACAACTGCCATTTGATGAGGGTGAGGATGAGGTGTCACACTGTAATGAGGAAGATGAGGTCATAGTGACAATCCGGCAGGGAGAGAGTGAGGGTGAGATCGAAGATGAAGATGTATTCAAAATAACAAAATTAATTAATAAAAAGATTAGTTTTGGAAAAAACACCACACATATTTCTTTTCCTAATTGAAATCATATTGCATACCATAAAGGGATATTATTAAATATATAGATTTTACTACACTCTCAGAAAAAAGGTACAGTGCTGTCACTGGGAGGTACCCTAAGGTACAAAAGTGAAAAGGTACATCTTTGTACCTTACTCACCCCTAAATGGTACATATTAGTACCGTAAAGGTACATATCAGTAATTTAAGAGTGCATATTAGTACCTTAAAGGTACATATCAGTACTTTAAGAGTGCATATTAGTACCTTAAAGGTACATATCAGTACTTTAAGAGTGCGTATTAGTACCTTAAAGGTACATATTAGTACCTTTTCGGTTTTGTACCTTAGGTACCGCCCAGTGACAGCAATGTACCTTTTTCTGACAGTGTAGTATCAGTGTTATTATAGAGTTAACAAAAAAGAAAAACATTAAAAAAAATCTTTACTTGAAATAAATAAAATGTTAGACATAAAATATAAAACTTAAACTTTTCCCATTTTCATTTTAGTTTCATTAGCCTGATGTACCAAACTAAAACTTAAATACAAATTAATTAAGTATACAAATATTTTTACAAATAACAAAAACTATTAAAATAAAATGAAAGCAGAATCAAATTGAATTCTAAATATTTACAAAAACTATATAGTATAATACTAGTATGACAAAATCTGTTACAGTGTGTTATATATATATATAAATAAATGCAGAAATTGTTGGTTGCGCCCCTATAGTTTCTAAGTGAGCTCCTAAATTTTTCAACTTAAAAAGTAAGTGTCAAGGACAGTTTTGTAATTATCGTTATTCTGACAAGATATGAATGCAGCACAGAAACAAAAGATTATTTTAGCATATATAAAAAAAAATAATAAAAAAACACTTACAAAAGACATTAAATTATAACTTTGAAAAGCAAGGCCAAAAAAGTATATCAGATCATGACCATCACTCCAGGTTGCTTCATGTGGCTGAAACTGTGACTTTGCGGCAACAAATCGGGGCACGAAATCGTCGCTGTGTTTTGTTCATCAGTGAAAATGAGTTCCCACAGCTCTTTCCCCCATTTCTGAATAGCCTTAATCAATCAAATTCTTCATGTATTATGAGATTTTTTTTTTATTAGAATCATTCTTCTGCATTTGAAATGTAATTGAATGAACCCGCGGCTCATATTAGCTGAATAGTGCTTAACTATCCCGGCAAATTGAGAAAACCGCAGTAGTTAAACGTTCAGCTTGAGCAATCAGGCTCTATTCAGCAAGCATGATCGTTCTCTCAATGACGCCAGACGTGAAATGAAAAAAAGACAAATGCGTTTCAAAATTGGCTGGATGCTAGTAATGCTAACTACTGACTTAGCATGCATGCTGGCCGTTATATATTTTAAATGTTTGTGGCCCAGAGACACACCACAATCTGCATATTAATTGGCAGACTACAATAACGCCAATTACTCAGTAGTCGTTTATTCTGAATTAGCTTTTGAAATATGTGCTAATTAGCATGGCAAATTCATTATGCCTATTTACAAGGTCCAAAAACATCACAAGGATGACCGTGACTTGGAGAGAAAAAAAAACATCTATAACAGGGGGAAAATATTTATAAATCATCAGAAGTATGAGAGGAATCAAGGGCTGGTAAATTACACAATTTACAGGCGTTAAAACAGAGGGATCTGAATTATCATTAAAGTTAATTAAAATGATACAAACAGACATAACAACTGTCTTATATCTCTTGCACGCTCTTTCTTTATTCTTTTTCTTTACTTTTTTTTAGCTAATTTCATTGTTTTCCCATATCAGATAAGCTGTTAATAAGAAATTGAGTATTAGAGTATCTTTCTTTCTAAAGTGATAAATACACAATATGACTGCAGAACGATATTTATAATGTAACAAAATATTTCCATTTAAAAAAATATATATTAAGAATCTTTGGGGGGGGGTCTTTATTCCACAAAAGCAAACTGTTGTCAAGATGTTCAAGATGATCAATAATAATAAAGAATATTTCTTGAGTAGCAAATCATCATATTAGCATGATTTCTGAAGGATCATGTGACACTGAAGACTGGAGGAATGGCTAGGGAAAATTCTGCTTTGCATCACAGGAATAAATTAACAAAATAAAATGTAATAATATTTCACTGTTTTACTGTATGCATGATCAAATAAATGCAGGCTTGCTTACCACAAGAGAGAAAAAAACATTAATAACCCCAATCTTGTAAATAGTAGTGTATAAAAACTATAAGATTCTCACTAGTGACTAATTTAAGTGTCTGATCACCAAAAATATGAAAATGTAAATTAAATACAGGTCCCATGATGTGTTTTATTTTTTTTTTATTTTAAATGTTTCCTGAGGTGTACTTATATTGTTAGTATGATTTTTACATCATAAAATGTCATAATTGCGATGCATTTTTCCATCCTGATTTTAGCCCTCTGGCTTGAATGCTCTGTTTGAAGGGGCGTGTCTGCTGAGACATATCAGTGTAAATGCCCACTGTTGTGATTGGCTGAAATCTTTGCATTTGAATGTGGAACTCCTCTCAAATTCTTTTTACATTTTTTTTTTACTTTTACAGCTGTTGAGATTAATGAATCGTGACAGTGTTGGTTATAGCATTATTATGAGATCTTTTGCCCATCACATGAAAGGCTGCAGTGATGAGCATTGAGAAGACAGACTGTCTGTTTATCGCGTCAATGCTGTGATCTCTACATTGCAACGCTATTTCTCACACAAAATGCTTTCACCACTACTAACAACAAACGTAATATCGATATGAATACAGTAAGAGCTTTGTTGTGCAGCATAACAGCGTCATTCATTATAATGGCAGTTTGGGCAAGTGTGCAGATATACTCGTGTCATGTGATTGACAGCTCCGAACTTTATAAAGAGAGTGTTCTTTGATCGCTCTCTGTAGTTTAATCACAATTTAAATAACAAATTTGTTTCATGCTACTAAGAGCAGCAATGTGAAGTTGATCGTTTAGTCACTGGCCTTGATTCACTGATGCATATTAAAGGATTTAGAAACAAAGTCTGTGTGAACTTGAATAATTACAGCTACACATCAGAAATCAGTTAATGAACACTTTCCTGTTTGTGGCGGTGCTGTCGAATCCATATCGTAAAAGTCTGTTTGTAAAGCCTGTGCTGACATTGCGACTGAAATGTAAAAAATAAACTGAATCCATGTTCTCCAAATTCTCTGGGTGGGCAAAGCAGAGATAGGGGAGGTAACCATTCCCGTATGATGACATATAGGGAAGATTCCAGATCGGCCCATCTGAGCTTTCATTTTCTCAAAGGCAGAGCAGGATACCCAGGGCTTGGTTTACACCTATCGTCATTTCTAGCCACTGGGGGGCCTATAGGCAGGCTCATATTAACGTTAAAAAACTCATAAAGTGACATTTTCATGTCATGGGACCTTTAGTGCTTTCATTTTATACAGTTTTAATATACTGTTATTCCAATTTAAACATGACTTATCAAATCAAATAATACAACTAGAGAATATCATTTTGATCCCATCACAATGAGAAACGTCTGGTCCCAAATTATGATGGAAATTCCAATAGGAATCATGTAATAATTCCATTTGGAGTTTTTCTGAACTAGATGCTGAATAAAACTCTCCTCTCTAATGGCTGTTAACCTGCCCATACTGATGGGCCGCTATGACAGCACTGCCACACAAGGACAGACCCATAATGCATCAGTGAGTGACAGTGAGTGGAAGTGAATGATAGGGTTCTACAGGTAATGCGGATCTTGGGAAAGTAAAGTGCTCTGTTATCATAGGGTGTAGTAGGGGATTTAGGTAATTATCGGTGACTCTGTAGAGCTCAGAAAAACACACACATAATCACCATTCATCATCTGGAGTGGCTGATTATGGGCATTAGGCAAAGAGATGGTGGCTGAACGCATGACGATAAACTCATGAAGGTGAGTGAGGAATCCTTTATGGTCAGTATGATAATGCAAGATATCAGGTACTATTGACATACTGTACGCTGAACATTTGTCTTTGGGGGATGACAGCAGTTTAATGCATGAAGAATTAGGGTGGGAGTAATTATAACCAAAACCCACGTAGAAGTAAATTCAGAAGTGGTTCAACATCAACCACTCACTCAAGGAGTAAAAAAGAACAGGCAAGTTCCTTCATCATCCATTTCAAAATCTAATAGCAGATTTTGCATATATTGTTGATGATATTCTGCAAATGAAGTGTTCATTTAAATAAAAAGTTATCCAAAAATGTACTTCTATTATCACCTATTTACCGTGACGTCTTTTCTATTAAGTGAAGCATGAAAGGAGCTATTTTACACAATGTTCTGGTTGCACAGTTCTAATGAAAGTGAGCTGTTGAGCTCCAAAACAACACTATAAAAGTATTCAAAAAGTAGTGCAAATGAGTGCACATTTATGTGAGGAAAAAACAAAAAAATATTCAATTTACATAAGTCGCATCAAAATATATGGTGCTATTGTAAAATGTATGAATAATAAATGTATGAACATCTACACAAAACAAATGCCAATATGTTTAAGAGCAAAAGCTAGTAGGTTGTCTATTGCTTATCGTTTTCAAAATCGCTGAAAAATTCAATTAGATTTCTTACATAATAATAACATTGAAATTATATTCAAATTCTTCAAATATCGTCTTCTAAGGCCACAAGAGGGTGTATTGTTTTAAGCAAACATTCATAAGTCAATTTCCTAAATTTGCCAGCAAAACATTAAGGAATGAGTGTAAAAAAGAGAAAACGAATGCTTCAACAGTCAGCATAATGTATTCGTGGTGTTCAACATAGTCACACATAGTCACACCAACACGTATCGGCCCATTGGCCTTCATCAGGGCCACCAACACCCCGATGAAGGCCAATGGGCCGATACGCGTTGGTGTTTTAATGCTTTAGCCCAACTAATAAAGGCTTTTTAACTTTTGCATCCTATTGAGTGACTGGACTTGGATTTTTTTTTCCAAATTCTTTTTCAACATTTAACCCTTCCAAGAGCACCAGAGGATACAAGGGATTCCAGCAGCGCTCCAGTTCTCTTTTGTCTAATCATTCAATGTAAATTGTGATAATTGTATTTAATAATCGCAATTACAATTTCAAGGGAATAATCAACAATTATATAACCGTGCAGCCCTACTCTTCATTGCAAACGAACGACTTCCCATCAGCCGCTTGTTGGAAATTGTAAAAAGGCGGCTAAGGAATGTGGTGCACAAGTCATATGGACCACTTTTATGGTGAATCTTTCCTACTTTCACTGTATGAAAACAAAAAAGTTAAGAGATTATGTTGGTTAACTCATTTTGTATTCCACTGGAAAAAGAATCAATCAGAACACAGTCAGATTTTGTCCAACATTAAGGCGAGTAAATGATGATCATTTTTGGATGAACAATCTCATTCAGACATCTACCCACACAAGGAGACACCAAAGAACATCTTAATCAACCCCAAATTAGTGAAAGTTCATAATACTGCCACAAAAACAGAGTAATAAATGTAAAAGAGAAGAACTAGAGTGATTAAGCGTTTAATTGACTAAAGGAAACAGTGAGGCAAGTCCTCCTAGCATGACCTCTCAGTCTCCCAGAGTCCACTGGGGCCCGACTACAGCAACTCTACGCATTAACGTCATTCATCATCTCACGCTGAATATTCATGGGCAGGGCCCGGGGGTCAAGCCAAGCACCATCATTTCCTGCTGGGGGTTAATGGGAATCAGAGCAGGGGTGGGGCCGTAATCTGATTCCATCGCCATGGCAACTTCACCCTAATCAACCTCCGTAGGAGGTGAAGAACGGTCTAATGAAGATGCTGTGACTCCCTCGCACTGGCTTTGCATTAAAGTTGATTAGCATGCACTACTAACGGTGAGACCTCGTCTCAGTGGAATGTTTCCAAAGGATGATAAAGATTATTATAACAGAGACGAAAGCCGCTTGACTGCATAATGGGCAATAATGGGCCCAGTCAGTGTGAAAAATGGGTTTGCAAGAATGGTTTTTCAGTCTAAATGGAAGGAAAACACTTTCAGAAAGAAAAAGAAAAATGCGTTTAGAATGCAATATCGTGCAGGAATCAATAGAAGCAAGTTAAAGAGAAAAAAAAAACGCTTTCCTCATATGTTTTCCTATTCAGCCTAAATTTCACACCAGAAATTGATGTTTACTTCCAAGTCTTCAGTGCGGCAACCCCATAAAAATCAAGCGTTTCAGGAGAGAGCCTCAAAACCAGGGTAGAAAATAGCCTATAACATATTCATTACGTTGTTTTCAATCAATCAATCAATCAAATTTTATTTATATAGCGCCTTACAACAACCAAAAGGAGCACAAGGCGCTTTCCAATAAAAAACATCATAACTGTACATAAAATAACAGTCCAGTCAAATGCTATGTGGTAAAAGCTTGTGTGAATAAGTGAGTTTTCAACTGCGATTTAAAAACACTCAGCACAGTAATGCTTCGTAGGTGAGCTGGAAGTGCGTTCCACAACTTTGGTCCCTGGACAGCAAATGACCGGCCTCCAAACTTTTTATACTTGAACTTAGTAGTGACTAGAGAGGTATATTCAGAGGAGCAGAGAGTTCTGGCTGGTTGGTAGACCGTTACTAATTCGGCGAGGTAGACCGGGGCCAGACCATGGATGGCCTTGAACACAAACAGCAGGACCTTCTACTCCACCCTAAGGCGCACCGGGAGCCACTGAAGCAAGCGGAGGACAGGGGTAATGTGTGAACGTTTGGAGGTATTGGTTTTGAATGTAAAACCACGCAAACGTCATAAGTTGACCTCAGACAACAGTGGATTCTTCAACACACAGCTCGACCAGCACCGTCTGTGCTACAGACATGAATGACACCTCAAATCAGGAGAGTTGGTTTATTATTTATCCTAAGTGATTAGAGCTGCAACAACTAGTCAATAAAATCGATAATAATCAATAATGAAAATCATTGACAACGATTCTCATTATCGACTAGTCGGGTCTGCCACCAACTTCCAGCAGCAGTGAATAACACATTTCTATGGACAAAATGCATAGAAGTATTGGAGTGGAAACAGAGTGAGCTGATGCGGTATGTGATCCAAGCGCCCAAAACATAAGGATTCTTTATTTTAAGCTTCAAGCGAATGCATTAGTGTTTAACATCCCCTTATGCGCTTTGACAGACCTCGTGTGCGTCCTCAGCGCAAACCGTTCATTTTACAGGTACTTACTATATAGAGAACAGCGGTTATATCCTTATCTGTAAATGCTACTAATGCACGTCAAACAGACAGAACCAGTGTTACCAACTATTTCCCAGGGAAAGTAGCTAAAGCCTTCCCAAAAAGTCGCTAAATGTCGCTAGATGACGTCATGCGTCAATTAGCATATTTGTGACATCATCACGACATACTCCTAAACCTAATGTCTAGTGTGACGTATTCAACGTGATTGCGTAATCACTAGCACATCGCAGAGCAGTGCAAGATGAGCAATTTAGGTTAAAAAGTATATAAATGTTTATTTTTTCTTGAAAAAGGTTTCGCTTGATAAGACCCTATTCTTGTCTGGGATCGAGAAGAGCCTCTGAAGCCCTTCAAAGCCCTTTGAAACTGCATTGATTTGGACCTTCAACATTTTGGTTGTCATTGAAATCCAATATGTGGAGAAAAATCCTGGAATGTTTTCCTAAAAAAAAACTTAATTTATTGTTACATCAGAAAGAAAGACACGAACATCTTGGATGAGATGGGGTGAGTAAAATATCAGGACATTTTCATTTTGACGTGAACTCATCCTTTAAAATTCAGCACAAAAACATTAATTTAACTGAAATATCTGCTATTGGACGCTAAATTTAGGTTTAAAAGTCAACATGTAATTCACATATATTTTGAGAGTAGTAACTGTAAAGGAATAACAGCGTGTAATTGAATATAAATGTAAGACGTTTCTTATAGCCTACAGGATAAAGAAATGACAATAAAGGCCGCATTTACACTGCAGGTCTTGATGCACAATTCCGATTTGGTGACTATATCCGATTTCTTTCTTTTAATATCCGATATTTGCATTTACACTATACACTGGCAAAACAGCCCTAGCCGTTCTGACCTGGAAAAGAAAGTAAAACGGTGCGATATGCAATGGATGCAGACGAAATGATTATTCAATGCTCTTCACTTTTCTTTAAAGGTCAGCAAAACATTGTTCTCGTAAGGCAGAGAAAAAAAAGAGGAGAGCCATTAGTGTCATGTGATCTCAGTTTGTGACGTCATTGGCCTCTGTCCCTTTTTTTAATGACGTACGACTCGCATTTACTTGGGAATATGCTATTTTTATACAGTCCATGGGAATATCCGATTTGACCGCTTACATGGCAGACGCAAATGCACGTAACCAAATCATATCGGATTTATTACCACATGAGTGAGGCCTGAATCCTCAGAGGATATCGGAATTTTTTTTCATTCATCACGTCATATCCGATCTGTGCCACATGGGAGGGAAAAATCCGAATTGGGTCACTTGAACCATGCAGTGTAAATAGGGCTGGTAAACAGGTTACTTTGTGTGTGTGTGTGTTCCTGCAGAATATTCCTCTTATCTGCGAACACTGAGTTTGTGTTTTCTGTGTTTTTGTTTTTCATCAATATCATTTTAATATAGGGATTTACCTTTTGCATAGTAGGTCTAAATTTTTTCTTTTTTTACAATATATAGCACAGATATATACCCTTACGAAAATTAACCATGGTTTTATTATAGTAAAACCATGTTTTTTTTGGTGTATTGATTACCATTTGTATATAAAAAAATAATAATAATAAAATAAATTAAAGCTGCAAGCAGCATTTAGCGGGTTCGAGCTTTTAAGGCCTTTAAGCACACAAGCATAACAAGACAAGGTTAATTTAGCAAGCATTTAACCACTGACACAATAGATGAAAATGACCATTTACAGCCAAACAGGCAATTAACTATAGGACATGTATGGTTTTCAAAGCTTTTTGTCAGTTACAGCGCCACCTATGGTCTAATTTACCATGTACTAGCATAGTTTACAATGATTTACAATGGTCTAGTGTGATTTACCATGATTCACCATAGTTTACCTTGATTTACCATGATTCACCATAGTTTACCTTGATTTACCATGTTCTTGCCTGATTTACCATGATACACCATAGTTTACCTTGATTTACCATGTTCTAGTGTGATTTACCATGATTCACCATAGATTACCTTGATTTACCATGATATTCCCTGTGTTAGTGATTTACCATACTTTAACGTGATTTGCCATATTTTACCATGAATTGTCATAGCTTACATTGATTTAGCATGTCCTGGCATGATTTACTGTGATTTACCATGTTTCAGTTTGATTTACCATGATTCTATTCTGATTTACCATAGTTTACTATGATTTACCATGTTTCCACATTCTAATATGATTTACCATGATTTACCACATTGTAGTACGATTTACCACATTGTAGCCTGATTTACAATAGTTTACCATGATTTACCACATTGTAGTATGATTTACCATGATAATAGCCTAATCTACCATAGTTTACTATGATTTACCATGTTTCCATATTCTAATATGATTTACCATGATTTACCACATTGTAGTATGATTTACCATGATCCTGGCATGATTTACCATAGTTTACCATGATTTACCATGAGTTACCACATTCTAATATGATTTACCATGACTTACCACATTGTGGTATGATTTACAATGATCCTAGCCTGATTTACCATAGTTTACCATGATTTACCATGTTTCCACATTCTAATATGATTTACCATGATTTACCACATTGTAGTATGATTTACCATGATCCTAGCCTCATTTACCATAGTTCACCATGATTTACCACATTGAGGTTTGATTTACCATGATTCTAGCCTCTACATTTAATTGTAACCTGTGGAAACACAAGAAAGTATATTTCTGATCCTGCAGCCCACTCTATAGGACAACATTAGCATTACAGCCAGCACAAGTATATGGCATTGATAAACATTGACAGAATGTGATATTAAATGTTATTATAATGATATTACAATTCCTAGATATGAATTTTAAAGCTAAAAACTATTGCCAAATGTAATGTCATGTGTCACGTGCTTATTTGAATAAAGTCTGAGCATTTCTTGAGTAGATATTGGCCACACACACACACACACATACAGAGAGAGAGAGAGAGAGAGAGACAGACAGACAGACACACACACACACACACAAACAGAGAGAGAGAGAGAGAGAGAGAGGACAGACAGACACACACACAAACAGAGAGAGAGAGAGAGAGAGAGAGAGACAGAGACAGAGACAGAGACAGAGACAGAAAGACAGACAGACAGACAGACAGACAGACAGACACACACACACACACACACACACACACACACACACACATACACACACACTTCTGTTTTACATATAGATATTTTAAATAAATTAATAGAAACAAAATGCTTACTCCTTGTCTTGTAGTAATTTTTACACATTAATCATACCATCATTTTTTTGGCAGAAATGTCAATACCACTGCTTAAATAAAAATTAATTGATCAAATTTGACAAAATGTGATTGTAAATGTTATAATAGTGGTTTTATAATATCTAAATATGAATTATAGAACATTATAAGTAGATAGTATGACAAAATGACTTTTTATAACCAGCAGGGGGCAGCAGAGAATCACTCATTAGCTCATTTTCATTTTAAATGTCTGTTTTTCATTTAATGGGCACATTTTCCAAGTGAATGCCTTCAAACGTGCTAACTCACATACACATTTTGTTTCAGATATAGATATCTGAATAAAATAATGGGTAACAAATGACTTATTCCACGTTTTCCCCTTTAAAACATATTTTCATGTGTTATTTTAATTGTAATGTAATATTATTGTAAAAACAAACATCAAATTAACAATTTAATTGATAAACATTGTCAAAATGTGATTTGCAAATGTTATTATAAGTGAGCAGAATGAACCAATAAGTGGTCTTATGTTGCCCTCTGGTGGCTTTATGGCAATTTAATTTAATACACCAATATAAGCATTGTCACTTTTTTTACTTTTATAGAGGCATCTATTGCCTGATCTCCATGAAATTTTGTATGCTTGTTTAGAGTCATATGTCACATGTACTTTCCTCTTTTTGAGATGATCTAAACATCCATTGAGGAGTTAAAGGCTTTTTGGGGACATTTGGTCAAAATCACATATTGATATGACTCTATTATAGCCATCCAATTGCAAAAGTTATTTTTTCTATATCATTATTGACCTAGAGAGTCAGAATGAGCAGATCTAACAAATTATTTAAACATTATATTGCAACAGATGGAAAATACCATTTGCAGCTAATACAGGCAATTTTCCATAGGAAATACATGGTTTTAAAGGTTTTTAACAGTTATAGCGCCACCTATAGTCCGATCTCCATAAAACTTTGCATGCTTCTTCAGCATGTTATGCCACATACACCCAACAATTTTCGTGAAGTTTTGAGTTTCCCTTTAGGATTTATAGGCTTTTGAGTGCATTTTGCCACACCTCTTTTTTTAAATGACCCTGTAATAGCCATCCAAATGCAAAAGTTCAACTTTTTTTCGATAATTATTGATCTAGAGAGTCCAGAGAATTGTCCTAGACTGGTTTGGTTCCGATCGGGCAAAAAACCAGGGACTAGTTCGCAAAAGTATGTTTTTAACATAATCGCCAATATTTAATGAACGATTTGATTGACAGCAATAATTCTAGAGGCAAAGTTGTTCAGTATGAGGAGATCTATCATATGATATGCATATTTTGTGTATGTGTGCAACACCACGTGATTACAGAGCCATAAAACTCGTTAGCGCCAACTAGTGGCCGATTTCTTTCAAAATTCTTACAGACCTCTAGGGCCATGAGTCAAACATGCCCACCGAGTTTCATTCCGATCGGCCTCCATTAACCTTGTCTAATAAGTGCTCAAATTTAATTGGCTGTGGCGGCCATGTTTTTTAAGATACGCCAATGTCCTCTTAGACATACATGGTAACTTGGACCAAGACACTGCCTACCAATTTTCAAGTCAATCGGACTAGCGGTCGTGTGGTTATAGCCCTTTTTGTGTTTTTTTCATGTTATAGCGCCACCAAGTGGTTAATCGTCGCGAGTTTTTTATCCTGACCAAAAACTGAGCCCATACATATGTTTACCAAGTTTGGTGAAGATATCTCATTTCGTTTTTGAGTTATAGCCTTTTTAGTAAAATAGGCCCCGCCCTAAACGGTCGTTTTTACGCTCCTTAACAACCGTGAATCGAAATTTCAACAATTTTTCAATTATTATTAATAAATAGACTCCAGAGAACATTTTGGCACTGGTTTGGTTTTGATCGGGCAAAAACCAGGGACTAGTTTGCAAAAGTAGGTTTTCAACAAAATTCAAAATGGCGGAAAAATTTTAATGACGGAAATAAAATCGGAGATATACATTTTGTTCGCCAAGGTCTCAGCTTTCCAATGATATAAGACACTTGAGTGTGGACCAAACGGTTTAGGAGTTATGAGCCCTTTGCGCAATTGATTGCTATAGCGCCACCTATAGGCCAATCTGGCTCATAATTTGATAACCTCTCCTCGATTTTTGTACTACCTATTGGCCAAGTTTCAAGTCTCTAGCCCTTACGGTTTGGTCTGCACGATGCGTTTTTGGCTGAATAATAATAATAATAATAATTAAAGCTGCAAGCAGCATTTAGCGGGTTCAAGCATTTAAGGCTTTTAAGGACTTAAAGCCTAAAAGCATCAAAAGACACCAAGGTTCATTTAGAAAGCATTTAACCACTGACATAATAGATGAAAATGACCATTTACAGCCAATAAAGGCAATTTAATATAGGATATGAATGGTTTTCAAAGCTTTTGTCAGTTATAGTGCCACCTATGGTCTAATTTACCATGTACTAGCATAGTTTACCATGATTTACCATGTTCTAGTGTGATTTACCATGATTCACCATAGTTTACCTTGATTTACCATGTTCTTGCCTGATTTACCATGATATTCCCTGTGTTAGTGATTTAACATACTTTACTGTGATTCGCCATATTTTACCATGAATTACCATAGCTTACATTGATTTAGCATGTCCTGGCATGATTTACTGTGATTTACCATGTTCCAGTTTTATTTACCATGATTCTAGCCTGATTTACCATAGTTTACCATGATTTACCATGTTTCCACATTCTAATATGATTTACTATGATTTACCACATTGTAGGATGATTTACCATGATCCTGGCATGATTTACCATAGTTTATCATGATTTACCACGAGTTACCACATTCTAATATGATTTACCATGATTTACCACAAATTGCCACATTCTAATATGATTTACCATGATCCTAGCCTGATTTACCATAGTTTACCATGATTTACCATGTTTCCACATTCTAATATGATTTACCACATTGTAGTATGATTTACCATGATTTACCACATTGTGGTATGATTCACCATGATTATAGCATTATTTACCATAGTTCACCATGATTTACCACATTTACCAGCACAAGTCTATGGTATTGATAAACATTGACAAAATGGGATATTAAATGTTATTATAATGATTTTTACAATGCCTAGATATTAATTTTAAAGCAAAAACTATTGCCAAATGTAATGTCATGTGTCACCTGCTTATTTGAATAAATTTCTTGAGTAGATATTGGCCACACACACACACACACACACACACATACAGAGAGAGAGAGACAGAAAGACAGACAGACAGATACACACACACACACACACACACACACACACACACACACACACACACACACACACACACACACACACACACACACACACACACACACACACACACACACACACACACACACACACACTTCTGTTTATATGTAGATATTTTAAATCAATTATTAGTAACACAATGCTTACTCCTAGTCTTGTAGTAATTTTTACACATTAATCATACCATCATTGTTTGGCAGAATTTTCAATACCACTGTTTAAATAAAAATGAATTGATCGAATTTGTCAAAATGTGATTGTAAATGTTAAAATAGTGGTTTTATAATGTCTAAATATGAATTATAGAGCAATATAATCAAGTAGAATGACAAAATGACATTTTAAAACCAGCAGGGGGCAGCAGAGAACCACTCATTAGCTCATTTTCATTTTAAATGTCTGTTTTCCATTTAATGGGCACATTTTACCAGGTGAATGCCTTCAAATGTGCTAACTCACATACACATTTTGTTGCAGATATAGATATTTGAATTTAATAAAGGATATACCAAATTACTTATTCTATCTTTTCCCTTTAAAACAAATTTTCAGGTGTTATTTTGAATTGTAATGTAGTATTGTGAAAAACACATCAAGTTAACAAATTAATTGATAAACATTGTCAAAATGTGATTTGCAATGTTATTATAATGATTTTATAAAGTGTATATATGCTTAGTGAGCAGAATGAACCAATAAGTGGTCTTATGCTGCCCTCTGGTGGCTTTATGGCAATTTAATGTAATACACCAATATAAGCATTGTCACTTTTTAACTTTTATAGAGGCATCTATTGCCTGATCTCCATGAAATGTTGTATGCTTGTTTAGAGTCATGTGTCACACGTACTTCCCTCTTTTTGAGATTATCTAAACATTCAATGAGGAGTTAAAGGCTTTTTGGGGACATTTGGTCAAAATCACATATTGATATGACTATTATAGCCATCCAATTGCAAAAGTTATTTTTTCTATATAATTATTGACCTAGAGAGTCAGAATGAGCAGATCTAACAAATGATTTAAACATTATATTGCAACTGATGGAAAATACCATTTGCAGCTAATACAGGCAATTTTCCATAGGAAATGCATGGTTTTAAAGCTTTTTAACAGTTATAGCGCCACCTATAGTCCGATCTCCATAAAACTTTGCATGCTTCTTCAGCATGTTATGCCACATATACCCAACAATTTTCGTGAAGTTTTGAGTTTCCCTTTAGGATTTATAGGCTTTTGAGTGCATTTTTCCACATCTCTTTTTTAAATGACCCTGTTATACGCATCCAAATGCAAAAGTTCAACTTTTTTTCAATAATTATTGATCTAGAGAGTCCAGAGAATTGTCCTAGACTGGTTTGGTTCCAATCGGGCAAAAACCAGGGACTAGTTCATAAAAGTAGCTTTTTAACATAATTGCAAATATTTAATGAACGAATTTGATTGACAGCAATGGTTCTAGAGGCAAAGTTGTTCAGCATGAGGAGATCTATCATATGATATGCATATTTTGTGGATGTGTGCAACACCATGTGATTACAGAGCCATAAAACTCGTTAGCGCCAACTAGTGGCCGATTTCTTTCAAAATTCTTACAGACCTCTAGGGCCATGAGTCGAACATGCCCATCGAGTTTCGTTCGATCGGCCTCCGTTAACCTTGTCTTATAGGTGCTCAAATTCATTGGCTGATGGCGGCCATGTTTTTGAGATACACCGATGGCCTCATAGACATACATGGGGCCTTTGACTAAGACACTGCATACCAATTTTCAAGTCAATCGGACTAACGGTCAGGTGGTCATAGCCCTTTTTATGTTTTTTTCACGTTATAGCGCCACCTAGTGCCCAATCGTCGCTATTATTTCATCGTGACCAAAGACTGAGCCCATACACATGTCTACCAAGTTTGGTGAAAATAACTTATTTCGTTTTTGAGTTATAGCCTTTTTAAAATATTAGGCTCCACCCACATTGACATTTTGATGTCCCTTAGCAACCGTGGAATCGAAATTTCAACTTTTTTCGATAGTTTTTGATAATCAGTCTCCAGAGAACATTTTTGCACTGGTTTGGTTCCGATTGGACAAAAACCAGGGACAAGTTCGCAAAAGTAGGTTTTCCAAAATTCAAAATGGCGGGAAAATTTGCATACCGGAAATGAAATCGGAGATATACGTTTTGTTCGTCATGAGCTCAGCTTTCCAATGGTATAAGGCACTTGACCCTTAGGATTAAGGGTTTAGGAGTTATGAGCAGTTTTGCGCAATTGATCGCTATAGCGCCACCTATTGGCCAATATGGCTCATAATTTGATAACCTCTCCTCGATTTTTGTACTACCATCTGACAAAGTTTCAAATCTCCAGCTTTACGGTTTGGTCTGCACGATGCGTTTACGGCAGAATAATAATAATAATAATAATTAAAGCTGCAAGCAGCATTTAGCGGGGTTCAAGCATTTAAGGCCTTTAAGGACTTAAAGCCTAAAAGCATCAAAAGACACCAAGGTTCATTTAGCAAGCATTTAACCACTGACATAATAGATGAAAATGAACATTTACAGCCAATAAAGGCAATTTAATATAGGATATGTACGGTTTTCAAAGCTTTTTGTCAGTTATAGTGCCACCTATGGTCTAATTTACCATGTACTAGCATAGTTTACCATGATTTACCATGTTCTAGTGTGATTTACCATGATTCACCATAGTTTACCTTGATTTACCATGTTCTTGCCTGATTTACCATGATATTCCCTGTGTTAGTGATTTACCATACTTTACCGTGATTCGCCATATTTTACCATGAATTGCCATAGCTTACATTGATTTAGCATGTCCTGGCATTATTTACTGTGATTTACCATGTTCCAGTTTGATTTACCATGATTCTAGCCTGATTTACCATAGTTTACTACGATTTACCATGTTTCCACATTCTAATATGATTTACCATGATTTACCCCATTGTAGTATGATTTACCACATTGTAGCCTGATTTACCATAGTTTACCATGATTTACCATGTTTCCATATTGTAATATGATTTACCATGATTTACCCCATTGTAGTATGATTTACCACATTGTAGCCTGATCTACCTTAGTTTACCATGATTTACCATGTTTCCATATTCTAATATGATTTACCATGATTTACCACATTGTAGTATGATTTACCACATTGTAGTATGATTTACCATGCTCCTGGCATGATTTACCATAGTTTACCATGATTTACCACGAGTTACCACATTCTAATATGATTTACCATGATTTACCACGAGTTGCCAAATTCTAATATGATTTACCATGATCCTAGCCTGATTTACCATAGTTTACCATGATTTACCATGTTTCCACATTCTAATATGATTTACCATCATTTACCACATTGTAGTATGATTTACCATGATCCTAGCCTGATTTACCATAGTTTACCATGTTTTACCATGAGTTGCCAAATTCTAATATGATTTACCATGATCCTAGCCTGATTTACCATAGTTTACCATGATTTACCATGTTTCCACATTCTAATATGATTTACCATGATTTACCACATTGTAGTATGATTCACCATGATTATAGCATTATTTACCATAGTTCACCATGATTTACCACATTCTAATGTGATTTACCATGATTTACCCCATTGAGGTTTGATTCACCATGATTCTAGCCAATACATTTAATTTTAACCTGTGGAAACACAATAAAGTATATTTCTGATCCTGCAGCCCCCTCTATAGGACAACATTAGCATTAGAACCAGCACAAGTCTATGGCATTGATAAACATTGACAAAATGGGATATTAAATGTTATTATAATGATTTTTACAATGCCTAGATATGAATTTTAAAGCAAAAACTATTGCCAAATGTAATGTCATGTGTCACCTGCTTATTTGAATAAAGTCTGAGCATTTCTTGAGTAGATATTGGCCACACACACACACACACACACACACACACACACACACACACACACACACACACACACACACACACACACACACACACTTCTGTTTTACATGTAGATATTTTAAATAAATTATTAGTAACACAATGCTTACTCCTAGTCTTGTAGTAATTTTTACACATTAATCATACCATCATTGTTTGGCAGAATTGTCAATACCACTGTTTAAATAAAAATGAATTGATTGAATTTGTCAAAATGTGATTGTAAATGTTAAAATAGTGGCTTTATAATGTCTAAATATGAATTATAGAGCAATATAATCAAGTAGTATGACAAAATGACATTTTAAAACCAGCAGGGGCAGCAGAGAACCACTCATTAGCTCATTTTCATTTTAAATGTCTGTTTTCCATTTAATGGGCACATTTTCCCAGGTGAATGCCTTCAAATGTGCTAACTCACATACACATTTTGTTGCAGATATAGATATTTGAATTTAATAAAGGGTATATAAAATATGTTTTCCCTTTAAAACATATTTTCAGGTGTTATTTTGAATTGTAATGTAATATTGTGAAAAACACATCAAATGAACAAATTAATTGATAAACATTGTCAAAATGTGATTTGCAATGTTATTATAATGATTTTATAAAGTTTATATATGCTTAGTGAGCAGAATGAACCAATAAGTGGTCTTCTGCTGCCCTCTGGTGGCTTTATGGCAATTTAATGTAATACACCAATATAAGCATTGTCACTTTTAAACTTTTATAGAGGCATCTATTGCCCGATCTCCATGAAATGTTGTATGCTTGTTTAGAGTCATGTGTCACATCTACTTAACTCTTTTTGAGATGATCTAAACATTCAATGAGGAGTTAAAGGCTTTTTGGGGACATTTGGTCAAAATCACATATTGATATGACTCTATTATAGCCATCCAATTGCAAAAGTTATTTTTTCTATATAATTATTGACCTAGAGAGTCAGAATGAGCAGATCTAACAAATGATTTAAACATTATATTGCAACAGATGAAAAATACCATTTTCAGCTAATACAGGCAATTTTCCATAGGAAATGCATGGTTTTAAAGCTTTTTAACAGTTATAGCACCACCTATAGTCCGATCTCCATAAAACTTTGCATGCTTCTTCAGCATGTTATGCCACATATACCCAACAATTTTCGTGAAGTTTTGAGTTTCCCTTTAGGATTTATAGGCTTGTGAGTGCATTTTTCCACACCTCTTTTTTAAATGACCCTGTTATAGCCATCCAAATACAAAAGTTCAACTTTTTTTGATAATTATTGATCTAGAGAGTCCAGAGAATTGTCCTAGACTGGTTTGGTTCCGATCGGGCAAAAATCCAGGGACTAGTTCGCAAAAGTAGGGTTTTAACATAATCGCCAATATTTAATGAACGATTTGATTGACAGCAATGGTTCTAGAGGCAAAGTTGTTCAACATGAGGAGATCTATCATATGATATGCATATTTGTGTATGTGTGAAACACCACGTGATTATAGAGCCTTGAAACTCGTTAGCGCCAACTAGTGGCCGATTTCTTTCAAAATTCTTACAGACCTCTAGGGCCATGAGTCAAACATGCCCACCGAGTTTCATTCCGATCGGCCTCCATTAACCTTGTCTAATAAGTGCTCAAACTTAATTGGCTGTGGCCATGTTTTTTAAGATACGCCAATGTCCTCATAGATATATATGGTACCTTGGACCAAGACACTGCATACCAATTTTCAAGTCAATCGGACTAGCGGTCGTGTGGTTATAGCCCTTTTTGTGTTTTTTTCATGTTATAGCGCCACCAAGTGGCTAATCGTCGCGACTTTTTTATCCTGACCAAAAACTGAGCCCTTACATATGTTTACCAAGTTTGGTGAAGATATCTCATTTCGTTTTTGAGTTATAGCCTTTTTAGTAAAATAGGCCCCGCCCTAAACGACCGTTTTTACGCCCCTTAACGACCGTGAATCGAAATTTCAAATTTTTTCAATTATTTTTGATAATCAGACTCCAGTGGACATTTTGGCACTGGTTTGGTTCTGATTGGACAAAAAACCTAGGAATAGTTGGCAAAAGTATGTTTTCAACAAAATTCAAAATGGCGGAAAATTTGCATACCGGAAATGAAATCGGAGATATACGTTTTTTACGTCAGGTATTCAGCTTTCCAATGATATCAGACACTTGAGTCTACGACATACGGTATATGAGTTATGAGCAGTTTCGCGCAATTGATTGCTATAGCGCCACCTATAGGCCAATCTGGCTCATAATTTGATAACCTCTCCTCGATTTTTGTACTACCTATTGGCCAAGTTTCAAGTCTCTAGCCCTTACGGTTTGGTCTGCACGATGCTTTTGAATAATAATAATAATAATAATTAAAGCTGCAAGCAGCATTTAGCGGGTTCGAGCTTTTAAGGCCTTTAAGCACACAAGCATAACAAGACAAGGTTCATTTAGCAAGCATTTAACCACTGACACAATAGATGGAAATGGCCATTTACAGCCAAACAGGCAATTAACTATAGGATATGTATGGTTTTCAAAGCTTTTTGTCAGTTACAGCGCCACCTATGGTCTAATTTACCATGTACTAGCATAGTTTACAATGATTTACCATGGTCTAGTGTGATTTACCATGATTCACCATAGTTTACCATGATTTACCATGTTCTAGTGTGATTTACCATGATTCACCATAGATTACCTTGATTTACCATGTTCTTGCCTGATTTACCATGATATTCCCTGTGTTAGTGATTTACCATACTTTACCGTGATTTGCCATATTTTACCATGAATTGTCATAGCTTACATTGATTTAGCATGTCCTAGAAAGATTTACTTTGATTTACCATGTTTCAGTTTGATTTACCATGATTCTATTCTGATTTACCATAGTTTACTATGATTTACCATGTTTCCACGTTCTAATATGATTGACCATGATTTACCCAATTGCAGTACGATTTACCACATTGTAGCCTGATTTACAATAGTTTACCATGATTTACCACATTGTAGTATGATTTGCAATGATAATAGCCTAATCTACCATAGTTTACTATGATTTACCATGTTTCCATATTCTAATATGATTTACCATGATTTACCACATTGTAGTATGATTTACCATGATCCTGGCATGATTTACCATAGTTTACCATGATTTACCATGAGTTACCACATTCTAATATGATTTACCATGATTTACCACGAGTTGCCACATTCTTATATGATTTACCATGACTTACCACATTGTGGTATGATTAACCATGATCCTAGCCTGATTTACCATAGTTTACCATGATTTACCATGTTTCCACATTCTAATATGATTTACCATGATTTACCACATTGTAGTATGATTTACCATGATCCTAGCCTCATTTACCATAGTTCACCATGATTTACCACATTGAGATTTGATTTACCATGATTCTAGCCTCTACATTTAATTGTAACCTGTGGAAACACAAGAAAGTATATTTCTGATCCTGCAGCCCCCTCTATAGGACAACATTAGCATTACAGCCATCACAAGTATATGGCATTGATAAACATTGACAGAATGTGATATTAAATGTTATTATAATGATATTACAATTCCTAGATATGAATTTTAAAGCTAAAAACTATTGCCAAATGTAATGTCATGTGTCACGTGCTTATTTGAATAAAGTCTAGGCATTGTTTGAAATAGATATTCACACACACACACACACATACAGAAAAAGAGAGAGAGAGAGAGAGAGAGAGAGAGAGAGAGAGAGAGAGAGAGAGAGGGAAAGACAGACAGACAGACAGACACACACACACACACACACAAACAGAGAGAGAGAGAGAGAGAGAGAGAGAGAGACAGACAGACAGACAGACAGACACACACACACACACACACACACACACACACACACACACACACACACACACACACACACACACACTTCTGTTTTACATATAGATATTTTAAATAAATGAATAGAAACAAAATGCTTACTCCTAGTCTTGTAGTAATTTTACACATTAATCATACCATCATTTTTTGGCAGAAATGTCAATACCACTGCTTAAATAAAAATAATTGATCAAATTTGACAAAATGTGATTGTAAATGTTATAATAGTGGTTTTATAATATCTAAATATGAATTATAGAACATTATAAGTAGATAGTATGACAAAATGACTTTTTATAACCAGCAGGGGCAGCAGAAAATCACTCATTAGCTCATTTTCATTTTAAATGTCTGTTTTTCATTTAATGGGCACATTTTCCAAGTGAATGCCTTCAAACGTGCTAACTCACATACACATTTTGTTTCAGATATAGATATATGAATAAAATAATGGGTAACAAATGACTTATTCCAAGTTTTCCCCTTTAAAACATATTTTCAGGTGTTATTTTAATTGTAATTTAATATTATTGTAAAAACATACATCAAATTAACAATTTAATTGATAAACATTGTCAAAATGTGATTTGCAAATGTTATTATAAGTGAGCAGAATGAACCAATAAGTGGTCTTATGCTGCCCTCTGGTGGCTTTATGGCAATTTAATTTAATACACCAATATAAGCATTGTCACTTTTTTTACTTTTATAGAGGCATCTATTGCCTGATCTCCATGGAATTTTGTATGCTTGTTTAGAGTCATATGTCACATGTACTTTCCTCTTTTGAGATGATCTAAACATCCATTGAGGAGTTAAAGGCTTTTGGGGACATTTGGTCAAAATCACATATTGATATGACTCTATTATAGCCATCCAATTGCAAAAGTTATTTTTCTATATCATTATTGACCTAGAGAGTCAGAATGAGCAGATTTAACAAATTATTTAAACATTATATTGCAACAGATGAAAAATACCATTTGCAGCTAATACAGGCAATTTTCCATAGGAAATGCATGGTTTTAAAGGTTTTTAACAGTTATAGCGCCAGCTATAGTCTGATCTCCATAAAACTTTGCATGCTTCTTCAGCATGTTATGCCACATATACCCAACAATTTTCGTGAAGTTTTGAGTTTCCCTTTAGGATTTATAGGCTTTTGAGTGCATTTTTCCACACCTCTTTTTTAAATGACCCTGTTATAGCCATCCAAATTCAAAAATTCAACTTTTTTTCGATAATTATTGATCTAGAGAGTCCAGAGAATTATCCTAGACTGGTTTGGTTCCAATCGGGCAAAAACCAGGGACTAGTTCGCAAAGTAGGTTTTTAACATAATCGCCAATATTTAATGAAGCGATTTGATTGACAGCAATAGTTCCAGAGGCAAAGTTGTTCAGTATGAGGAGATCTATCAAATGATATTCATATTTCGTGGATGTGTGCAACACCACGTGATTACAGAGCCATAAAACTCGTTAGCGCCAACTAGTGGCCGATTTCTTTCAAAATTCTTACAGACCTCTAGGGCCATGAGTCAAACATGCCCACCGAGTTTCATTCGATCGGCCTCCATTAACCTTGTCTAATAAGTGCTCAAATTTAATTGGCTGTGGCGGCCATGTTTTTAAGATACGCCAATATCCTCATAGACATACATGGTACCTTGGACCAAGACACTGCATACCAATTTTCAAGTCAATCGGACTAGCGGTCGTGTGGTTATAGCCCTTTTGTGTTTTTTTCATGTTATAGCGCCACCAAGTGGTTAATCGTCGCGAATTTTTATCCTGACCAAAAACTGAGCCCATACATATGTTTACCAAGTTTGGTGAAGATATTTCATTTCGTTTTTGAGTTATAGCCTTTTTAGTAAAATAGGCCCCGCCCTAAACGTTCGTTTTTACGCCCCTTAACAACCGTGAATCGAAATTTCAACATTTTTTCAATTATTATTAATAATTAGACTCAGAGAACATTTTGGCACTGGTTTGGTTTTGATCGGGCAAAAACCAGGGACTAGTTTGCAAAAGTAGGTTTTCAACAAAATTCAAAATGGCGGAAAAATTTTAATGACGGAAATAAAATCGGAGATATACATTTTGTTCGCCAAGGTCTCAGCTTTCCAATGATATAAGACACTTGAGTGTGGACCAAGCGGTTTAGGAGTTATGAGCCCTTTTTGCGCAATTGATTGCTATAGCGCCACCTATAGGCCAATCTGGCTCATAATTTGATAACCTCTCCTCGATTTTTGTACTACCTATTGGCCAAGTTTCAAGTCTCTAGCCCTTACGGTTTGGTCTGCACGATGCGTTTTTCGGCTGAATAATAATAATAATTAAAGCTGCAAGCAGCATTTAGCGGGGTTCGAGCTTTTAAGGCCTTTAAGCACACAAGCATAACAAGACAAGGTTCATTTAGCAAGCATTTAACCACTGACACAATAGATGGAAATGGCCATTTACAGCCAAACAGGCAATTAACTATAGGATATGTATGGTTTTCAAAGCTTTTTGTCAGTTACAGCGCCACCTATGGTCTAATTTACCATGTACTAGCATAGTTTACAATGATTTACCATGGTCTAGTGTGATTTACCATGATTCACCATAGTTTACCATGATTTACCATGTTCTAGTGTGATTTACCATGATTCACCATAGATTACCTTGATTTACCATGTTCTTGCCTGATTTACCATGATATTCCCTGTGTTAGTGATTTACCATACTTTACCGTGATTTGCCATATTTTACCATGAATTGTCATAGCTTACATTGATTTAGCATGTCCTAGAAAGATTTACTTTGATTTACCATGTTTCAGTTTGATTTACCATGATTCTATTCTGATTTACCATAGTTTACTATGATTTACCATGTTTCCACGTTCTAATATGATTGACCATGATTTACCCAATTGCAGTACGATTTACCACATTGTAGCCTGATTTACAATAGTTTACCATGATTTACCACATTGTAGTATGATTTGCAATGATAATAGCCTAATCTACCATAGTTTACTATGATTTACCATGTTTCCATATTCTAATATGATTTACCATGATTTACCACATTGTAGTATGATTTACCATGATCCTGGCATGATTTACCATAGTTTACCATGATTTACCATGAGTTACCACATTCTAATATGATTTACCATGATTTACCACGAGTTGCCACATTCTTATATGATTTACCATGACTTACCACATTGTGGTATGATTAACCATGATCCTAGCCTGATTTACCATAGTTTACCATGATTTACCATGTTTCCACATTCTAATATGATTTACCATGATTTACCACATTGTAGTATGATTTACCATGATCCTAGCCTCATTTACCATAGTTCACCATGATTTACCACATTGAGATTTGATTTACCATGATTCTAGCCTCTACATTTAATTGTAACCTGTGGAAACACAAGAAAGTATATTTCTGATCCTGCAGCCCCCTCTATAGGACAACATTAGCATTACAGCCATCACAAGTATATGGCATTGATAAACATTGACAGAATGTGATATTAAATGTTATTATAATGATATTACAATTCCTAGATATGAATTTTAAAGCTAAAAACTATTGCCAAATGTAATGTCATGTGTCACGTGCTTATTTGAATAAAGTCTAGGCATTGTTTGAAATAGATATTGGCCACACACACACACACATACAGAAAAAGAGAGAGAGAGAGAGAGAGAGAGAGAGAGAGACAGACAGACAGACAGACAGACACACACACACACACACACACACACACAAACAGAGAGAGAGAGAGAGAGAGAGAGAGAGAGACAGAGACAGACAGCCAGACAGACACAAACACACACACACACACACACACACACACACACACACACACACACTTCTGTTTTACATATAGATATTTTAAATAAATGAATAGAAACAAAATGCTTACTCCTAGTCTTGTAGTAATTTTTACACATTAATCATACCATCATTTTTGGCAGAAATGTCAATACCACTGCTTAAATAAAAATTAATTGATCAAATTTGACAAAATGTGATTTTTAAATGTTATAATAGTGGTTTTATAATATCTAAATATGAATTATAGAACATTATAAGTAGATAGTATGACAAAATGACTTTTTTATAACCAGCAGGGGCAGCAGAGAATCACTCATTAGCTCATTTTCATTTTAAATGTCTGTTTTTCATTTAATGGGCACATTTTCCAAGTGAATGCCTTCAAAGCGTGCTAACTCACATACACATTTTGTTTCAGATATAGATATATGAATAAAATAATGGGTAACAAATGACTTATTCCAAGTTTTCCCCTTTAAAACATATTTTCAGGTGTTATTTTAATTGTAATTTAATATTATTGTAAAAACATACATCAAATTAACAATTTAATTGATAAACATTGTCAAAATGTGATTTGCAAATGTTATTATAAGTGAGCAGAATGAACCAATAAGTGGTCTTATGCTGCCCTCTGGTGGCTTTATGGCAATTTAATTTAATACACCAATATAAGCATTGTCACTTTTTTACTTTTATAGAGGCATCTATTGCCTGATCTCCATGGAATTTTGTATGCTTGTTTAGAGTCATATGTCACATGTACTTTCCTCTTTTGAGATGATCTAAACATCCATTGAGGAGTTAAAGGCTTTTTGGGGACATTTGGTCAATATCACATATTGATATGACTCTATTATAGCCATCCAATTGCAAAAGTTATTTTTCTATATCATTATTGACCTAGAGAGTCAGAATGAGCAGATTTAACAAATTATTTAAACATTATATTGCAACAGATGAAAAATACCATTTGCAGCTAATACAGGCAATTTTCCATAGGAAATGCATGGTTTTAAAGGTTTTTAACAGTTATAGCGCCAGCTATAGTCTGATCTCCATAAAACTTTGCATGCTTCTTCAGCATGTTATGCCACATATACCCAACAATTTTCGTGAAGTTTTGAGTTTCCCTTTAGGATTTATAGGCTTTTGAGTGCATTTTCCACACCTCTTTTTAAATGACCCTGTTATAGCCATCCAAATTCAAAAATTCAACTTTTTCGATAATTATTGATCTAGAGAGTCCAGAGAATTGTCCTAGACTGGTTTGGTTCGATCGGGCAAAAAACCAGGGACTAGTTCGCAAAAGTAGGTTTTAACATAATTGCCAATATTTAATGAGCGATTTGATTGACAGCAATAGTTCTAGAGGCAAAGTTGTTCAGTATGAGGAGATCTATCAAATGATATTCATATTTTGTGGATGTGTGCAACACCACGTGATTACAGAGCCATAAAACTCGTTAGCGCCAACTAGTGGCGATTTCTTTCAAAATTCTTACAGACCTCTAGGGCCATGAGTCAAACATGCCCACCGAGTTTCATTCGATCGGCCTCCATTAACCTTGTCTAATAAGTGCTCAAATTTAATTGGCTGTGGCGGCCATGTTTTTAAGATACGCCAATATCCTCATAGACATACATGGTACCTTGGACCAAGACACTGCATACCAATTTTCAAGTCAATCGGACTAGCGGTCGTGTGGTTATAGCCCTTTTTGTGTTTTTCATGTTTAGCGCCACCAAGTGGTTAATCGTCGCGAATTTTTATCCTGACCAAAACTGAGCCCATACATATGTTTACCAAGTTTGGTGAAGATATCTCATTTCGTTTTTGAGTTATAGCCTTTTTAGTAAAATAGGCCCGCCCAAAACGTTCGTTTTACGCCCCCTTAACAACCGTGATTCGAAATTTCAACATTTTTCAATTATTATTGATAATTAGACTCAGAGAACATTTTGGCACTGGTTTGGTTTTGATCGGGCAAAAAACCAGGGACTAGTTTGCAAAAGTAGGTTTTCAACAAAATTCAAAATGGCGGAAAAATTTTAATGACGGAAATAAAATCGGAGATATACATTTTGTTCGCCAAGTTCTCAGCTTTCCAATGATATAAGACACTTGAGTGTGGGCCAAACGGTTTAGGAGTTATGAGCCCTTTTGCGCAATTGATTGCTATAGCGCCACCTATAGGCCAATCTGGCTCATAATTTGATAACCTCTCCTCGATTTTTGTACTACCTATTGGCCAAGTTTCAAGTCTCTAGCCCTTACGGTTTGGTCTGCACGATGCGTTTTTCGGCTGAATAATAATAATAATAATAATAATTAAAGCTGCAAGCAGCATTTATCGGGGTTCGAGCAATTAAGGCCTTTAAGGGACACATGCATAAAAAGTTATTAAGTTTTATTTAGCAAACATAAACATCTTGATCATAGAGAGGAAGGACCATTTATAGCCAATACAGGCAGTTTACCATAGGAAATGGTTTTAAACTTTTTTAACAACTATAGTGCCACTATAGTCTGATCTCTATAAAGAGAGTCCACCATGTGACTCTCTTCTTGAGAGTCATATGGTGCACGTGCCCACCTATTTTTGTGAAATTTTTAGTTTTTGTTCAGGATTAATAGGCTTTTGAGCATGTTTTGCTCATTCTCTAAATGACTCTGTTATAGCTATCCAAAGGGTAAAAATTGTATAACTATTGATCAGGAGAGTCCAGAGAATCATTCGTTAGTGGTCTGGTTCCGTTCGGGCAAAAAACCTAGGACTAGTTTGCAAAAGTAAGTTAACACATTAGTGATTATAAAATCTTTTTAACACATTAGTGAATTAGTGAATCTATTAATTGTAATGCATATTGTGTGGATATGTCAACGTGATTACAGAGTCGTACAACTCTTTAGTGCCAACTAGTGGCCAATTTCTTTAAAATTTCTTATAGACCTCTGGGTCTGTGATTGTTTGCTTAAAATCCATAGTATATTTTTGTTATTTGTGTGGTTATACAAATGGTAATTTATACAGAAAAAACATGGTTTTACCATCATAAAACTGTGGTTAATTTTTGTAAGGGTATGTTTGTGCTATACATTATGTAGCACAAAAAAAGTATTCGTACTAAGCAAAAGGAGTTTACATTACATCCCTACATTAAAATGATATTAAAGAAAGACCACAACAACAACAACACAATTTCAGTGTTACTAGATAAGAGGAATGTTCTGCAGGAACACACACACACACACACACACACACACACACACACTGTTACTGTCATTTCCATATCCTGTAGAAACATCTTGCACATATACTTAAATTACATGCTGTTATCCCTTTACAACATTCAATAACCTAAATGCAAAAGTAAATGAAAGTAAATAAATATTTGATTTGACAAAACATAGAATATAATTCAAAACTCCTTCCAATAAATCACTTTCACTTAGTAAACAGCACATTCAACAATAAGAATTGGAAATACAGAAACAAATGAATTGACTCAGTTGAACAAAGTCCATGAATGAATAGATTCATTTGAACAAATTAGCGAACTAGTTTGTGAATCAAATGATTCAGTTCAAAGAGTTTTTGAACTCTCTTTCGATCAGTTCAAGATACAAAAAAGTCTCTCATTTTCAAAAGAAAAAAATTGAACGGATTCAACGAAATAAAGTATTTTGTCTCCAAAAAATGTAATTGTAATTCTCCTACCAGTTGGTGATAGATTTCTATATAACAAAATCAGAGTTCATAGGAAAACAGGTCCATGGGCAGCTCACCAGACGATTCCTCACCAGAGGACTGTATTTGGCACATTACAGGAAACTTTACCAGGAGATCACATAGAAATAAAGATAGAACAATGGAAAAGCGACCCATCCTTGCAAAAGACAAGGCAAAAACAAAAATAATCTTTCATTCAGACATTCCCATAATGAATTACATAGACAGAGCTGAAATGACACATTAATCCAACTTTTCAACCATTATTAGACACACTGACACTCATAAACAACTTTTGTACTGCATTTTATACATAGCTTTAGCCCGTGTGCTAACGTTAAGTTAATCAGTTTAGCTCTCGCTGTGTGCTTGGGACTAAGTTAACGTTACTCAGATCTGCTCAGAACGAATAATCTCTGAAACTTTACATAATATCAGAGTAATATCTGAAATGTCACTCACCAAAGTCAGATAGAATCACTGTTACCAATTATTCACAACACTCCAGATCCGATCTCTCACTACTCTCTCTCACTCTTTCTCTCTCCACGACAAAACTTCAGCTAACGCATCTAAAGTCCAACTTTCCATGTGAACTCAATCACAATGTTCGTTAGATTACCGTTCAGCTCAGAGAGTTTCTGAAAGCGCTCTCATCTGATGTGCTCTGATCTGACTGTCTGAATGACAGGCTCACAGAGGCGCCCGCGGGACCTGAATGAGGCGCTACTATTGGCTCACAGGAGTGTCAGTCACTGCAGCACAATCATTGATTGGATGAATTGCTTTCCCTTCTAGAACACTCTTATTCTTTCGTTTTATGAACTTTCAACTTAAATAATTTACTGGTGGCCAGGGTTACCAGGAAACTTTTACTACAACACTGTATTTCTTAAATTGTGCAAGCAATGGTTCTTAGATTATTGCCCAGTGATGTGGTTGTTGAGTTCATCAAGTAAAGACACTCAAAAATGACAATAAGTCATGAACATAGCCGATGACTTACTTTAAAACTGTAATAGAAGGGCTAATATAATAAGAATGCACAAAACTTTAGGATGGCCACTGGTGAAAGGTTGCCTCTCTGCTTAGTTTTATAAGAAATATTTCTGTCTAGAGTTCCTAATGTTCTGTAATGTCAACATTTAGTACTAATCATAATTTCAACACAAGGCATGAATCAAAGGATGTTTTTTACTAATGTACTGGATTAAAACTACTGTAAAACAATGTACTGCAACGTATAGATGATTGGAAATATAAGATACAGTCCCCTCCAAAAGTATTGGAACAGTGAGGACTATTCCTTTACTTTTTCTGTAGACTGAAAACATTTGGGTTTGACATCCAAAAATTTATATGAGACAAAAGATCAATCTTTCAGCTTTTATTTCCAGGCATTTACATCTGGATCTGATACACAACTTAGAAGATATAACCTTTTGTTTGAACCCACCCATTTCTCATGTGACCAAAAGTATTGGAACAGATTAACTTAAAATAGATTAAAGTGAATAAGACTTAATATTTAGTTGAAAATCCTTTGCTTGCAATAACTGCATCAAGCCTATGACCCATTGACATCACCAAACGTTTGCATTCTTCTTTTGTAATGCTTTTCCAGGCTTCCACTGCAGCCTCTTTCAGTTGTTGTTTGTTTTGGGGTTACTCCTTCAGTCTCTTTTTAGCAGGTAGGGTTTAAGTCTGGAGATTGACTTGGCCAGTCTAAAACCTTCCACTTTTGCCCTGATGAACTCCTTTGTTGCTTTGGCACTGTGTTTTGGGTCATTATCTTGCTGCATGATGAAGGATCTCCCAATCAGTTTGGTTGCATTTTTCTGTAAATTGGCAGACAAAATTTTTCTGTACACTTCAGAGTTCATTTTGCTGCTGCCATCATGTGTTACATCATCAATGAAGATCAATGAGCCCGTCCCAGAAGAAGCCATGCAAGCCCAAGCCATGACATTACCTCCACCGTGTTTCACAGATGAGCTTGTATGTTTGGGGTCATGAGCAGATCCTTTTTCTCCAAACTTTAGCCTTTCCATCAATTTGGTAGAGGTTAATCTTTGTCTCATCAGTCCATAAAACTTTGCCCCAGAATGTTTGAGGCTTGTCTCTGTAGTTTTTGGCAAATTCCAGCCTGGCCTTCTTATTCTTCTTGCTAATGAGAGGTTTGCATCTTCTGGTGTAGCCTCTGTACTTTTGTTCATGAAGTCTTCTGCGGACAGTAGACTGTGATACCTTCACTCCTGCCCTCTTGAGGTTGTTGCTGATGTCACTAACAGTTGTTTTAGGGTCTTTCTTTACAGCTCTCACAATGTTTCTGTCGCCAACAGCTGATGTTTTCTTGGTCTACCCATTCGAGGTCTGTTACTTAGTACACCAGTGGTTTCTTTCTTCTTCAGGACATTCCAAATGGTTGTACTTGCTATGGTCAATGTTTGTGCAATGGCTCAGCTTCACAATTGCTTGTTTTTCACCCATAGACAGCTCTCTGGTTTTCATGTTGGTTACGTCTAACTATAAATGCATACTGCACAGGCAAAACCCAAATCTGAAACTGAGTGCAGACATTTAGTGCTATTTATTGTTTGAATAATCAATGTAATAGGACACACCAGGGTACCAAAACACACCTGTCAGTCACATGTTCCAATATTTTTGGTCACATGAGAAATGGGTGAGTTCAAACAAAAGGTTATATCATCTAAGTTGTGTATCAGATCCAGATGTAAATACCTGGAAATAAAAGCTGAAAGATTGATCTTTTGTCTCATATAAATTTTTGAATGTCAAACCCAAATGTTTTCAGTCTACAGAAAAAATAAAGGAATAGTCCTCACTGTTCCAATACTTTTGGAGGACTGTATATATATAAAAGATAGATTTACTATCAGATATTACATATTTTAAGTTTTTTTAAAAAATCATTAAAGAAAGCGTTAATGGCACAATATATAGTACATTGTTGATTTTGATATTTGGTATGAATTTTGGGTTTATATTTTTCATTGACTTTTTATTGTTGTGGTTTTAATGTAGTTTTGTATTTTTACTTGTTGGGACCTCTGGAAGAGTAGCCGCTGCCTAGATACTGGCAAATGGGGATTCAAATAAAGAAATAAACTTGGATCATAGATGAAAAAAGACCTTTTACATCCAATTTACTAAGCAGTTTTTTTTTTTTTTTTTTTAGCAGTTCAACTATTTCTAGCAGTTCAACTGCGTCTTGCCCAATCTACACCACTTTTTTTTAGGTGTCCTCAGAGTGTCCATACATATGTGTGTCAAATTTGTTTTAAAAATATCATTTCATTTTGAAGTTCTAGACTCCAGCTTGCCTCAATAGACATAATAGAAACTTCCAGACAGGTGTGTTAAGACCTTGATTAGCTGGTAAAGGTGTGTTTTGGGGTTGGAGCTAAAGTCTAGTGGCCCTCCAGGAGCAGTATTGGCCACCCCATTATATAGTTACAGTATATTTATGAGTGTATAAAAATTACCCATGGGCAACATTGGTTGGATTTTTTTCATAATTGTACGGTCTAAATGACACCGTTACACAAACCATAAGGCAATACCTGCCATGTTTGGTATTGTTGGACTCAGCAAGGATTCTGGAGTCAAAGGAGGTGACTCCTGTGAAAATCACTGGCTTGAAACTTCTTAGGCTCCTGCAGGGCATTGTGTTGGTTTTGCGATTATCCAATTTTTAGTTTGAGATATACCAGTGTTCTCATAGACTATCATGGCACCCTGGACAAGGTCAATGCATGCCAATTATTATCGGACTAATGGTTGGGGGTGTTTTTTCCCCTTACAGCGCCACCAAGTGGCCAATCATCGCAATTTTTTTCATGTGACTGAAGTTTGAGTTCATAGACATGTGACCGAGTTTAGCAAAAATATCTTGTTCTGTTCACAAGTTATAGTCATTTTAGTAAAAGTGGCCCCCGACGCATTGAATATTCTGGTTCCCCTTAGCGACCATGAAACAAAAATGTTT
>CM040914.1:10100206-10120206 GCA_023029165.1 Gobiocypris rarus | reverse complement strand
ATTTACAATAGTTTACCATGATTTACCACATTGTAGTATGATTTGCAATGATAATAGCCTAATCTACCATAGTTTACTATGATTTACCATGTTTCCATATTCTAATATGATTTACCATGATTTACCACATTGTAGTATGATTTACCATGATCCTGGCATGATTTACCATAGTTTACCATGATTTACCATGAGTTACCACATTCTAATATGATTTACCATGATTTACCACGAGTTGCCACATTCTTATATGATTTACCATGACTTACCACATTGTGGTATGATTAACCATGATCCTAGCCTGATTTACCATAGTTTACCATGATTTACCATGTTTCCACATTCTAATATGATTTACCATGATTTACCACATTGTAGTATGATTTACCATGATCCTAGCCTCATTTACCATAGTTCACCATGATTTACCACATTGAGATTTGATTTACCATGATTCTAGCCTCTACATTTAATTGTAACCTGTGGAAACACAAGAAAGTATATTTCTGATCCTGCAGCCCCCTCTATAGGACAACATTAGCATTACCGCCATCACAAGTATATGGCATTGATAAACATTGACAGAATGTGATATTAAATGTTATTATAATGATATTACAATTCCTAGATATGAATTTTAAAGCTAAAAACTATTGCCAAATGTAATGTCATGTGTCACGTGCTTATTTGAATAAAGTCTAGGCATTGTTTGAAATAGATATTGGCCACACACACACACACACATACAGAAAAAGAGAGAGAGAGAGAGAGAGAGAGAGAAAGACAGACAGACAGACAGACACACACACACACACACACACACACAAACAGAGAGAGAGAGAGAGAGAGAGAGAGAGACAGAGACAGACAGACAGACACACACACACACACACACACACACACACACACACACACACACACACACACACACTTCTGTTTTACATATAGATATTTTAAATAAATGAATAGAAACAAAATGCTTACTCCTAGTCTTGTAGTAATTTTTACACATTAATCATACCATCATTTTTGGCAGAAATGTCAATACCACTGCTTAAATAAAAATTAATTGATCAAATTTGACAAAATGTGATTGTAAATGTTATAATAGTGGTTTTATAATATCTAAATATGAATTATAGAACATTATAAGTAGATAGTATGACAAAATGACTTTTTATAACCAGCAGGGGCAGCAGAGAATCACTCATTAGCTCATTTTCATTTTAAATGTCTGTTTTTCATTTAATGGGCACATTTTCCAAGTGAATGCCTTCAAGCGTGCTAACTCACATACACATTTTGTTGCAGATATAGATATATGAATAAAATAATGGGTAACAAATGACTTATTCAAGTTTTCCCCTTTAAAACATATTTTCAGGTGTTATTTTAATTGTAATTTAATATTATTGTAAAAACATACATCAAATTAACAATTTAATTGATAAACATTGTCAAATTGTGATTTGCAAATGTTATTATAAGTGAGCAGAATGAACCAATAAGTGGTCTTATGCTGCCCTCTGGTGGCTTTATGGCAATTTAATTTAATACACCAATATAAGCATTGTCACTTTTTTTACTTTTATAGAGGCATCTATTGCCTGATCTCCATGGAATTTTGTATGCTTGTTTAGAGTCATGTGTCACATGTACTTTCCTCTTTTTGAGATGATCTAAACATCCATTGAGGAGTTAAAGGCTTTTTGGGGACATTTGGTCAAAATCACATATTGATATGACTCTATTATAGCCATCCAATTGCAAAAGTTATTTTTTCTATATCATTATTGACCTAGAGAGTCAGGATGAGCAGATTTAACAAATTATTTAAACATTATATTGCAACAGATGAAAAATACCATTTGCAGCTAATACAGGCAATTTTCCATAGGAAATGCATGGTTTTAAAGGTTTTTAACAGTTATAGCGCCAGCTATAGTCTGATCTCCATAAAACTTTGCATGCTTCTTCAGCATGTTATGCCACATATACCCAACAATTTTTGAAGTTTTGAGTTTCCCTTTAGGATTTATAGGCTTTTGAGTGCATTTTTCCACACCTCTTTTTTAAATGACCCTGTTATAGCCATCTAAATTCAAAAATTCAACTTTTTTTCGATAATTATTGATCTAGAGAGTCCAGAGAATTGTCCTAGACTGGTTTGGTTCCGATCGGGCAAAACCAGGGACTAGTTCGCAAAAGTAGGTTTTTAACATAATCGCAAATATTTAATGAACGATTTGATTGACAGCAATAGTTCTAGAGGCAAAGTTGTTCAGTATGAGGAGATCTATCAAATGATATTCATATTTTGTGGATGTGTGCAACACCACGTGATTACAGAGCCATAAAACTCGTTAGCGCCAACTAGTGGCGATTTCTTTCAAAATTCTTACAGACCTCTAGGGCCATGAGTCAAACATGCCCACCGAGTTTCATTCCGATCGGCCTCCATTAACCTTGTCTAATAAGTGCTCAAATTTAATTGGCTGTGGCGGCCATGTTTTTAAGATACGCCAATGTCCTCATAGACATACATGGTACCTTGGACCAAGACACTGCATACCAATTTTCAAGTCAATCGGACTAGCGGTCGTGTGGTTATAGCCCTTTTTGTTTTTTCATGTTATAGCGCCACCAAGTGGCTAATCGTCGCGACTTTTATCCTGACCAAAGACTGAGCCCTTACATATGTTTACCAAGTTTGGTGAAGATATCTCATTTTGTTTTTGAGTTATAGCCTTTTTAGTAAAATAGGCCCGCCCTAAACGTCCGTTTTATGCCCCTTAACGACCGTGAATCGAAATTTCTAATTTTTTCAATTATTTTTGATAATCAGACTCCAGTGGACATTTTGGCACTGGTTTGGTTCTGATTGGACAAAAACCTAGGAATAGTTGGCAAAAGTATGTTTTCACAAAATTCAAAATGGCGGAAAATTTGCATACCGGAAATGAAATCGGAGATATACGTTTTTCGTCAGGTATTCAGCTTTCCAATGATATCAGACACTTGAGTCTCGACATACGGTATATGAGTTATGAGCAGTTTCGCGCAATTGATTGCTATAGCGCCACCTATAGGCCAATCTGGCTCATAATTTGATAACCTCTCCTCGATTTTTGTACTACCTATTGGCCAAGTTTCAAGTCTCTAGCCCTTACGGTTTGGTCTGCACGATGCGTTTTTCGGCTGAATAATAATAATAATAATAATAATAATAAAAATCAGCACAAAAACAATAGGTGTTCAGCACTTCGTGCTTGAACCCCTAAAAAATCAGCACAAATACAATAGGTGTTCAGCACTTCGTGCTCGAACCCTAATAATTAAAGCTGCAAGCAGCATTTAGCGGGTTCAAGCAATTGAGGCCTTTAAGCATTTAAGGACTTTAAACACTAAAATAATTAAAATTGAGAGTTCAGGTGAAAATAATCTGACAATATGTGATTTTAAATGTTATAATAGTCATTTTTAAATTTTTAGAACAAAATTTGTAATTTAACCAGCAGGTGGCATTAGAAGATAAGTGATTGGCTCACTTTCATTTGTAAATTGTCTGTATTTGATATCAAAGTATTTTTCCATGTTAAGTCTATTAAAAGTGCTTTTACACACACACACACACACACACACACACACACACACACACACACACACACACACACACACACACACACACACACACACACACACACAAAGATATTTAAAAAGGAAGTTCTCTTTAAAACATGTTTAGGTATCATTGTTATTGAAATGTATCATAATTGCAAAAAAAATGTCAAATAAAACAAAGTGGTAAATCTTGACAAAAATGTGATTTGTAATGTTAGTATAATGATTTTTAAAAGTTTAAATGTGATTCTATATGAAATAAAACCTTGAAAATAACAGTATGAATGTGCCAATGAGTGGTCTTTTGGTGCCATGTGGTGGTTTTATTTGGAAATTTCATTAAAACCTGCTACTGATTTCTTTGAAATTGAGCATGTTTGTTTAGAGTCATATGTCACATGTACTTACATTCTCTGAGAAGATCTGAAAATTCATTGAGAGTTAAAGGCTTTCGGGGACACTTGGTCAAGGCCACGTATTGAAATTATAGCCATCCAAATGCAAAAGTATTTTCACATTTTTCATGTTTACACCTTTAAACATGCTTACACAAACACACATTTTGTTACAGATATAGATGTAGCCAGTTCAAAACATTTTTTTTACAAAATGTGATTGTAAATGTATAATAATGATTTTATAATGTCTAAATATGAATTAAGGAACAACGTTAGAGAGTATTAGGACAAAAATGACTATTTTAACCAGCATATGGCAGCGTAGAACCACTCATTGGCTGACTTTAATTTTAAAAGTATGTGTTTGTATTAAGGCAAATTTTCCATATTAATTCTTGTGTGTGATTACACATATACACATTTTGTTGCAGATATAGATATCTGAAATAGAAGATGGACAACAAATGGCATAGTCCCGGTTTTCCCCTTTTAAAATACATTTTTCAGCTCTCATTTTAATGTAATACTATTGCAAGAACATACCTCAAGTTAATTGGTAAACTTTGACAAAATGTGATTTGTAATGATATTATAACAATATTTTAAAGTTTAAATAGGATTGAACAGTTAGCAGGATGAGCCAATGAGTGGTCTTCTGCTGCCCTATGGTGGCTTTATGGCATTTGTAGGGAATATGTAATATGTTTTTAAACTTTTAAATGTGCTTATTTTTTTGCATATATATATATATATATATATATATATATATATATATATATATATATATATATATATATATATATATATATATATATATATATATATATATATTTGAAATACATGATTTTGACTAAATGTGATTGTAATTTTTACACAAGTGATTTTATAATCTGAGATTAAAGTGAGTAGCATGACAAAATGACCAGCAGGTGGCACTAAAGAACCATGAATGTATAACCATGAAAGAATATGAATGAATTTGGTTTTTTGCTTAATATCTCTGGAATGCAGCCATGGAAAATTCTGAAAGTCGGGTCATAGAAAGGGCTCAATGGCCCCTATAGAATGAGACTATCCCTGAGGCCCTGGGCCAAGGGAGACCGGAGTAATGCCCGTTTAAACATGTACCTTTGGGGCTTATATCTCAAAACGGCTTGAGTAAAACATTTGTAATTTAGCTCGATTGTAGGGCTGGATTTGCCCTTTAGAATGAGCTCTCACATGTCTTCAGACTCCTCCGTAGTCGGGAGTAATAGGCGGTATAAGCGGGGGGTCCCGCGAAGTAGCGATCCGCGAGGGGGCGTCCTCGAGGCCCGCGATCGTTGTGTTCGGGCAAGGGCCCTGAGTGGTCTTACCCACCCGAGTTTGACAGCGCTGACACTTTCCGTTCCCGAGTTATGAGCGATTTTGTACCGGAGGTGTGACGTCATTGGCGGCCGCCATTTTAAAACTCTCGATGGTTTTCCCCAAAATCTCGGCGAAAACTCAACGAAAACGCCTGAAATTCATACAATTGATAGAGTTCATCTAGATGATTCAAAAATGCAAGTGCTTAGATTGGTGGAGATTTTATTTTAACTTATAACTTTTGACTGGCTTCCATTTAAAATGAACCTATTGTATTTAAACAAATGCAAAAGTTCAACTTTTTTTTGATAACTATTGATCTAGAGAGTCCAGAGAATTGTACTGCTTTGGTTTTATTCAGATTGAGCGAAAAACCTAGGACTAGTTCGCAAAAATATGTTTTTAACATAATTGTGAATATTTAATGAACTATTTGATTGACAACAGTGGTTCTTGAGGCAAAGTTGTTCAGTATTAGGAGATCTATCAAATGATATCAATATTGTGTGGATATGTCAAACACCACATGATTACAGAGGTATAAAACTCGTTAGCGCCAACTAGTGGCCGAGTTCTTTGAAAATTCTTACAGACCTTTAAGTCCATGAGTCAAACATGCCTACCGAGTTTTGTTCCAATTGGCCTCCATTAACCTTGTCTTATTAGTGCTCAAAATTCATTAGCCAATGGCGGCCATGTTTTTTGAGATACACCAATGTCCTAATAGACTATCATGGCACTTGGGACCAAGACACTATACCAATTTTAAGGTCAATTGGACTAGCGGTCGGGTGGTTACAGCTCTTTTTAACATTTATTCATGTTATAGCGCCACCAAGTGTTCAATAGTCATGTTTTTTTTTAAGTAACCAAAGAATGAACCTATACATATGTGTACCAAGTTTGGTGAAATTATGCCATTGTGTTCTTGAGTTATAGCTCTTTAGTAAAATAGGCTCCTCCCACAATGTACGTTTTGGCATCTCTTAGCAACAATAAATCGAAATTTCAGCTTTTTTTCGATATTTATTAATATTCAGATGCCAGAGAACATTTGTGCACTGGTTTGGTTCCGATTGGGCCAAAAACCAGGGACTAGTTCGCAAAAGTAGTTTTTCGACAAAATTCAAAATGGCGGAAAATTTTTCTAGACGGAAATAAAATCGGAGATATACGTTTTGTTCGCCAAGGTCTCAGCTTTCCAATGATATAAGGCACTTGAGTGTGGACTAAACGGTTTAGGAGTTATGCACCATTTCGCGCTTTTGATTGCTGTAGCGCCCCCTATTGGCCAATCGGGGTCATAATTTGATAAGCTCTCCTCGATTTTTGGGCTACCATGTGGCAAAGTGTCAAGTCTCTAGCATTTACGGTTTGGTCTGCACGATGCGTTTTAGGGGAGAATAATAATAATAATAAAAACCCTAACAATAACAATAGGGTTTCAGCATTTCATGCTTGAACCCCTAATAACAAGCAGCATTTAGCGGGGTTCAAGCATTTAAGGCCTTTAAGGACTTAAAGCCTAAAAGCATCAAAAGACACCAAGGTTCATTTAGAAAGCATTTAACCACTGACATAATAGATGAAAATGACCATTTACAGCCAATAAAGGCAATTTAATATAGGATATGTATGGTTTTCAAAGCTTTTTGTCAGTTATAGTGCCACCTATGGTCTAATTTACCATGTACTAGCATAGTTTACCATGATTTACCATGTTCTAGTGTGATTTACCATGATTCACCATAGTTTACCTTGATTTACCATGTTCTTGCCTGATTTACCATGATATTCCTGTGTTAGTGATTTAACATACTTTACTGTGATTCGCCATATTTTACCATGAATTACCATAACTTACATTGATTTAGCATGTCCTGGCATGATTTACTGTGATTTACCATGTTCCAGTTTGATTTACCATGATTCTAGCCTGATTTACCATAGTTTACTACGATTTACCATGTTTCCACATTCTAATATGATTTACCACGATTTACCACATTGTAGTATGATTTACCATGATCCTAGCCTGATTTACCATAGTTTACCATGATTTACCATGTTTCCACATTCTAATATGATTTACTATGATTTACCACATTGTAGGATGATTTACCATGATCCTGGCATGATTTACCATAGTTTACCATGATTTACCACGAGTTACCACATTCTAATATGATTTACCATGATTTACCACGAGTTGCCACATTCTAATATGATTTACCATGATCCTAGCCTGATTTACCATAGTTTACCATGATTTACCATGTTTCCACATTCTAATATGATTTACCACATTGTAGTATGATTTACCATGATTTACCACATTGTAGTATGATTCACCATGATTATAGCATTATTTACCATAGTTCAGCATGATTTACCACATTCTAATGTGATTTACCATGATTTACCCCATTGAGGTTTGATTCACCATGATTGTAGCCTATAAATTTAATTTTAACCTGTGGAAACACAATAAAGTATATTTCTGATCCTGCAGCCCCCTCTATAGGACAACATTAGCATTAGAACCAGCATAAGTCTATGGCATTGATAAACATTGACAAAAGGGGATATTAAATGTTATTATAATGATTTTTACAATGCCTAGATATTAATTTTAAAGCAAAAACTATTGCCAAATGTAATGTCATGTGTCACCTGCTTATTTGAATAAAGTCTGAGCATTTCTTGAGTAGATATTGGCCACACACACACACACACACACACACACATACAGAGAGAGAGAGAGAGAAAGACAGACAGACTGATACACACACACAAACACACACACACACACACACACACACACACACACACACACACACACACACACACACACACACACACACACACACACTTCTGTTTTACATGTAGATATTTTAAATAAATTATTAGTAACACAATGCTTACTCCTAGTCTTGTAGTAATTTTTACACATTAATCATACCATCATTGTTTGGCAGAATTGTCAATACCACTGTTTAAATAAAAATGAATTGATTGAATTTGTCAAAATGTGATTGTAAATGTTATAATAGTGGTTTTTAATGTCTAAATATGAATTATAGAGCAATATAATCAAGTAGTATGACAAAATGACTTTTTAAAACCAGCAGGTGGCAGCAGAGAGCACTCATTAGCTCATTTTCATTGTAAACGTCTGTTTTCCATTTAATGGGCACATTTTCCCGGTGAATGCCTTTAATTTAATTACTTATTCTATCTTTTCCCTTTAAAACATATTTTCAGGTGTTATTTTGAATTGTAATGTAATATTGTGAAAAACACATCAAATGAACAAATTAATTGATAAACATTGTCAAAATGTGATTTGCAATGTTATTATAATGATTTTATAAAGTTTATATATGCTTAGTGAGCAGAATGAACCAATAAGTGGTCTTATGCTGCCCTCTGGTGGCTTTATGGCAATTTAATGTAATACACCAATATAAGCATTGTCACTTTTTTAATTTTTAAAGAGGCATCTATTGCCTGATCTCCATGAAATGTTGCATGCTTGTTTAGAGTCATGTGTCACATGTACTTCCTCTTTTGAGATTATCTAAACATTCATTGAGGAGTTAAAGGCTTTTTGGGGACATTTGGTCAAAATCACATATTGATATGACTATTATAGCCATCCAATTGTAAAAGTTATTTTTCTATATAATTATTGACGAGAGTCAGAATGAGTAGATCTAACAAATGATTTAAACATTATATTGCAACAGATGGAAAATACCATTTGCAGCTAATACAGGCAATTTTCCATAGGAAATGCATGGTTTTAAAGCTTTTAACAGTTATAGCGCCACCTATAGTTTGATCTTCATAAAACTTTGCATGCTTCTTCAGCATGTTATGCCACATATACCCAACAATTTTCGTGAAGTTTTGAGTTTACCTTTAGGATTTATAGGCTTTTGAGTGCAGTTTTTCCACACCTCTTTTTTAAATGACTCTGTTATAGCCATCCAAATGCAAAAGTTCAACTTTTTTTAATAATTATTGATCTAAAGAGTCCATAGAATTGTCCTAGACTGGTTTGGTTCCGATCGGGCAAAAAAACAGGGACTAGTTCGCAAAAGTAGCTTTTTAACATAATTGCAAATATTTAATGAACGATTTGATTGACAGCAATGGTTTTAGAGGCAAAGTTGTTCAGAATGAGGAGATCTATCATATGATATGCATAATTTGTGGATGTGTGCAACACCATGTGATTACAGAGCCATAAAACTCGTTAGCGCCAACTAGTGGCCGATTTCTTTTAAAATTCTTACAGACCTCGGCCATGAGTCGAGCATGCCCATCGAGTTTCGTTCCGATCGGCTTCCGTTAACCTTGTCTTATAGGTGCTCAAATTTAATTGGTTGATGGCGGCCATGTTTTTTGAGATACGCCAATGTCCTCATAGACATACATGGGGCCTTGGACCAAGACACTGCATACCAATTTTCGAGTCAATCGGACTAACGGTCAGGTGGTCATAGCCTTTATTATGTTTTTTTCACATTATAGCGCCACCTAGAGCTCAATCTTCGCGATTTTTTCACTGTGACCTCAAATTGAGCCCATACACATGTGTACCAAGTTTGGTGACTATATCTCATTTAGGTTTTGAGTTATAGCCATTTTAGTAAAATTGGCTCTGACAAACATTTTTACGCCCCTTAACGACCTTGAATCGAAATTTCAACTTTTTTTCGATAATTATTGATATTTAGACTCCATAGAACATTTCTGCACTGGTTTGGTTCTGATCGGGCAAAAATCCAGGGACTAGTTCGCAAAAGTAGGTTTTCAACAAAATTCAAAATGGCGGAAAAATTTGCATACCGGAAATGAAATCGGAGATATACGTTTTGTTTGGCAAGGACTCAGCTTTCCAGTGATATAAGACACTTGAGTGTGGACCAAACGGTTTAGGAGTTATGAGCCATTGTGCGCTTTTGGTTGCTGTAGCGCCACCTATAGGCCAATTGGGGTCATAGCTTATCAGGTTCGTCCCAGGCTGAGGACTACCATCTGACAAAGTTTCAACGCTCCAGCCCTTACGGTTTGGGCTGATGCGTTTACGGAGAATAATAATAATAATAATAATAATAATAATAATAATAATAATTAAAGCTGCAAGCAGCATTTAGCGGGGTTCAAGCATTTAAGGCCTTTAAGGACTTAAAGCCTAAAAGCATCAAAAGACACCAAGGTTCATTTAGCAAGCATTTAACCACTGACATAATAGATGAAATGAACATTTACAGCCAATAAAGGCAATTTAATATAGGATATGTGTGGTTTTCAAAGCTTGTTGTCAGTTATAGTGCCACCTATGGTCTAATTTACCATGTACTAGCATAGTTTACCATGATTTACCATGTTCTAGTGTGATTTACCATGATTCACCATAGTTTACCTTGATTTACCATGTTCTAGTGTGATTTACCATGATTCACCATAGTTTACCTTGATTTACCATGTTCTAGTGTGATTTACCATGATTCAGCATAGTTTACCTTTATTTACCATGTTCTTGCCTGATTTACCATGATATTCCCTGTGTTAGTGATTTAACATACTTTACCGTGATTCGCCATATTTTACCATGAATTGCCATGTTCCAGTTGGATTTACCATGATCCTAGCCTAATTTACCACAGTTTACTATGATTTACCATGTTTCCACATTCTAATATGATTTACCACGATTTACCACATTGTAGTATGATTTACCATGATCCTAGCCTGATTTACCATAGTTTACCATGATTTACCATGTTTCCATATTCTAATATTATTTACCATGATTTAACCACATTGTAGTATGATTTACCACATTGTAGCCTGATTTACCATAGTTTACCATGATTTACCAAGTTACCACATTCTAATATGATTTACCATGATTTACCACATTGTAGTATGATTTACCACAATCCTAGCCTGATTTACCATAGTTTACCATGTTTTACCATGAGTTACCACATTCTAACACACACACACACACACACACACACACACACACACACACACACACACACACACACACACACACACACACACACACACACTTCTGTTTTACATGCAGATATTTTAAATAAATTATTAGTAACACAATGCTTACTCCTAGTCTTGTATTAATTTTTACACATTAATCATACCATCATTGTTTGGCAGAATTGTCAATACCACTGTTTAAATAAAAATGAATTGATCAAATTTGTCAAAATGTGATTGTAAATGTTAAAATAGTGGTTTTATAATGTCTAAATATGAATTATAGAGCAATATAATCAAGTAGTATGTCAAAATGAGATTTTAAAACCAGCAGGTGGCAGCAGAGAACCACTCATTAGCTCATTTTCATTGTAAACGTCTGTTTTCCATTTAATGGGCACATTTTCCCGGTGAATGCCTTCAAATGTGCTAACTCACATACACATTTTGTTGCAGATATAGATATTTGAATTTAAAAAAGGATATAACAAATTACTTATTCTATGTTTTCCCTTTAAAACATATTTTCAGGTGTTATTTTGAATTGTAATGTAATATTGTGAAAAACACATCAAATGAACAAATTAATTGATAAACATTGTCAAAATGTGATTTGCAATGTTATTATAATGATTTTATAAAGTTTATATATGCTTAGTGAGCAGAATGAACCAATAAGTGGTCTTATGCTGCCCTCTGGTGGCTTTATGGCAATTTTAAGTAATACACCAATATAAGCATTGTCACTTTTTTAACTTTTATAGAGGCATCTATTGCCTGATCTCCATGAAATGTTGTATGCTTGTTTAGAGTCATGTGTCACACGTACTTCCCTCTTTTTGAGATTATCTAAACATTCAATGAGGAGTTAAAGGCTTTTTGGGGACATTTGGTCAAAATCACATATTGATATGACTATTATAGCCATCCAATTGTAAAAGTTATTTTTTCTTTATAATTATTGACCTAGAGAGTCAGAATGAGCAGATCTAACAAATGATTTAAACATTATATTGCAACAGATGGAAAATACCATTTGCAGCTAATACAGGCAAATTTCCATAGGAAATGCATGGTTTTAAAGCTTTTTAACAGTTATAGCGCCACCTATAGTTTGATCTTCATAAAACTTTGCATGCTTCTTCAGCATGTTATGCCACATATACCCAACAATTTCCGTGAAGTTTTGAGTTTCCCTTTAGGATTTATAGGCTTTTGAGTGCATTTTGCCACACCTCTTTTTTAAATGACTCTGTTATAGCCATCCAAATTCAAAAGTTCAACTTTTTTTGATAATTATTGATCTAGAGAGTCCAGAGAATTGTCCTAGACTGGTTTGATTCCGATCGGGCAAAAAACCAGGGACTAGTTCGCAAAAGTAGGTTTTTGACATAATTGCGAATATTTAATGAACGATTTGATTGACAGCAATGGTTCTAGAAGCAAAGTTGTTCAACATGAGGAGATCTATCAAATGATATGCATATTTTGTGGATGTGTGCAACACCACGTGATTACAGAGCCATTAAACTCGTTAGCGCCAACTAGTGGCCGATTTCTTTCAAAATTCTTACAGACCTCTAGGGCCATGAGTCAAACATGCCCACCGAGTTTCATTCCGATCGGCCTCCATTAACCTTGTCTAATAAGTGCTCAAACTTAATTGGCTGTGGCGGCCATGTTTTTTAAGATACGCCAATGTCCTCATAGATATATATGGTACCTTGGACCAAGACACTGCATACCAATTTTCAAGTCAATCGGAATAGCGGTCATGTGGTTATAGCCCTTTTCAGGGTTTTTTCATGTTATAGCGCCACCAAGTGGCCAATCAATGCGATTTTTATCCTGACCAAAGACTGAGCCCTTACATATGTTTACCAAGTTTAATGAAGATATCTCATTTCGTTTTTGAGTTATAGCCTTTTTAGTAAAATAGGCCCCGCCTAAACGTCCGTTTTTCGCCCTTAACGACCGTGAATCGAAATTTCTAATTTTTCAATTATTTTTGATAATCAGACTCCAGTGGACATTTTGGCACTGGTTTGGTTCTGATTGGACAAAAAACCTAGGAATAGTTGGCAAAAGTATGTTTTCGATTCAAAATGGCGGAAAATTTGCATACCGGAAATGAAATCGGAGATATACGTTTTTACGTCAGGTATTCAGCTTTCCAATGATATCAGACACTTGAGTCTACGACATACGGTATATGAGTTATGAGCAGTTTCGCGCAATTGATTGCTATAGCGCCACCTATAGGCCAATCTGGCTCATAATTTGATAACCTCTCCTCGATTTTTGTACTACCTATTGGCCAAGTTTCAAGTCTCTAGCCCTTACGGTTTGGTCTGCACGATGCGTTTTTCGGCTGAATAATAATAATAATAATAATAATAATAAAAATCAGCACAAATACAATAGGTGTTCAGCACTTGTGCTCGAACCCTAATTAAAGCTGCAAGCAGCATTTAGCGGGTTCAAGCAATTGAGGCCTTTAAGCATTTAAGGACTTTAAACACTAAAATAATTAAAATTGAGAGTTCAGGTGAAAATAATCTGACAATATGTGATTTTAAATGTTATAATAGTCATTTTTAAATTTTTAGAACAAAATTTGTAATTTAACCAGCAGGTGGCATTAGAAGATAAGTGATTGGCTCACTTTCATTTGTAAATTGTCTGTATTTGATATCAAAGTATTTTTCCATGTTAAGTCTATTAAAAGTGCTTACACACACACACACACACACACAAACACACACACACACACACACACACACACACACAAAGATATTTAAAAAGGAAGTTCTCTTTAAAACATGTTTAGGTATCATTGTTATTGAAATGTATCATAATTGCAAAAAAATGTCAAATAAAACAAAATGGTAAATCTTGACAAAATGTGATTTGTAATGTTACTATAATGTTTTTTAAAAGTTTAAATGTGATTTTATATTAAATAAAAGCTTGAAAATAACAGTATGAATGTGCCAATGAGTGGTCTTTTGGTGCCATGTGGTGGTTTTATTTGGAAATTTCATTAAAACCTGCTACTGATTTCTTTGAAATTGAGCATGTTTGTTTAGAGTCATATGTCACATGTACTTACATTCTCTGAGAAGATCTGAAAATTCATTGAGGAGTTAAAGGCTTTCGGGACACTTGGTCAAGGCCACGTATTGAAATTATAGCCATCCAAATGAAAAAATTTTCACATTTTCATGTTTACACCTTTAAACATGCTTACACAAACACACATTTTGTTACAGATATAGATGTAGCCAGTTCAAAACATTTTTTTTTTTACAAAATGTGATTGTAAATGTATAATAATGATTTTATAATGTCTAAATATGAATTAAGGAACAACGTTAGAGAGTATTAGGACAAAATGACTATTTTAACCAGCATATGGCAGCGTAGAACCACTCATTGGCTGACTTTAATTTTAAAAGTATGTGTTTGTATTAAGGCAAATTTTCCATATTAATTCTTGTGTGTGATTACACATATACACATTTGTTGCAGATATAGATATCTGAAATAGAAGATGGACAACAAATGGCATAGTCCCGGTTTTCCCCTTTTAAAATACATTTTTCAGCTCTCATTTTAATGTAATACTATTGCAAGAACATACCTCAAGTTAATTGGTAAACTTTGACAAAATGTGATTTGTAATGATATTATAACAATATTTTAAAGTTTAAATAGGATTGAACAGTTAGCAGGATGAGCCAATGAGTGGTCTTCTGCTGCCCTATGGTGGCTTTATGGCATTTGTAGGGAATATGTAATATGTTTTTAAACTTTTAAATGTGCTTATTGTGTTGCATATATATATATATATATATATATATATATATATATATATATATATATATATATATATATATATATATATATATTTGAAATACATGATTTTGACTAAATGTGATTGTAATTTTTACACAAGTGATTTTATAATCTGAGATTAAAGTGAGTAGCATGACAAAATGACCAGCAGGTGGCACTAAAGAACCATGAATGTATAACCATGAAAGAATATGAATGAATTTGTTTTTGCTTAATATCTCTGGAATGCAGCCATGGAAAATTCTGAAAGTCGGGTCATAGAAAGGGCTCAATGGCCCCTATAGAATGAGACTATCCCTGAGGTCCTGGGCCAAGGAGACCGGAGTAATGCCCGTTTAAACATGTACCTTTTGGGGCTTATATCTCAAAAGCGGCTTGAGTAAAACATTTGTAATTTAGCTCGATTGTAGGGCTGGATTTGCCCTTTAGAATGAGCTCTCACATGTCTTCAGACTCCTCCGTAGTCGGGAGTAATAGGCGGTATAAGCGGGGTCCGCGAAGTAGCGATCCGCGAGGCGTCCTCGAGGCCCGCGATCGTTGTGTTGGGCAAGGGCCCTGAGTGGTCTTACCCACCCGAGTTTGACAGCGCTGACACTTTCCGTTCCCGAGTTATGGCGATTTTGTACCGAGGTGTGGCGTCATTAGCGGCCGCCATTTTAAAACTCTCGATGGTTTTTCCCCAAAATCTCGGCGAAAACTCAACTAAAAACGCCTGAAATTCATACAATTGATAGAGTTCATCTAGATGATTCGAAAAATGCAAGTGCTCCGAGATTGGTGGAGATTTTATTTTAACTTATAACTTTTGACTGGCTTCCATTTAAAATGAACCTATTGTATTTAAACAAATGCAAAAGTTCAACTTTTTTTTGATAACTATTGATCTAGAGAGTCCAGAGAATTGTACTGCTTTGGTTTTATTCAGATTGAGCGAAAAACCTAGGACTAGTTATAAAAATATGTTTTTAACATAATTGTGAATATTTAATGAACTATTTGATTGACAACAGTGGTTCTTGAGGCAAAGTTGTTCAGTATTAGGAGATCTATCAAATGATATCAATATTGTGTGGATATGTCAAACACCACATGATTACAGATGTATAAAACTCGTTAGCGCCAACTAGTGGCGAGTTCTTTGAAAATTCTTACAGACCTTTAGGTCCATGAGTCAAACATGCCTACCGAGTTTTGTTCCAATTGGCCTCCATTAACCTTGTCTTATTAGTGCTCAAAATTCATTAGCCAATGGCGGCCATGTTTTTGAGATACACCAATGTCCTAATAGACTATCATGGCACTTGGGACCAAGACACCGTATACCAATTTTAAGGTCAATTGGACTAGCGGTCGGTGGTTACAGCTCTTTTAACATTTATTCATGTTATAGCGCCACCAAGTGTTCAATAGTCATGTTTTTTTTTAAGTAACCAAAGAATGAACCTATACATATGTGTACCAAGTTTGGTGAAATTATGCCATTGTGTTCTTGAGTTATAGCTCTTTAGTAAAATAGGCTCCTCCCACAATGTACGTTTTGGAATCTCTTAGCAACAATAAATCGAAATTTCAGCTTTTTTTTAATATTTATTAATATTCAGATGCCAGAGAACATTTGTGCACTGGTTTGGTTCGATTGGGCCAAAACCAGGGACTAGTTCGCAAAAGTAGTTTTTCGACAAAATTCAAAATGGCGGAAAATTTTTCTAGACGGAAATAAAATCGGAGATATACGTTTTGTTCGCCAAGGTCTCAGCTTTCCAATGATATAAGGCACTTGAGTGTGGACTAAACGGTTTAGGAGTTATGCACCATTTCGCGCTTTTGATTGCTGTAGCGCCCCCTATTGGCCAATCGGGGTCATAATTTGATAAGCTCTCCTCGATTTTTGGGCTACCATGTGGCAAAGTGTCAAGTCTCTAGCATTTACGGTTTGGTCTGCACGATGCGTTTTAGGGGAGAATAATAATAATAATTAAAGCTGCAAGCAGCATTTAGCGGGGTTCAAGCATTTAAGGCCTTTAAGGACTTAAAGCCTAAAAGCATCAAAAGACACCAAGGTTCATTTAGCAAGCATTTAACCACTGACATAATAGATGAAAATGAACATTTACAGCCAATAAAGGCAATTTAATATAGGATATACGGTTTTCAAAGCTTTTTGTCAGTTATAGTGCCACCTATGGTCTAATTTACCATGTACTAGCATAGTTTACCATGATTTACCATGTTCTAGTGTGATTTACCATGATTCACCATAGTTTACCTTGATTTACCATGTTCTTGCCTGATTTACCATGATATTCCCTGTGTTAGTGATTTACCATACTTTACCGTGATTCGCCATATTTTACCATGAATTGCCATAGCTTACATTGATTTAGCATGTCCTGGCATTATTTACTGTGATTTACCATGTTCCAGTTTGATTTACCATGATTCTAGCCTGATTTACCATAGTTTACTACGATTTACCATGTTTCCACATTCTAATATGATTTACCATGATTTACCCCATTGTAGTATGATTTACCACATTGTAGCCTGATTTACCATAGTTTACCATGATTTACCATGTTTCCATATTGTAATATGATTTACCATGATTTACCCCATTGTAGTATGATTTACCACATTGTAGCCTGATCTACCTTAGTTTACCATGATTTACCATGTTTCCATATTCTAATATGATTTACCATGATTTACCACATTGTTGTATGATTTACCACATTGTAGTATGATTTACCATGCTCCTGGCATGATTTACCATAGTTTACCATGATTTACCACGAGTTACCACATTCTAATATGATTTACCATGATTTACCACGAGTTGCCAAATTCTAATATGATTTACCATGATCCTAGCCTGATTTACCATAGTTTACCATGATTTACCATGTTTCCACATTCTAATATGATTTACCATCATTTACCACATTGTAGTATGATTTACCATGATCCTAGCCTGATTTACCATAGTTTACCATGTTTTACCATGAGTTACCACATTGTAGTATGATTTACCATGATTTACCACGAGTTGCCAAATTCTAATATGATTTACCATGATCCTAGCCTGATTTACCATAGTTTACCATGATTTACCATGTTTCCACATTCTAATATGATTTACCATGATTTACCACATTGTAGTATGATTCACCATGATTATAGCATTATTTACCATAGTTCACCATGATTTACCACATTCTAATGTGATTTACCATGATTTACCCCATTGAGGTTTGATTCACCATGATTCTAGCCAATACATTTAATTTTAACCTGTGGAAACACAATAAAGTATATTTCTGATCCTGCAGCCCCTCTATAGGACAACATTAGCATTAGAACCAGCACAAGTCTATGGCATTGATAAACATTGAAAAAATAGGATATTAAATGTTATTATAATGATGTTTACAATGCCTAGATATGAATTTTAAAGCAAAAAACTATTGCCAAATGTAATGTCATGTGTCACCTGCTTATTTGAATAAAGTCTGAGCATTTCTTGAGTAGATATTGGCCAAACACACACACACACACACACACACACACACACACACACACACACACACACACACACACACACACACAGAGAGAGACAGAAAGACAGACAGACAGATACACACACACACACACACACACACACACACACACACACTTCTGTTTTACATGTAGATATTTTAAATAAATGATTAGTAACACAATGCTTACTCCTAGTCTTGTAGTAATTTTTACACATTAATCATACCATCATTGTTTGGCAGAATTGTCAATACCACTGTTTAAATAAAAATGAATTGATTGAATTTGTCAAAATGTGATTGTAAATGTTATAATAGTGGCTTTATAATGTCTAATTATGAATTATAGAGCAATATAATCAAGTAGTATGACAAAATGACATTTTAAAACCAGCAGGTGGCAGCAGAGAACCACTCATTAGCTCATTTTCATTTTAAATGTCTGTTTTCCATTTAATGGGCACATTTTCCCAGGTGAATGCCTTCAAATGTGCTAACTCACATACACATTTTGTTTGCAGATATAGATATTTGAATTTAATAAAGGGTATATAAAATATGTTTTCCCCTTTAAAACATATTTTCAGGTGTTATTTTGAATTGTAATGTAATATTGTGAAAAACACATCAAATGAACAAATTAATTGATAAACATTGTCAAAATGTGATTTGCAATGTTATTATAATGATTTTATAAAGTTTATATATGCTTAGTGAGCAGAATGAACCAATAAGTGGTCTTCTGCTGCCCTCTGGTGGCTTTATGGCAATTTAATGTAATACACCAATATAAGCATTGTCACTTTTTAAACTTTTATAGAGGCATCTATTGCCCGATCTCCATGAAATGTTGTATGCTTGTTTAGAGTCATGTGTCACATCTACTTAACTCTTTTGAGATGATCTAAACATTCAATGAGGAGTTAAAGGCTTTTGGGGACATTTGGTCAAAATCACATATTGATATGACTCTATTATAGCCATCCAATTGCAAAAGTTATTTTTCTATATAATTATTGACCTAGAGAGTCAGAATGAGCAGATCTAACAAATGATTTAAACATTATATTGCAACAGATGGAAAATACCATTTTCAGCTAATACAGGCAATTTTCCATAGGAAATGCATGGTTTTAAAGCTTTTTAACAGTTATAGCACCACCTATAGTCGATCTCCATAAAACTTTGCATGCTTCTTCAGCATGTTATGCCACATATACCCAACAAT
>CM040914.1:10033164-10099706 GCA_023029165.1 Gobiocypris rarus | reverse complement strand
TATTTAGATTTAAATATTTAAAATATCTCTAAGTTGACAAATATTGTTGTAAATGTGCTAAAAAGTGACAATTTTGAAGCTAAATGTGACAATGTTGCTGTTATTTTCAGCGTGAGCCGCTTTACAAACGGCGCCCCATAGAGTTCAGTTTGAGCAGATGTTTTACACCATCATCACCGTCAGAGGTCATGTCCCAGTACATTCAGCATCTTCAAAAGCAATTAAAAAAATATATATGTATATCGCTGACAGCTTCACCTGATCAAACCTGATCCTCCATCGAGTGACAGTGACACTTATCTGATTGCGTTCAGCACTTGCTCTGCCGTAAATCGCTGAGCCAAGTTTTGCTGATGATTCTTCCTATTCTTTTGTTTTCTGCCTGCGGTAACTGTTCATTGTTCATTGTGTATCAGACAATGCCAGCTTGTGGAGTAAAGGTGAATTACACATAATCAGTCATCAAAGATTCTATTATCCCAGCAAGAAATTTTGCGTCTAAAAGGACGTCTAATAGCCGTCAAAACATAGCCCAGACGTCTAGGCTAAAACAAGGCTAAATTTGGGCTGTCAGTGAAAATCTAATAGACGTCCAATCATAGCCCAAGATTAGACGGCTATTGAACGACTACATATATACGTCTAATAGACAGCATATATGGGTCTAGGCTAAAACAAGGCTGAATTTGGGCTGTCAGTGAAAATCTAATAGACATCTAATCATAGCCCAAGAATAGACTAGTCATCAAATAGACGGCTAACGAATGACTACTAGTATATGTATATATATATATATATATATATATATATATATATATATATATATATATATATATATATATATATATATATATATATATATATATATATATATATATATATATATATATATATATATATATATACACATCTAACAGATAACAAAATAGCTAAAGAATTCTTTTCACTCAAATATAACAGGTTCTCAATAATAACAATCCATCCAAACAAATTAAATATAAAGGTTTTATTTAGAAAAGAACATTAACAACATAGACAACTTAAGATAATACAAAAAGATCAAAACATAAAAATGAACAAACAAAATGTTAAAAATACAATTAAATATAAAATTAGGATAAGAAATATGGAATATTAACAATGTAAAATAATAAAAGAAATATATATAAAGAATGACAAAATAAAAACGTAACCCTTTTGTTGGTTTATAAAACATTGTTGGCTTTATTGCATTCCTTAACTCAAACTCTGTTGCCGCTGGGAAGTCGGTCATCACGGCATCTGCCAAATAAGAAACATAACAACTGCACAAGAAAAGCATTGTTGACATCATTTTTACTTTATTTACAGTTATTGTGACAAAGTCATTCTCTTTTGCTTGTATGCACACTAGAGCTGGGCAATAAAAGGTTAAGATACGTGTATGTGACATGTTTAAAGAGACAGTCATCATTTACTCACCTCAAGTTGTTCCAAACCTGTATGGGTTTCTTTCTTCTGTTGAACATACAAAAATATATATTTTGAAGAATGTTGATAACAGACATTTGATAGCCATTGACTTTCATTGTAGGAAAATAAATACGATGGAAGTCAGTGGGGTCCATAAACCGTTTGATTACACAGATTCTTCAAAATATCTTATTTTGTGTTCAACAGACAAAAGAAACAACTTGAGGGTGAGTAAATGATGACAGAATTTCATTTTTTGGGTTTAAAATATATTTTAGCCACCTTTTTGCATTAGAACGAGATAGAAAATTAGGAAAGCTGATTTTACTCCTGCGTGTGTGTGTGTGTGTGCACTGTGCAATGTGCTGTGCATGTGTGTGTTCTGTTCTGTATATTCATTATTGTGCTTTGTTGACTGATTGCTGGATAATTTCTAATGTCTTAAAATCCCAGAAAGTGGATCACGGCACTCCAGTTCTGAGTTTTTTACACTGGCTTCCTGTCTGTCAAAGAATTGATTTCAAAATACCACTGCTGGCTTTTAAAGCAAGGAATGGTTAAGGGCCAAAGTAAATTTCTGCTCTTCTGCTGCATTATGAACCATCCTCTCAGGTCATTTAGGACAGGTCTGCTTTCTGTCCCCAGAGTCAAAACTAAACATGGAGAAGCAGAATTCTGTTTTTATGTACAATATATCTGAAACAAACTCACAGAAAAACTGCAGTTCTGCTACAACTCTTAATTCTTTTAAATCAAGTTTAAAGACATTACTGTTTGCCGCTGCCTTTTATTAACTGGGAAGGAATACTGATTTATACTTTTACTCTGTTTTATCATGTTTTTATTTTCTATTGAGCAATTTTAAAGTGTTTTTTAAATGTCTTCTTATATTGTCTTTTTACATTGCCCAATGTTGTTTTTATGTTTTATGTAAAGCACTTATGGCTTGTTGAAATGTGCTATACAACTTTGCCTTGCCAAGTCAAAGACTCATATTTTCATATAATGATCCAAAGAGTAAAAGCATATTTGTGGCTTTCATAACAAATTATAATATGCACTTGCTTCTTGTTTATCGACTTGAGGCTACAGATACATGTAGCATGTTAAGCTAACCACAACATGGCTTATACTACAATGTTACTAGCTAAAATATCACGGTTCCTACACAATAACAAATAATATAATGAACACATGTATAAACGAAAACACAGATACTTACAAGGCCAAAGAATGTCCTTTAACGTTTGCTGTTGCACGTTGTTGTTCTCCTCCTCGTGTGTAAAAAAAAAATCACTCAAAACAGAAATGTTTATCGCGAGATCTGGCGTTGCCAGTAATCCAGGCTACAGTTGCCATCTAGCGGTTGAGAGTTGTAATCTCATTTTTATATTTAACTTAAAATGGAAGAGAGACAAATAATATATACGATCTACGATATTATTTGACTGTCTTACATTTTAAGTGAATGTTAATTATAATACTAATTAATATGTTTAAAACTGCGGGTGGGCTAAAAGCAGACTACACGTAGCCCAGATAGACCATGACACATCTTGCAGATATTATTGACATAGCGAACATTATGGGATATCAACCATATCATTGTGCTACATTGCTAAAAACTACAATTAATTAGTTTTGGCTACAAGTGGGCTGCAAATAGCCGGTCTATATAGGAGCTAAATTGTGGCTATGCACAGCCTATACGCATAAAACATGAAAGAAATGAAACCAAACACCTTGTAATCACTCTTCACTTTGCTTACATGATGGAATATCATACGTCTCAGAATTTATTTGGGCAAAAATTACTTGTAACCAAATTCAAAGGTTATTTTGGCTAAAAGTGGGTTACTCATAGCCGGGCTATATCGGGTCTATAGTTAACCTAGACGGTGAAATGACGGCTATTGCTTGCTGGGATTGCTCTGCAGAAAAAATACTTGCACTGTTACACACCTCATGTCACTATCAACCCTGTACAAATTTTCTTTTAACAAAAAATGAATGGGAAAACAGGCGTTCTTTGGAGTCTGTTTATATTGTTTATACTGAATTGATTGAGGAAGACTAAGAAGGTTGATGTCTAAATCAATAAGGAGGGTAGATGCCCTGGGTCACTAAAGCGGTATGCGTTTAAGGGTTAAAAGGGCAACTCTTTAGAATTTTTTTTTTTTTGCATTTTGATGCTAGACAGACCTAAATCACTATATACAATGTCGTATAACCCTTAGTCCTTTCCCTTTCTTCTCTAGAGTGCTCCATTGAGATGGCGCTCGTGACTGCTTTGGTGGTTGCAGTTGGAATTTTGTGCGTCATTATCCTCGGAACGCTGTTTTACCGACGACGCCAGAAACGGCATGTGCTGACTTGTGAATGACAATAAAAGGTGTTTGGTCTAATGGCTATGTTTTGTTTCCTTGGTCTGCTGTTGCCTGCGGTTAGTTGGTTAAAGCCCATTAGGTTCTTGTTTCTGTTCAGGGAATCCCATCTGTAGTCAATGACCCATCAACTTTTAAAATTGCTGATGTGGCACTGTTTACCGGTTTGGAGCACGGTAACAATTTGACATTCACGGCTTTTCAGCATTGCACTGTTAAAGCGACACAAATGTACTGGATGTGTGTCTGTGTGTGCTTATGCTTTCAAAGGAAAAAAGTAAAATTCTGACTGTGACTACTCAACCAACAAAATCATAGTGAAGGGTTTGACTTTGTTCAAAAGTCTGTAATCCATAATATTTTTTGTACTTTTGATCGGAAAGGATGCATTAAATTGATCAAAAGTGACCCTTTATAATGTTACAAAATATTTCTATTTCAAATAAATGCTGTGAGCTTTCTATTCAAAGAATCTTATAAAATGTGTTGTGCTTTCCACAAAAATATTAAGCTGCATAACTTTTCAAAATTGATAAATATTTCTTGAGCAGCAAATCAGCATATTACTGAAGGGTCATGTGACCCTAAAGACAACAAGATTTGCATCAAATGAATAAATAACATTTTAAAACATTATTCAATAAAAAAAAATATTTCAGCACATTACTGTTTTTAATGCATCTTTGCTCAAATAAATGCAGCCTTTATGGGCATTCCCACACCAAACTTTTGACCATAGTGTGCATACAGTTACTGTATAATATATAGTAACTGATATAAAACATGTTTGACAGATGGATCTGAATAACATTTGTGTTTATTATATTTCTCATCATAGAATATGAGACTATAAAGCTACTTGCATAAAAATGTCTTTTATATGTTGGTGAGTTTTATGGTCTGTGTCTTGCTTTTGGTGAAACGGACTGCATCAGTGCACATGGCTCATGGGAACAGGAAGACAAATAGACATAATTAAAATGGCCATAAAAGCAATAGGAAGCTTTATTAAAATGAAGTGGGGTATAGAAGTATAATGGTGTGTTTGTAGCCAGCTGATGTTGTGTAATATTGGTGTGTTTTACAAACACGTCCATTGACTCGCAGTGACCCAGTAATGAGTAATAAACCACATGGTTTATGGTGTGGCAGTCTGCTGCCTTATACGAACACACAAAACAAGATCCTGGCCATGGTAAAGAGAGAAAGAGAGGGGGATGCTCATATGGAAATCATTATAATTCAGGGCAGTTATGATAAATGACTAACTGTTATTGTGAAATAAAATTGTCTTTAATGATGTGGATCACACAACATACTTGTACCCAAAAACAATTTTAAAGGGAATAAACATACAGGTCCTTCTAAAAAAATTAGCATATTGTGATAAAAGTTCATTATTTTCCATAATGTAATGATACAAATTAAACTTTCCTATATTTTAGATTCATTGCACACCAACTGAAATATTTCAGGTCTTTTATTGTTTTAATACTGATGATTTTGGCATACAGCTCATGAAAACCCAAAATTCCTATCTCAAAAATGTGCATATCATGAAAAGGTTCTTTAAACGAGCTATTAACCTAATCATCTGAATCAACTAATTAACTCTAAACACCTGCAAAAGATTCCTGAGGCTTTTAAAAACTCCCAGCCTGGTTCATTACTCAAAACCGCAATCATGGGTAAGACTGCCGACCTGACTGCTGTCCAGAAGGCCATCATTGACACCCTCAAGCGAGAGGGTAAGACACAGAAAGACATTTCTGAACGAATAGGCTGTTCCCAGAGTGCTATATCAAGGCACCTCAGTGGGAAGTCTGTGGGAAGGAAAAATTGTGGCAATAAACGCTGCACAGGTGACCGGACCCGAGGAAGATTGTGGAGAAGGACCGATTCCAGACCTTGGGGACCTGCGGAAGCAGTGGACTGAGTCTGGAGTAGAAACATCCAGAGCCACCGTGCACAGGCGTGTGCAGGAAATGGGCTACAGGTGCCGCATTCCCCAGGTCAAGCCACTTTTGAACCAGAAACAGCGGCAGAAGCGCCTGACCTGGGCTACAGAGAAGCAGCACTGGACTGTCGCTCAAATTTTGCATATCATTCTGAAATCAAGGTGCCAGAGTTTGGAGGAAGACTGGGGAAAAGGAAATGCCAAAATGCCTGAAGTCCAGTGTCAAGTACCCACAGTCAGTGATGGTCTGGGGTGCCATGTCAGCTGCTGGTGTTGGTCCACTGTGTTTTATCAAGGGCAGGGTCAATGCAGCTAGCTATCAGGAGATTTTGGAGCACTTCATGCTTCCATCTGCTGAAAAGCTTTATGGAGATGATTTCGTTTTTCAGCACGACCTGGCACCAGCTCACAGTGCCAGAACTACGACCATGGTATTACTGTGCTCAATTGGCCTGCCAACTCTCCTGACCTGAACCCCATAGAGAATCTGTGGGATATTGTGAAGAGAAAGTTGAGAAACGCAAGACCCAACACTCTGGATGAGCTTAAGGCCGCTATCGAAGCATCCTGGGCCTCCATAACACCTCAGCAGTGCCACAGGCTGATTGCCTCCATGCCACGCCGCATTGAAGCAGTCATTTCTGCAAAAGGATTCCCCACCAAGTATTGAGTGCATAACTGAACATAATTATTTGAAGGTTGAATTTTTTTTTGTATTAAAAACACTTTTCTTTTATTGGTCGGATGAAATATGCTAAGTTTTTGAGATGGGAATTTGGGGTTTTCATGAGCTGTATGCCAAAATCATCAGTATTAAAACAATAAAAGACCTGAAATATTTCAGTTGGTGTGCAATGAATCAAAAATATATGAAAGTTAAATTTTTATCATTACATTATGGAAAATAATGAACTTTTATCACAATATGCAAATTTTTTGAGAAGGACCTGTATTATATAAAAATAAAAATATATATTTTTTTAAATGAGGATCATTTTATTCTTACTTTTAACAGCAAAGTCAAGTTTAAAGAATAAACGTAATAAGCTGACGCACAAATGCAGAATATAATGCTAATTATGTTGAATGTTTTCAAAGAATTTTTGTGTGGTAGAAATATTTATGACAAAGAAATAATAAAAATTAGTAAATACACATGCAAATACTAAAAATCTTTTTTTTTAATTGTATTTCGAGCTGTTTTTCAGGTAAAAGTCCAAATGCGATTTTACATTTAATATATCTTGAATCTGTGTGTGTATGTATGTATGTATGTATATATATATATGTGTGTGTGTGTGTGTGTGTGTGTGTGTGTGTGTGTGTACCTTTAGGGTAAATTTACCTATATAATATATAAAATATGTAAAATGTTTTCATATTTATCTTGAAGATGTATTTTTTCCCATGCATTGGCCATATATGTCAAATAATCTTTTAAAATATAGAATACATAAAATAAAATAAAAAAGTGTGAACACATGGACAATTTTGACACATAACTCATTAATACCCAGTAATATTTCTGTATTTCTAAACTGACTATAGCCTATTTCTTCTTTTGTGAAGCGTGTTTATGAGAAGCCTTTCAAATAAAGCACTTCGGTACTCTTCCACTGTATCCTGTTCTTCCTGTGTTTGAATGACGAAGGTAGACTGACCGAGATAAAGATGACAAAGGCCACCCGTCATGGAGCGAGACGACCCCTGTCAGAGCTCATAATTGACCCCCTTAATTAAGACCCCCGTCAACAATGAAATGTTCAAAATGGAGGAGGAGATTTAATTACCTTTCTCTTGCAGCCCAACATCCAGACACTCAGGAAACAATTAAGTTCCTCTTAGTCTGTGTAATGGCCATGAGTCTGGGCTTCAACGACCTCCTCTATTAATAACACATATGATGTCTTCAGATCACAGACTTCACTTCAGTGTGTTCAGGAAATGATGAGGTAATTGTCTTTGTAAAATGAATGAGAACAGGGTTCGTTTCAGCGGCTAATACTGGATTCTGAGGTGATTATGACTTATGACTAGTCGGGAGTGGGGGGAGGTGGGGATTAATATTCAAAATATGAACTGACACAACTTTTGATGTAGTCAATGTTGAAATGTATAAACTAAGATGCTTTATTTTTCATTATTAGTTCATGTTTACTAATGTTAATGGAACCATTTTATGTTAAAAGAAAACAACCAAGCAGAATAGCATATAGAAACAGTCCACACAATGATAAGAATTTATAATAAATAAAACATTTGTTAATAATTCTTCCTGGTTTGCTTTAAGACCTGTTCCGAACAAGAACCAGAAACAAGAGAAAAGCATGTGATCCCAGTCCAAAATTCCACTCAAATTCCCTACAGCTTCCTGAAAAGCACTGTGTGAGCACATCTCGTTTTTCTTTGAGGAGACAGTCTCGTCCCAACATGCAGTGCATTGTATATTTTTATTTAATTTTGTAGTGGATATAAGCATGCATATTTGTTGATTTCATTGTTTTCCAGATGCAAACATGTGTAATTAGTCTGGAAGCATGCATGCAAACAAAACAAGAAAAGGACAAGTATAAAATAAGCAGAGTAGCAGGGCTTTTTAAAGTGTCATATGTGCAAAAACATGAAGTCAAAATTTTTACCTCACCCTCAGCACAATGCAGAAACAAAGACAGAGCCTGAGTTTGCAAAAGCATATTTCTACAACATAGGCTGTATTGTGCTGAATAAGTGAATTTTCTGTATTTACAGGATATCCAGAAGAAAATGAGCATGCAACACACACAATTCACTGCACAGAACACTGTGATCCAACATGCTGGATCTGACCTACCATTTCCATAATGGTAAGACATTATCTGAACACTTTTTGTTTGACTCATTATTTGATAGCAAAGCCAAATGTAAGTGCATTTTTATTTATGCATTATATATATCACTTTTAATGTGTAATAATGCATGCTATTTCAAATACTACGTAACAAATAGTGGTTAGTGTAGGCGGTGTACATTGCACAACATAGCCTGTGTAATGCTGCCCTCTGCTGATGATGTTTTTATCCAGTTTGAAGCTGTAAAGGCCCACTGAAGTGCCTTGAAACTTGAAACGCACAGAATTGTCCAATGTGTTGATGTAATTTCCACTGAAACAACAGGAAGACAGGGCGGGACATATTGATCAGCTCATTCCTTTTTTTAAATAGCCAATAGCTTCCGTTGAGCTCGATAAAGCAATAGTTTCCTTCTAATCTCTAACGGTTTCTCCTCCTAATCTCCGGCGTATCGCTTTTAAATATAGCATTCTGTGCAGAATTCAAATGGATCTGATATGTTTTCTGATCTGGGTCGACTCGGTCATATGGACTGTGTGCGCGCTGCGGCGGTTCTTGTGACACTAACGTAAAACCAGACTTCAATGACCCCAAAGGAAAGCATATTTACACTGTCTGAATCATTCCCTATCACTGTGCCATGAAAAAAAAGTAAATATGTGAACAAATGACCAATTTTTGCAGCAGCTTCAGCTCTATTTATAAATTTAGGGGCGGGATGCTTTCGATTTAAGAGAGCATTTGATGGGACAGAAAATCTGATGAGATGCTGAAATGCAGTGATGTCATCAAAATCATCCATATAGAGTTTGTGCATGTGACGTCACCATCGCTGCTGTTATGCCCACTGAGTGGCAAAATGACGGAGCAGCAGCATTGGTTTTCAATGTCATGAAAAACACAAAAAACATCTAAACCAGAAAAGATGTGTTAGATTGACTGTATAAATAGATTTGACAAGAAATCCTGCTACAATTTACAGAAAAAACTGCTGACTAACTGCTGTAGTGACAAACAATTTTTTGTTGTGTTGTGAATATTTTTTTTTTTGAAATTTAGCTTCACTTCATAGTTTAACAGCTGTGTAACTGAACTGCACACGTATTGATACTTAAATAAAGTTCATGAGCTGCTGGTCAAACGTTTGATAAACAGACATTATCGAGAGAACAACCAGTGCTGTTTCAGTTGTTTTCGTCTGAACGTGCTAAATGGATGTCTATGTCATTGCTTTTTTGAGTTTTCGGATTTAAACCAGTTTAAAACCTCTAAAGATAGAGGCTTTACCCATTCTATGTAATAGTTAAGCTATGCTTATTTAACTTTTTAGTGTTAAATAAGAAAAAACTTTGTGCGTATGGTCAGATGAAATCCTGCAGGCGTCTGTCAATGCAATAAATATATCCTTGAATGAGCACGGATTTACTTGAACTTCTCAGGTAATATCTATGGTTTGACCCAGAGGCGGCCAAAACCAGAATTTAAAACCTTTGCGGTTGCACATTTAAAGGTCCCGTTTTTCATGTGTTTTTGAAGCTTTGATTGTGTTTACAGTGTGCAATATAACATGTGTTCATGTTTCGCGTGTAAAAAAACAGTATTTTTCACACAATTTACTTACGGTATAGCCTACTTATCTGATTACCGCTGTTTTCACTGTCCTAAAAACGGCCTGATGATTTCCTTGTTCTATGAAGTCCCTCCTTCAGATATACGTAACGAGTTCGATTGTGCCAGCGGTTCCCGTGTTGTGATTGGACAGCAGCTTAGCGCACGTTGCCCAGAGGCCTGTTTAGAGTTGACAAATCCAGATAAATCCAACCTGGTTTAGATCAAGTTCAATTGTTTTTCAAAGCTTGGTATAAACTTTCTCTGTCAACTCAGGTTCAATCCAGAGTTTGCAATTAACACTGAAGCGCGTGCACCTGAAAGCGTGACACGTGCGGCAAACAGCCAGACCGTTCGATTCACTTCTCTTCTGAAGATTGAGAGATGGTTCTGAAAATTATCATGAAATTAAATGTGTTTAAAGCAGGAATAAACACTTATGCTGCAGCGTCAATTTAAGAAGGCAGCTGAAAGAATATCTGACTATATCAATGCATGATGTTAATCAAAGAAATATGCCTAATAATTATAGGTTCACAAAGCGCTCAAAAAAATACACGTTGTTTGAAAGAATTATGAATGCATGTTTTATATTTATATTAATATTTGGCTACTTGTCAATATAATATAATTATATTAATATATTATGTGAATTAAAAGTAATTATAAATCATATATTATAAATATAATAAACAATTTGCACCAAAAGATGAGCAATTTTGTCTCTAAAGTTTTTTCACTATAAACTACTTTAATTTGAGAGATACAGGTGGTGTGAGTTTTACTTGCAGCTGATTGGTCCAGTTTGAGTTTGTGATCTCTAACCCAGAATAAAACCTGCTCCAGAGCAGGTTAGCTGTGTAGTGTAAGTTACCATGGTGATTAACACTGCTAAAAACCAATCCACCTTCTTGAGCCTGAAAAACCAGAGTTTGCTCAAACTAATCTCAAACTTACCTGGGTAGCAACTGAAACCAACTTTGTGCAACAGGCCACAGAAAGGTCATGCCTCTTACCGGGGAGATGCATGCGCTCAATGTTATTGTAGACATGGCGACACAAACACTCTACAAATGCAACACTTCCTCTTCTCCATGTGGGAGAGCAACAAGACCACGCCCCCTTTTTTGCATATTCTTGTGGGCGGAGGTTAGTCAACAAACTGTTCTATTGACGTAATTAAAGCGGGAAGTACAGGGATGTAGTCCAAACCGTCCGTTCGTTGTAGGCTTTGAAAGGGAACTTCTGTTAAATAAAATATCTCGCTTGGCATTGAACTTTGAGCTTTATAATTTTACAGGTATTATTTATGCGCTAACAGCAACATTACACACTAACTAAAGTTTGAAAAATGGAATCACAAAGAATAGGACCTTTAACACTCTTGTTTTTGCAGTTTCCTCTTATTAACTCCAGTGATGCAGCGGGCTGTTTTGCCACTCAGGGGGCGTGTTCCAGCGGGAAAGTGATGTCAATGCATAAGTGGAATTGAGAAACTGTACCTTTTGAATGCTTATATCTTCTAAATGCAAATTTTGTCATTGTTTTGGAGCACATAGATAAGATATAGCTTATAGATAAGGCTAACAGATGCATAATAAAAGACAAAAAACGTACATTGTTATTTCATGGGGACTTTAAAGTCATTATGCAAATTGACTGAAATTATAAGAAAAGAAAAAAATACTGTACTGTACAATTAACTGATATTATTTTAAATCACCACCATTACCCTTAAATGTAAATGGCACAATGTTTAAAATAATAAGACATAAAAACATATGACATAAGTCTCATTATAGTAAAATAACCCGTATGCAGGACCGCCTGCCCTTTTGTTGTTATACGGGTTGGGCGGCAGAATCAGATTGTTAACAGCCAGACATACTATAGTAACAACTGCTTCACGTTTCATTCTTCTTTATATATTTCATTCTGCTTTTTTAAATCGATAAATCCCATAATTCTTATATTATAATAAACGACGACATTATAAAAATCACCGAGAACACCAAAGAACCCTGATTGGATCATTCTTACTTGCGCTGAGAAAAGTTACACTTACCACGTGACAGCCCTGTGCCGGCGGGCACTAGGACCACGAGGTGTCTGTTTGCACCGGTGTTATTGTGTAAGTATGGTGGAGTGGAACGGCGTGAGTTTTTGACTGTAAGGTCATATACAGCAACCACACACGATGAAATGTTTTAAGAGCGCTAACATCATAATCCATCTGAGGGAGTAATTATTCAAGGACGCACACGAAAGACTAGAAGGATCCCAGTGACGTTGGAAACAGGTAAGTTCACATTCACACCGGCCTAACGCAAGTTCACATGAACGTCGTTTCACACACTAATAACACAATGATACTTTTATACAGTAACTTATATATGTGCTAATAAATAACACTCACAAACAAGTGGAACTGTCATATTCTATGTACATGGTACAGTAGCATGTATTATGCATGCAGTGTTTCATCATGGTAGTGTATAGTTGGTCATAACTTTTTTGATAATAAAAATATATTTTAAATGGCACAAAACACATCGCCATATAATGGTATTGCATTAAAATGCAAGTTATTATTAAAATGACTGGCTTATGAACACCTAATATTACCAATATTAAACATAATATAATTTATTATACTGATATTATTGGTTCAATATAATAAATAATAATAGAAAAAATGAAGCTGATGTTTTTGTAATTGCAATGGTATTATTTAAAAGTACCATGGTAAATACCATGTTATATTACTATGTTAAAACATTCAATACCAGTGTCTGAAACTATCATTGTTCCATGCATTTTGATTCTTCAGTTTTGTTGAGATACTATTATAATTTATTATATTTTATAGTTTTAGTAATTTTGTTGTGTGTTTTTGTAATTTGTAGTAGTTTTTTTTCTATATAGTTTTACATTTCCATTTGTTATTTTAGTAAATCTAGTACATTTGTTATTTTTAATTACCAACAATAATACCATTGTATGGTACAGGTAATACCATTGTATGGTACAGCCAGAGTACTTTGTAGATTTACTACAGTAGTACACGTGCACTATGACATTACTGTGGTATTCTTTGTACCTTGTAGTAAATACCTCGGTGTAAACACCATAGTATGTGAATATGGAAAGCATACATTACTGATACCGATACTGATAATCTGATAGCGTCCCTGTGTTATGCTCCTGTCACGGTATGTTTTTGTTGTGGGAAACACAAGTTTATTTGCTTCCTTCCCATATAATTTTTTCCAGATAATATTTGTGTGGATCCATCATCATCATCATGGTGGGGATGAAGAGTTACTGTGAATCCGGCGTCTCCATGCAGCAGGTCTGGGTGGAGGGAGGACTGACTCTCTGCTTCTACTTCACCCTGGTGCCGTCTGTCCTCCTCACCCTCTTCTTCCTCTTCGGCACATTTCTGTGTGTTTGCTACAGCCGTTACGGCACAGACATGGAGCCCAAGTTCATCCCTCGCTCTCGACTCTACCAGCTCCAGGTGGGCCTCTCGGTGCTGCTCGTCCTGCAGGCTCTGGGCTGGATGGTGTTCAGGATCGCTCGGAGCGGAGAGCTGCCGGGGTACGTGGTTCTGTACGGCTGTCTCTCCATGCTGGGCTGGCTTTGTGCCGTGGCTCTGCTCCGTCTGGAGAGAAAGAGGGTTCTGGTGCGGGACAGAACCAGAGGACACAGTTCGGTACTGTTGCTGTACTGGGCCGTGGCTTTTGCGGCTGAAAACCTGGCGTTTGTGTCGTGGATGAGCCCTCAGTGGTGGTGGACTCTGGAGACGTCCGATCAACAGGTACGTGATCATTTGCATATGCTAATTTGTTGCAGTAATGTAAATTAATGGGCATTTTTTTTGCCTGTTTATCAACCACCAGGTGAAAAGTAAAGGCATGCCTCTCCTAAACATCATTCATATCGAGTTACATCCAGTTAGGCAGCAGATTGCAGTACTTTTTTGTGTTTTTATTGTATTATCATGTATCTCTGTAGCATAACTTTTGGCTCTGATTCCATTGTCCTGTCTAAAGGGGAAGTGTTTGAATGTGGTGACAGATGTATGAATGCTGCTCACACCATGACTCAGCAAAATGTTGATTTTGTGAAAGGATTATTTACATTGCATATTTAGGATCCAGCTCTGAATGACTCTGCAATTCTGGCAAGTTTGGATTGTCATAAAAAAAAGCAGTGTTGTTGAGTCATTTTGTCTTTTTAAATAGTAGGCAGTGACAATATTGTTGAGTCATGGTCAGTTCTGGCTGCATTCCTCTCTGGCCTCTTTGGCCACACCCCAACCGTTTACGTTTGACCAATCAGATAACAGTTTATGTGACACTCCATGATATAGCAGTTTTACTCTGCTCACTCTAGTCTTGCTCTCAACTGTGAATGATGAATGCAAAAGTTGATTGCATATTAGAAAAAAATGCATTTGATAAAAATGGCCAACAATTTTGCCAGATTTAAAAAATATTCCAGTTTTCACATTTCAAGTCTCTAAAAAAGTTAGCAAATGTAAACAAAAATTTTATTAAGTTAAACTGAATATTTTTTTATGAATTTATCTGCCCCTTTTATGTTTCTTAGTTAATATGACTGTGTTTGAAATGTGTTGAAATGTATAAATATTTTTTTATTATATAATAATAATATTTTTTTTATTAATTGTTAAATCATTAATACATAATCAATAATTATATATTATTAAACAATAAATACATTTAAAATTAAAAATAATTCTTAAACATACATTTTATAATTATAAATGTAAGTAGACCTAAAGCTAAAAACTAAATCTAACTGTAAGCAGTTTAATATTATATTTCAGTTTAAATATTTTATATTTAAAATATTGTATGCTTTTATGTGCTTAATTTTAATTTGACACCCCATACTAATGCGACAATTGTTTTTTTTTTTTTGGTAACTTACTTAAAGTACATAAGACAAATTCAGTAAGATAAACTGCAGTCAAATCCATGCCACAAAATAAGATTACTTTTAAAGCCAAAGAAACAATAAAATCTAAAGTCTTTTTTTTTTTATTTGTGATGTCAGAGATATGTATGATATGATTCTAGCAGATAGAAACAATAGCAAAGAATAATGGCTCTGTGCATATTGTTCATGGTGACTATGTCTGCAGATGGAGTTTGCGTTCTGGCTGGTGCGGTACTTCAGCTCAGGTTTGCTGTTCCTGTTAGGCCTCAAAGCTCCAGGGTTGCCACGCCGTCCATACATGCTTCTGGTCAATGAAGATGAGCGAGATGTTGAGCACGCAGCTGTAAGACATTAGATCCTCTCTGCTATTGTCAAATCTGCATGAATACATCTCACTGTCATTATCAATAATCGTAATCTCATTAATGCAACATTTCAGCCTCTCTTGGGTAATTCTGATGAGAATCAGTCTACGTGGAAAGACTTTGGGAAGAAGGTGCGTCTGTTGGTGCCATACATGTGGCCTAAAGGCAGTGTCGTGCTTCAGCTGCTGGTTCTGCTGTGTCTCGGGATGCTGGGAGTGGAACGCGTCATCAATGTGTTTGTGCCCATCTACTACAAGAACATAGGTGCAGAATAAGAGTCTTATTCATAACGATTAAATTATTTATGAAATATAAGGAAAATAATTGTACTTTTAGGTCTGTAGTTTTTTCTCAAATGGTATTCTGGCTTTTTGATCACATTGGCTGTAGAGTCCACACCAGTATATATATTTTGTTTGTAAAATTAATATTTGTTTATATTTTTGAAAGAAGTGTCTTATGCTCACCAAAGCTGCAGTTATTTTACCAAAATACAGAAAAAATTTGTAATATTGTGAAATATTATAACAATTTAATATAATGGTTTTCTATTTTAATATACTTTAAAATCTAATTTATTTCTGTGATGCAATGCTGGCAACAAAAGTGAGTACACCCCTAAGTGAAAATGTCCTCATGTGACTCGTAAGTTTTACAAGGTCTCAGGTGTGAATGTGGAGAAGAGTTGTGTTAAGATTGGTGTGATCGCTCTCACACTCTCTCATACTGGTCACTGGAAGTTCGACATGGCACCTCAAGGCAAAGAACTCTCTGAGGATCGGAAAAAAATAATTGTTGCTCTACATAAAGATGGCCTAGACTATAAGAAGATTGCCAACTCCCTGAAACTGAGCTGCAGCACGGTGGCCAAGACCATACAGCGGTTTAACAGGACGGGTTCTCCTCAGAACAGGCCTCGCCATAGTCGACCAAAGAAGTTGAGTGCGCATGCTCAGCATCATATCCAGAGGTTGGCTTTGCAAAATAGACATATAAGTGCTGTTAGCATTGCTGCAGCGGTTGAAGAGGTGGGGGGTCAGACCTTACGCCGCACACTGCAACACGTCAGTTTGCATGGCTGTCGTCCCAGAAGGAAGCCTCTTAATATGATGCACAAGAAAGCCTGCAAACAGTTTGCTGAAGACAAGCAGACTAAGGACATGGATTACTGGAACCACGTCCTGTGGTCTGATGAGACCAAGATAAACTTAATTTGTTCAGATGGTGTCAAGCGTGTGGAGGCAACCAGGTGAGGAGTACAAAGACAAGTCTGTCTTGTCTAGAGTCAAGCATGGTGGTGGGAGTGTCATGGTCTGGGGCTGCATGAGCACTGGGGATCCATTGAGGGAGCCATGAATGCAAACATGTACTGTGACATACTGAAGCAGAGCATGATCCCCTCCCTTTGGAAACTGGGCCGTAAGACAGTATTCCAACATGATAACGACCCCAAACACACCTACAAGATGAGCCATGCCTTGCTAAAGAAGCTGAGGGTAAAGGTGATGACCTTGCAAATATATCTCCAGACCTAAACCCTATTGAGCATCTATTGGGCATCCTCAAGTGGAAGGTGGAGAAGCGCCATGTGATTAACATCCACCAGCTCCGTAGTCATGGAGGAGTGGAAGAGGACTCCAGTGGCAACTTGTGCAGCTCTGGTGAACTCCATGCCCAAGAGGGTTAAGGCAGTGCTGGAAAATAAAAGTGGCCACACAAAATATTAACACTTTAGGGCTAATTTTGCACATGTTCACTTGGGTGTACAGGGATGTATTCACTTTTGTTGCCAGCGGTTTGGACATTAATGGCTGTGTGTTGAGTTATTTTGAGGGGACAGCAAATTTATAGAAGCTGCACACTCACTACTCTACATTGTAGCCAAGTGTCTTTTCTTCAGTGTCGGCCCATGAAAAGATATAATAAAATATTTACAAAAATGTGAGGGGTGTACTCACTTTTGTGAAATACTGTACATAAATCATGTGCATTCAATCTCATTGGCTACTTCTTTTTGTTAATTTTTTTAATCTCCTTCCCAGTGAACCAGCTGACAGACGGGAGCTCTTGGAAGACTCTGGCGACTACAGTGTGTATTTACGGGTTCCTGAAGTTCCTGCAGGGTGGTGGAGCTGGTGAGGGAACGTCACCCAATTGAATGATATCCTTGTAGTGTGACGTGGAATATAATTTCAAATCTGACCACAATCTTATCCTCATCTGTTTCTGTCTGCAGGTGCATCTGGGTTTGTGAGTAACATGCGTTCATTCCTGTGGATTCGAGTGCAGCAGTACACTAACCGTGTAGTCCAGGTGCGTCTCTTCGCTCACCTGCACTCTCTGTCTCTGCGCTGGCACCTGGGCCGCCGCACTGGAGACGTCCTGAGAAGCATCGACAGAGGAACCTCCTCCATCAACAGCCTGCTGAGGTGACAGCTAAAAAATATATGAAATTTGACACAAAATTGTGTCCAGATATCACAAACCTTTTTCTCTTGAGCTGTTTGCAATTGCATGCAAGTATAAACAATGGTCTATTTGCAATATTAATATATAAACTAGGTCTGTTTGCAATACTAGTCTCGGATGCATACAGACCTTACGATATTGTGCTTGTACAGGAAAAGTGATCCCAGTCTCTTTTATCTTGAAACATATATTTTTTTATTTGATTTATTCCATCAGCTACATCGTGTTCAGCATCTTCCCGACCATCGCTGACATTGTCATCGCCATTATATATTTTATATCCAATTTCAATGCCTGGTTTGGCCTCATAGTCTTCGTTTGTATGGCTCTCTACCTCAGTGAGTATCTAACAATGGCCATTTCTAAATGTTTATACATGAACACACACACACACACACACACACACACACACACACACACACACACACACACACACACACACACACACACACACACACACACACTCCTTGTCTGTTCTGGTTTGAGTATTAAAAGTAGAACTGCATTACTGAAAGAAAATATTTATTTATTGCATTGAGTGACACTTGAAATAATAATATTGTAATAATATAATAACTGTAATATCTTTTAGTATTTTACTGAAAATAATGCAGCTGTATTAAAAGTAAATGCATGCTGAAAGTACTTATTTATATATATTTATTTTTGCGCTGAGCAACACTTAAGCAATATAGGGTTAAAATCAGGGAATAAATATGTAGATAAAATGATTTTTCCTGCATCCAAAGATCTTGTTTTGTTTTTGACATATGACAAACTCTAAAATTGCTAAAAACTGAATAAAAATGTATTAAAGCTAAATATAAATATAAAAAAACGAATAAAAAATGACAATCTCATAACAAAATTACTGAAACATAAATTAAAACCATAAAATTAATAACATAAATAAATAAAAGCTAATTAAAAATATTTATAAATCTTAGTAGTGTATAAATAATACTAAAACCATACTGTCAAAGAACTTAATTGTGTGTCTTGTTTAATTTTGCAATTGGTGCACATTTATGACTTTGTCAATAAAAATTATGTTAATTACAGTTGATATTACGCCTTATTCATCACAGTGGAAATGGAAGGTCAAGTAGTCCATAGCACACTGTATAATTTAGCAAATGTATTGTGTCAAGGTACTCTGTGTAAGCTGTGAACAGTACATGACATTCTCCACAAATAGTAGTTTGACATTCTGAATATAACACAAATCAGCAGGAGGGCAGTTTTGATTCTCCTCGAAGAGAACCGAAATATAGCAGATCAGCGTTTGATTTATTGACTGCTATGTTATCTGTGTCTCTTCCAGCTCTCACCATCGTTATCACTGAATGGAGAACCAAATACAGACGAGATATGAACACACAAGATAACAATGCCAAATCGAAAGCTGTGGACTCTTTATTGAACTTTGAGACGGTATAGAGTTGCTTTTGGTTTGTTTGGCTAAGGTGTCAGAATGTGTTATACAAATAAATACAAATTGTGCTTTGCAATATGGTGTGATTGAGTTATGATATTGTCAACAGGTGAAATATTACAATGCAGAGCGTTATGAAGCGAGTCGCTTTGAGGATGCCATCCTGAAATATCAGGTAGTTTTTTGTAGTGTTTATACTGCTCTCTACACCAGATTTGTTATAATGTGTATTTTATAGTTTATTGATTGATAGGCCACAGTAATAAATCATAAATATCCCTTTCATAATTACTGGTATATTTTATTTTGCTCAGGTATCGGAATGGAAGACCAACGCCTCTCTGGCGTTTTTAAATCAATCACAGAACCTCATCATCGGCTTGGGTCTTCTGACCGGATCTCTGCTCTGTGCATACTTCGTGACAGAGGGAAAGTTTCAGGTACAAACAGTCAGGACACCTCAGATATCATAAACTTCTGAAGCTATCAAATCATCTATATAGTTTAAAGGAACATAAATTAATTACAAAATAAATGTTTATTTACCAAGGATGCATTAAATTGATCAAAAGTCAAAATAAAGACATTTATAATGATAAAAAGAATTTAACTTTCTTACTTAAACCATCTATTTTATCAGTGAGAATGTTTTTGATATAATAGGAAATGATTCTTGAGCAGCAAATCAGCATATTAGAAAGATTTCTGAGGGATTATGTGACACTGAAGACCCCTTTGGAATCACAGGAATTTTAATATATTAATCTACAAAACAGTTACATTGTAAAAAATATTTCACAGTATTACACTGTTTAGATTATTAATGTACTTTAAATCAAATAAATTTAACCGCTTTGAGCATAAGACCCCAAACCTTTGAATGCTAGTGTACATTAATAAAATGGACAGTTCTGGCTTTAACATCTGTTTAGATGAGCCTATTTTAAGTATTAAGGTGAGCCAATGAAGTAGATGCACACCTGTATTCAAAGTCATTGTTAAACCGACAATAAATGCAAACATGTAATGGCAAATCAATAGAATTTCTTTCTTAAAGGTGCCCTAGAATGAGTTGAAACTATATTTTAAATTGTTCTCTGATATCTGCATAGAGGTTATGTGGCTTATTTAAGGGCAACAATTGTACAGATAGGGTTTACAGGTCCAGTTACAACCCTAGAATCGTCCCTAGAATGAAATGGTCTGATTTTGCCTTATTTGGAAGGGTCATGAATATTAATGTTGAGCTCTGCTCTGATTGGCTGTTTCACTGCACAGCTCTGTGTCAGTTGCGGTGTAAGACTGCTGAGCTCGCTCCAATGGCGGTAGCGAAAAGCGGGTGAAGGTATTTGCGTAATCAATAATCATAGATTCTCAATACATAACATCGAATACTCTTAAGTAAGAGATGCGTTCCTGACTTTTTTAAATACGTAACGTTGTGTGTCGAACCAACGTTACGTATTTAAAAAAGTCAGGAACGCATCTCTTACTTAAGAGTATTCGCGAACTCAGCGAATCTGATTTACAATATTGCGCCCTGATCCTTCTGACACGTTGCCTTAAGTATTCAGACCAGACAGTCACTTCTTTCAAATGGAAACATATGTCAACAAAGGGAATTTACATGTAATCACTCTCCCATTTGCCTGGATTGAAAGAAGAGGCCAAATGGCTCCAGAAGCCATACCCAATATATATGCAAGATATTTCTGAACTCTTAAAACATTATTATCTTCTTGAATATTTCTGTGGGGATGAGATAATTGTACCAGTCACACTAAGACATTTCCAATGATATCAAACGCGTATATACTGTGTAGTATTTGTTTACTTTTAGATCATATAGATTTTGAGTACGTTTCCGATAGTCACGGCATGAGGGGGTGAAGTAGGATGGGGGAGATTCAGGTGAAAGAAATACATGTAAATTAGAGCCATTCTCAGTTGATTCACACAGCATGATGTTGTCTACAAAAAGTGTCCTTTGTCCTCCACCAGACAATCTGGCGCTTTCAGCGGAATGACAATGGAGAGTTTAGGCATTGATCCAACCATATATGTCTGTGCCTGTTTCTGTAAAAATGAACTTGTTTAAAGCTCAAATCTGTGGTTTGTTTATAGAGCGCCTATTTTGATCTGCAGTTTTTGGAGATGTGAGACCCAGTCGACCACCGGGCACTCAGCGCTCATTAACCCCGGCGAGAGCAGCCTTCCCTCGGCTAAACCTTCTGACGTCTGCCGCTGACTCTGTAGTGGTTAAACATGAGATATAATTTGACTTGTTTATATCAAACGGGCGATATTTTGGCTCATGGATCTATCATTTGTCCCCTGGCTATTCATTTTGGCTGAGGGTAAAGTGAAGTTTAATTTATTTCTTCGATCATTATTAGGTTATTAATAGGTTTAAGATTTTTTTTTAATGAAAACGAAAAGAGGCTAGTGGTGTTTTATAACATATTTGGTTTTATTGTAGCCTCAAATATACATACAGAGATAACAGAGCGAGCTGATTGATGCTGTAAGAACGCTGCTGCTCCGTTTGCAGAATGTTGGGAATGACCAGACTTCCTCTAGAGTTCGTTCTCCTGAGTTGAACTTGGCAAGTCACGGGCTGGCATATGCAAATGGTGGGGGGCGTACATCCCGACGGTTGCGTCAGATTCTGTGTTATGTTGAGAGTCGCCTATTTTTCGTGGTGTTTTTTATGCACAAGATTTACATATGAAAGAGGAGGCTACTGTTTGAGACTCAAGGTGTGTAATTTCCATGTACTGAACTCTTGTTATTCAACTGTGCCAAGGTTAATTCAATTTTTCATTCTAGGGCACCTTTAAGTTTTATGTTGCAGCCTACAGTTTGGCTAATGCACTAAATTACTTCCAGTTTCTCCGTTTCCCAACAATTAATAAAAAAATATATATACATTTTAAATTGTATATAAAAAAAGTATTAATATAATTTTAATAGTATTAAATATTATTTCAATCTTGTCATTTTTTTATCGTCATGTGACATGATCTACTTCATCGTGGTCTTCCAGGTTGGAGATTATGTGCTGTTTGGAACATACATCATCCAGCTCTACACTCCGCTCAACTGGTTTGGAACATACTACAGGTATGGAGCATTTATGTCTTGGTTAATAGTTTATCATCAGTGTATAGATCACTATTTATATGTGTTTTCAAAAGAACAAATATGACCGTAAGCTTGTATCTTTCCTTGAACAGAATGATCCAGAGCTCCTTCATCGATATGGAAAGCATGTTCAAGCTCTTCACTGAGGACGAGGAAGTGAGTGGAAGGTTTTCTTTGAAATTCATTCCAGAGGATCTTTTGAATAATTAGTGACATGGTGCTTTGTGTTTAGGTGAAGGATGATGTCAATGCAGGAAACCTTTACTTCAGACAGGGGAAAGTAGAATTTGAGAATGTCTTCTTCAGCTACACGCAAGGGTAAGAAGCTACTTAAATGTATTTCTATTATTCTTTAGTATTATTTTTAGAGGAATTTATTTTACAAATGAACAATAGTCACTCAATAATATGCATGATATGATGTGGATATTTTTGCAGCAAGGAAATTCTAAAAGATGTCTCTTTTACCGTACTTCCCGGACAGACCGTCGCACTTGTAAGTCTGCTCTGTTTTCTGCTGTTCTGTGCTAAACTGTGTTTGAGTTCAGTTCCCTAGAGTAGATTTGAGTACACAAAATATAAGTACATCCGTTAAAAGTTGTTCTGCCTTTGCTGCGTTGTCTTGGTTTGTACACTACCGTTCAAAAGTTTGGGGTCTGTACAATTTTTACATGTTTTTGAAAGTGCTCACCAAGGCTGCATTTATTTTAATTAAAACAGTAATATAGTGAAATATTATTAAAATTTAAGATGTATGTTTTACAATTTTATAAGTTTTATAATATAATATATTCCTGTTATGATATCCAAATTTTCACATCATTACACCAGTTTTCAGTGTCATATGATCGTTCAGAAATCACTCTAATATAAAGGATTTGCTGAAGCATTTCAGTCTTTCAGAAAAAGAAATAAAAACAATTGCACTGGCCCCAAACTTTTGCACGGTAGTGTGTGTTTGTGTTTGTGTGTGTGTGACTCCTCATGACTGTTTGCATTTCTTTCAGGTCGGACAGTCTGGGTCAGGAAAGAGCACCATCATCCGTCTGCTTTTCCGTTTCTATGACGTTCAGGGCGGGTGTATAAAAATAGACAGTCAAGACATCTCAAAGGTGAACCTGCCATTGGCTTGAACCTGAATCAGGGCTTGACATTAACTTTTTTTGCTCACCAGCCACTGTGGCTAGGGGTTTTATTAAAGCTTCTAGCCACTCAGCATTTTCACTAGCCACACTTTTAAAATCGATACCAAGAGAGAAACCGGCCATATGGATATTTTTTATATTACCTCATAATTTGGCAGGGTATATTTAGGCTTCTGTCCCTTTAAGACCTGATGCATGGATCCATTATACTGTTACACATGCATTTCCTTTCTCAACTGTTTACATTCACTTAAAACATAACTGACTGTGTCAACGTGAATACGTCTAGACCGGCATTTTGACATTATTTTGTGTGTATTTGACTGTTTAGTACTGAGATGCAGCTTTATGTGCGCATACTTTGAGTGTGAGCACAAAATCTTTAAAATGATGCACAATACGTGCAACATTCATCCAAAGAAAATTAAACTGGTATCGTGTATCTGTTATGCAGAAAAATAATATTGGAAGTGTTTCAGATATGTCAGTAATGAAAAATCTATATTTTTGACAATACTTTGCACTTAGTTTATAACTTCAGATGCCTTTTTAAAAGATTGAAAAATAAAAGAAAAAGTATATATTATAAAATTCAACCCGCCAAAGTGGCTAGTAGGAGTGACTGCGTTACACGCCACTGAAATCCACCCACATTTGACTGGTTGGTGGGTGTTGATGTCAAGCCCTGCATATAAAAGGGCACCCAAACCTGTCCCTACACGCATGTAGAGGATATTCTGTTCTTTGTGCTTTATGTTTGACATTTCTTTATGTGTGCTGTGTTAATTCAAACGTCTGGTTGTGTCTCAGGTGAAGCAGTCCTCTCTGCGCGCTCACATTGGCGTCGTCCCTCAGGACACCGTCCTGTTTAATGACAATATTCGGGATAACATCCGTTACGGTCGAGTTGCTGCTAGTGACCAGGAGGTTGAGGAGGCTGCGATTGCCGCTGACATCCATGACAAAATCATAACTTTCCCGGACGGTGAGAAGGATTTTGCTATTGAAAAAATATCAAATTAAACTGTAAGCAATGAATATGAATAAGTGTCTGAAATACAGACCTTGATAAAATATGCTTGGGTTATTTTAGATCATTGTGCTGGACAGAGAGCATCATTTAGGTTTTTAGACCATCCATTGAGCTCATTTTGAGTCTAGATTACGTTTGAGTTCATACTAGTTCATACTAATTCATAATTGATTTATATTTGTAGGCTATGACACTCAGGTGGGTGAGAGGGGGCTGAAGTTGAGTGGAGGAGAGAAGCAGAGGGTCGCCATCGCTCGCACAATCCTCAAAGCACCGCAGATCATCCTCCTCGATGAGGTACATCATCACCAGTGTTATATGGGAGACTACATAAACAGTTGTTTCAGGATAAGGGGAATTATCCCGGTTTTTATGATTTCTTGTTGGGAATTGTTTTAATTGTTTTAGCAAGTTTATGTAGTGCTGTGGAATTATACTACTGTTCTTTTTCTATTCATCAAACAGTCCTAAACAAAAATGTATTGAGGTTTCCACAAAAATATGAAGCAGCAAAACATTTATAATAATCATAAATGTTTCTTAAGCAGCAAATCATCATATCAGAATGATTTCTGAAGGATCATGTGTCACTGAAGACTGGAGTAATGATGCTGGAAATATATTCAAATAGAAAATAGCTATTTTAAATTGTAATAATATTTTACAAAATTATAGTTTTTACTGTATTTTTGATCAAATAAATGCAGCCTGATGAGCAGAAGTATGGAAGCGTGTTTCCTTCACAGAATAAAAGTAATTGTGACTTTTTATCTCACAGTTCTGACTTTTTCCTCTCAGAATTGTGTAATATAAACTCGCAGTTGTGATTTATAAATTCAGAATTGAGTGATATAAACTATAAAAAGTCAGTCTTTTTTTCCCCTCATAATTGGACTTCATAACTCGCAATTACGAGTTTATATGACTTCAGAATTGTGAATTTTCATTTCAATTATCTTTTTAATTGTTTTATTCCTTGGCAGAAACAAGCTTTCATACAGGAGAGACTTCTTTCAAAAACAAAAAAAATTGAACAGTGGTGTCAGAAAAAAAGGATGTGCAATGCAACAAATTCACAGTAGCAAAGGTTTCTGGGTTGATGAAATTTTAGTATATCCACTCTGCTTTACCGGACAGAAACGAGCAACCAATAAGAAGTATTTTTGTGATTAGAACAAAAACTCTTTAATTGTTTCTAGTCTGGTCAGCTCAGGACAAGTTTTCTGTACAGTATTTTTTTTAATTTACTAATTTACTCATCCTCTACCCATAGGCCACGTCTGCTCTAGACACACAGACTGAGCGAAACATTCAGGCATCGCTGGCTAAAGTCTGCGCCAACAGAACCACCGTTGTGGTGGCACACAGGTAAACACATCATTAAATGAACTGAGAGTTTTTACTCTCATCAATTATTACAGTAAAAGCATAAGCCATAGGTCTTTTATACATTATAGGATATCTTATTGTATAACACTATCACTGATGTGCATGTATTGTAGATTGTCGACTGTCATTGGAGCCGACATGATTCTTGTACTTCGTGATGGGCAGATTGTGGAGAGAGGAAGGTGAGTTTATTTATTGCTGAACGCAAAGTCCGATTTGCTGTGGGTTAATACATGAACTATGCAGTTTAAAGTCCAGTATTATTATTTTTGGTAGGCATGAGGAGCTGTTGGCGAAGGGAGGGCTGTACTCTGACATGTGGCAGAAACAGCAGCAGGTGCAGGATTCAGACTCGGCCTCCGACAGCGAGGCTAAAGACAGGACGTCCGAGAAACTACAGCCACAAACATCCACTACAGGACACAAGGGACACTAGATACATGATGGGACAGGCAACAAAACCTGATTTTGTGTGCATTTTAATATCGTCCAATGCTGTTTGATTTATAATTATTTAATATATTTTACTTTGTTTTTGCCAGTTCTTAAATTTGTCCCATTTTGCTTAAGGATTTATGTTTTATATCAAAGTCTTTTTGTCATTAAAGTTTTTTTTATAACTATATATTTCGGTAAAACTTAACTTCTTTATGTATAGTGCATTACAAGTATTTTCAATGCATTAATTATGCCTTGTAATGCACCTTATAATGTATTTCATGGTCTCATGGATAATTGTAAACACAGTTATAATACACATTTAGAAAGTGTAATGCATTAAAACACGACAAACAACCAATTTCAGATGTAACAAAGATTATGTGAATATTATGATGCAGTTTAACTTTAGTTACAATTATTCATGAAAATATATAATTCATACATTATGAAGACCATTTATAATGCGTTATACATAAAGGCTTTAAGCAAAACGTTAGCAATATTTTTTGCATTCGCTTTCCACTCATTTATAATTCTAATTAATATCACCATCAATGAGAGAAGACTGACAGTTATATTGTATAAATCCCTCCATGTCTATAACTTTAGGCAATACATTACTGACACCTTATTATGATCGAATGTAAGTTCTGATATTTAAGTGAATTTCTGTGGTTGCATTGATTCTATGATGCTTCCCATTTGCTGTTCTTTGTAATAGGGAAACTGCTTGTAAAAATGATCATATACTTTGAGGCTTTATTTAATTTTAAAAATTGATCATTATACTTCTGGTGCCATTGTATAGCAGTAATTACCGATAATGCTGATATTTGAATCTATACAGGCTAAATCTGTAAATCTGTATTTAGGACTAAGGGTAAACTATATTGTCAATCATTCTGAATGTGTTTTTTTGACATTATGTGCACATTTGTCTGACTTTTTCACTTTATTTGACTGTGTGTGTGTGTGTGTGTGGTTAAAGATCATATTTTCTTAAGCTGTGGGTGTGGTTTAGATGCAATAGATTGCTGTACTGTACAACTTCAGTTTATCAAAGGGACAAAGGAGATCACTCATTTTATAGCATTGACACTAAACTCAGGGGACAAGGTTGAGATGAGCCATTGGGATGTGTTTTTTGTCATTTCTAGTAATTTTTTTAATGGAGATACAGACGGACAAACCTTGCCTTGGATAAAGTAATTCAGTTGTGACTGAATGGCTAAAGTCTGAAAAAAATGTGTTATATTGTACAATAAAGCTAGAGACATGCTTATGTTTATATAAATATTATTGGTCATTCTGTGCATAAAATATTGTCTGAACTGTACATTAGTCTCTTCATATTTTGTTTACAAGTTAGAATACCTAAATGAATATACAGTGTTTATTGATGTTTGGTTTTTGTTATATTAGTATTATTGATATTGACCTCAAATGCTGATCATGGGGTATGAAATTGTATTTATTTGGATCAAAAAGTGAGCACCTACAGAAATACCTGTTATACATATCACCAATCCTCGGTGCTATAAGCTATGGCTCATGAATATTAAATACCTTACGTGATTGGACGCTTGACTAAGTCATGCGAAGCATGAATAAATACATGAATCTTTCGCCATAATAGGACAGGTAAACTGCCATACCGATCTAGAAAATAACTTAGAAAAGTAACGTTAGCTAACATACACACGTGCTTCTTTCCTCTAGGGGGCGCTTTACGGCCAAAAAGTGGAACTGGTCCACTCAAATCTAAGAATGTTTTAATGAGATATTTGCACATTGAACAAAAATATATTACTCCCAATATAAATAACTTGGCATATAAATGAAATTTTCTATCGCAATCGGAAGTTATTTTAAAAACTCCGTAACAAGTAATGATAAACGACTGTGATTGGTCCATTTACAACAGCGGTAAGAAAAGTAACATATTCCACGTTGGATTGGCGTTTCGTTAAAGATAACAGTGAGGAATTTTAATAGCCTTTGAATAAAAATTCACATGAATATATCCACTGTAACGTTACCTGACAGATTAGAAACCATTTAAATATTCCGCCTACTAAAAGTCCCGCCCCAGTCCGAACCTACACTTTAACGGCTGTTTACGCTCTTATACTATTTCTACGCAGCGCATTGACTTGCGTAACTGTGTCTCTGAATTCGTTGCAACGCATCTGTCACGGTAGAGAGAGGACGCCTCCACGACGCCTTTCTTCGGCCTTTCTGTGTTTTCAGCCCTTTTAATGAACGTTGGAGGCATAAAATGGATTTTGGCGATTTGTTTGACGAGCGGACGTTCACCTTTTCGGACTTTCAAGAGTTTACGGTCTGTATCTCGGGTGTTTTTTGTTCTTGTTGCGCTGTTTTGGCGGGTGACCGGGAAACTCGCGAAACTGACTAATGCAAGAACTTATGCATTTAACAATGTCTTCCTTCATATTAAGCCCATAATGTTAGACTGTAAGAAAACGATTACCCGTGAATACAGCAAATGTCTCCTTTATTTCAGTATGTAAGACAGTTACTACTTGTTAATGAGTATTAGTCTAGTTCGAGGCTTCATCATAGGCCTAACGTTAATGTTTAGGTTTGAAGAAACACGCACACCAGTAGTTCTGCTATTGTTTTAATGAGGTTAAGTACTCATAATATACCCTTTTTTTAAGATAAAAACTAAGACATATATCTGACACTTACACGTGTTTTGCATTCTGTAATCATGAACAGTTCCTGCCAAGACATGAGCATTGGTCAGAGAGAGTGAGGAAACGACTGTATTATGGGCTTGACTCTGACAGCCCGTTGGATGCTTTATCTTGTCCCATGACAGGTGAGTCAACTAGTGCAAACTATTCAGCGTCTCTTGTTGTATTTTAAGTTGTCTTCTTCACCTAACTGCTTGTTTTGTCTTCTGTGTTTACATGGACTTTTTCTTGAAACAATTTGAAGTTATGTAATTTTTTAACAATTTAAAGGGATAGTTCACCTAAAAAGGAATATTGTTTTATATATATATATATATATATATATATATATATATATATATATATATATATATATGAGTGAGAGAGAGATTTCTGTCCCTCTATAGACCGCTATGCAGTGACGCTTCATAGCATAAAGAAATCGTATATGAATTGAGTGGCTTAGTCCAAATTTGAGAGACATGATCGATTTATATGATGAACAGATTGAATTTAGGCTTTTATTCATGTATAAACCTTGATCAGCAAACATAAACTCATAAACTCTAAGGGCAGTCGATTAAATTTTGTCGATCGTAGGGAGAATTAACGATTGACTATCCATTAATCATTCATATTTTTTATAATAAAAGTAATTATTTAACTTTCATAATTCAAAAATGCAATGAATACAAAAATACAGCGTGTTTTTCCTCGATGAGACTTATTATAAGATCAACTTGAGGCAGACAGTTAAACTACGTTCAGTTAGGCAAACCGAACATGCGTGCATATACAGTGATCGTCTACATTTTTTCATGTAGACCTACGTTAATGTTATGTTTCCATGGCTGCGAGGTGACATTTAATTGTGAACCTATTATTTATTCTGTAAATAAAGCGTTGTGCTTCACTCCTGTCATAATATTCACGTAAAACCGCATTCACAAACAAAAAATATTGTTTGGCCGACCACTGACGGTACTACTCAGCCACTGCATTGGCGCATTCACTTTTCACCAGTCTGTAGATGTGCAGTTCAGGGGTGGGGGAGTCTCCCTCAGAAAGATCTGAAGTTCTGCTTCGATGCCAGCCTCGCATTAAGTGATATTGCACCCTAGTGGTAAAATGTTTAATTGCTGCCACACAGTGAATTTCATTTAATTGCTGACTCACACTTCGCAACGCAACCTGCATCACACAAAAAAAAAATGCATTCGATTAATCGATTACAAATTAACGTGATCGACGAAATTCTTAACGATCAATTATCGACCGTCGATTAATCATGCCCATCCCTACTGCGTAACACAAGAATGAAACTCATTGGTTCTTGCTGAAGCTCAAACGTGCTGAGTAACACGAGAATGAACCTCATTGGTTCTTGAGGAAGCTCAAACGTGCTGCGTAACACGAGAATTAACCTCATTGGTTCTTGAGGAAGCTCAAACGTGCTGCGTAACACGAGAATGAACCTCATTGGTTCTTGAGGAAGCTCAAACGTGCTGCGTAACACGAGAATGAAACTCATTGGTTCTTGCTGAAGCTCAAACTTGCTGCGTAACACGAGAACGGACCTCATTGGTTCTTTAGGAAGCTCAAACGTGCTGCATAACACAAGAATGAACCTCATTGGTTCTTGAGGAAGCTCAAGCGTGCTGCGTAACACGAGAAGCGGACCTCATTGGTTCTTGTGGAAGCTCAAAGCGTGCTGCGTAACACGAGAATGAACCTCATTGGTTCTTGCAGAAGCTCAAAGCGTGCTGCATAACACAAGAATGAACCTCATTGGTTCTTGAGGAAGCTCAAAGCGTGCTGCGTAACACGAGACTGAAACTCATTGGTTCTTGAGGAAGCTCAAACGTGCTGCGTAACACGAGAACGGACCTCATTGGTTCTTGTGGAAGCTCAAACGTGCTGCGTAACACGAGAATGAACCTCATTGGTTCTTGCTGAAGCTCAAACGTGCTGCGTAACACGAGAATGAACCTCATTGGTTCTTGTGGAAGCTCAAACGTGCTGCGTAACACGAGAATGAACCTCATTGGTTCTTTAGGAAGCTCAAACGTGCTGCATAACACAAGAATGAACCTCATTGGTTCTTGAGGAAGCTCAAACGTGCTGCGTAACACGAGAATGAACCTCATTGGTTCTTGAGGAAGCTCAAACGTGATGCGTAACACAAGAATGAACCTCATTGGTTCTTGCACGTCAAGCGAACATGCTTGAGCTTCTGTTTACCACAACTGATGTGTACGCTAATGAACGTTTATATATGAATAAAAGTCTGCGTAGCTGTCAGTGGAGGGACAGAAATCTCTCAGATTTCATCAAAAAGATCTTCATTTGTGTTCTGAAGATGAACGAAAGTCTTACGGTTTTGGAACAACATGAATTTTCATATTTGGGTGAACAAACCCTTTAAATTGAATAATTATAGATTTTTACATTCATTTGCAATGCATGCAGCTGTATAGCAACTATAAGATAATTATTTTAATAATTAGGTTTATTTTTTCTATTTATACTTCATTTATTTATATTTTACTTGTATTAGTACTTGGTCTTTGCATGAAATTGATTGGGGTCAAGCAAATTTTGCATATCATTGCATTCCTAGATTTGGCCCTGTTTGGTTTGATACGTTTTATCGTACATATTCTATACATATGAGGGTTACTGCTAAAGCGAGTATACACTTCATTCATAATTGTATTTTCTATAGATATTGCTGTGGAACTGCTCCAGAAATCTGCCCCAAGTCCCATAAGGAAACTCCACAAGAAATACGCTGCACATGTCGCCAGGTAGGATTGCCGTATGATATCTTTGACTTCAAAATTTTATCTTGTTATTATACATGAAATATTCACTGGATCCATATGAAACCCTTTTTTGTGTGACAGGGAAGCATGTATATCTCCGTGTGCTATGATGTTGGCCTTGATATACATTGAAAGACTGCGACACAGAAACCCCGAATACCTGCAACAGATCTCATCCTCAGACCTCTTTTTGATATCCATGGTATGCACATCCAAGCATTTTATTAGCCTTAATTTTAATAGTGATGCTGGCCGTGATTCATCTTTTTTTCTCTGCATTTCTCCTGTCATCTCCAGATGGTTGCCAGTAAATATTTGTATGACGAAGGAGAAGAGGAGGAGGTTTTCAACGATGAATGGGGCACTGCGGCCAAACTGGATGTTCAGACTGTCAACACTCTGGAGATGAATTTCCTCAATGCGATTGTAAGCATTACCCTCCATTCTCCCAAAGAACTACATCCATTTAAAGTAGTTTGGCCTGTTCTGTCCTTTCATACACAGAATGAATTATTAAGGCTAATACTGGATTATTATTATTTTTTTTTTTCATTTTCAGGACTGGAACCTCTTCACAGAGCCCCGTGACTTCTTTAAAGTCCTCAGTCAGGTGGAAACCAGGTTGGTTAACACACAATTACTGTGTCTTAACAGTACATCTAATGTTATCCTCATACATTTGAGTGAACACCCCTACTGGCCTTAGAGGCCCACAGCATACTTTTTTTTTTTTTTTAAAGTTCACACCATTTTTGACCCATTTTAATAACTCATAAGTATTTAAGTTTTATGAAACTGTGCAGTGACTCTTCTTGGGCTTAATTCAGCTGCTCTTTTTAGTCTAATCTGTTAATCAGAGTGATTTGGATTAGCAGTACGTTTCTCTTCAATTTTGAGTCATGTGCTCATTTTAATGTTATTACGAGATTAATATTTTAATGTGTTTTGTCCCTGCAGCATTGCGGAGCGACAAGGTATGAAGCGAGGCTGGTTCACCTACACGGATCTCTGTGTCCTGTTGGAGCAAACGAATTGGAGGGAAGCCCTATCAGCTATCTACCAGCACTTTACCAAGGTGAACAATCATAACTAATCCTGCATGAGCTCATAAATGCAGCAAAAAAAGTAGCTTCTATGATATGTACATTGTATTCCAAGTCGTCTAAAGCTTTGTGCTATTTGCTGGAAATCTATGGCACTGTACCAAGGTGAACAATCACAGTTTAACCCATATGAGCTCATAAATACACCAAAAAAGTAGCTTGTATGATTTGTGTTGGGAGCCCTAAAATTCCCCATGAAATCAAAACTTTTGTGGCTTGTAGTATGTAGTCTTCCTGTTATCTATAAGCTAGCCGCTAGCTTAGCTTAGCATAATAAATATGGAATCCTGTGTTGCCAGCTACCATGTCCCTAGTAAAAGTGATCAAAAAGAAAAAAACACCTAATTACTTCTTGTGGCCTGCGTATTCACAACGAGTACAAATAGCGATGCAGATTAAGACTAGGCAATTTTATAGGCAGATATTATCTTTATAATGGGGAAGTACTGCTACTTGGGCGCAGAGATATCACGCAATGTAATACATGCTAGCTGGCAACATAGGATTCAATTCATTATGCTAAGCTAATGGTGACCCTGCCAAACTAAAACAATGCATGCACTGAGACAAAAATGCATTTGCCCTCATATCTAAATGTAGGAAAGAAGTCGAATAAGCCCTATTTCTGAAAACACTGTAATCAGGATCTGTTTGAGCGTAAATAAACACAGTGCCACACTTCACTCACGATTTGATAACACTAAGCTGTGTCACGATTATGGTTTAATTGTGTAGCCCTGTCTTTAATCAGTTGTTGTGTTCTTTGCCTTCCCTCAGATTACCTGTATGTTGGGTCTCCTGTACTTGACTAGCGTAGCCGGTCTCATCGCTTCTTCCGCTGTCATCCACCAGCTCAGCCGTCTTCCCAATACCAGCCACACTTACTTGGACCCGATTAAGCACACATTCATTCAGACACCAGCACTCCTTCCTGACCTCTTGCTGGACATGCCTTGGCCAAACTCAAACCTCCATTGCTGTGTCCTGACCAACGAAAGTTTGAAGTTGCAGCCCACCGTTGCGCCAGGACAGCAGGGTTCTACCTCTTTGTCCTATCAGAACATGGTGCTCTGTCTCTGGGGCTCCATCCTCTCCACTCTCTCCTACTCAAACCCCTCGCCAGACATCCAGCAACAAGACTGTTTGGTATCTGAAGTGATCTGTGGTGGTCACACGGGCGGTTTCCCCAATTTGCAGTAGCTCGCAATGGCTCGACGACTCTTTCCTCTCCATGGTATGCCCGTCTCACGGCACATTGGCTTGGGTTAGGTCAGTTTAGCATAGGCCTGATGTTTCCAGACCCCCACGTTAGCTCTATGCCACCATTTCAAAGACACCCATGCTGCCCAGAGACTACTTTGCCATTTGGGAAATCGCCATCTCTTCTAATGCCCGGTTAGATCAGTCTTGTAGCAAAATAAAGCTAAGTTTACATACGCAGTCAACTCCCTTGGTTTTCCTTGTTGTATATGAACCAGTGTTTGCTTGGTTATAACCGGGTTGTGGTGGAATAGTATGTTGGGAAGAAGGTAGTATGGAGGTTTATTACAGAAGTGGCATATACTGATCGACAGTTTGAATTTTGTGTGTGATGCAGATGCAGTGCACGCTAATGCAGTATGAATGAACAGGCTTTCTTTTCTTTTCTGGCGGACGGGTTTGTTACATGATAAATAATGGTAAGTAGTTACTTAAGTTAACAAAAGGGGCTGCTCCTTTGCCGGAAGTGCGTGCTCTTGTTTTGAATAGTTCGTCTGGCTTTGTGCAACATGCCGATGTACTGAGGAGGGCTGCATTGTTATGAAGTTCCTTCCTGTGAAAGCCTTGATTTTCAAGTTGGGAAATTGTTTGAATTAAAGCCTGGTATTTTTGTTCACTTGGTTCCAGAGAGGACGGGTAGAAGAAAATTAAAAAGGGATCAGTTGTACAATTTAGTTTAAGATATATCTTAAGATTTCTAATGTTCAGATAGTTTATCCACAAAGCGTTCATCATAGAATGCAACCATTTTCTAACGATCCTCAATATTTTGAAATCCTGAAGTAATAACACATTGGAATTGCTGAAGGGGCTAATTCAATAGAATTTGACCTTGGCTTTATTTTATGTTCTAATGATGTATGATATATTAGGATTTTGGGCATAAAAAAGCACCATTTGACACCTGATTTTGTGATCTCTTGCATATCACCATCATTTGTTCATGACTTCTATATTTTCATGACTGTCCCAATTTTGTACATTTTGTATAGAAATTATAAAAGAACATATAGCTGCAACAATGGAAGTAATAAAGATATCTTAATCATTTGTATGTCCTTTTTATTATTCATATTTATTTTTGTTGTATGCAATAGAAAATGTTTTAAGCCTGGATTGGTATATTTGCACATACTAAACGGTTGTATTTTTCACTTTAGAGACTTGAGGAGCATGATTAATTGCTTGTACACACACACACACACCCCGTGTTGGTTAAGTTAAAAAAGTATTAGTCTCTAAAAAATGAGTAGAAGTACTATCTTCAATAGTGTAATTAGATTACTGTACAAATTACTCTCTCCAAAAAGTATTTAATTACTTATTACTAATTACTTTCCAAATCCCATATCAATCCCATACCCTGAGTTAAGCGATTCAAGTATAGACATTAAATGGCTCTTTGTTTTAATTTATTCAAATACATAATATAAAGCTACATCAATTATTCTTATTAACTGACCAAAGTATTACAATTGTGAGAAGGATACATAAAAACATGCATTTTAAAATTAGACTTTAAATTTGGATGTTTATTGTATTGTGTGCGTTTGTTTGTTTGTTTGTTTGTTTGTTTGTGTGTGTGTGTTCATGTTTTTCTATCCTGGTGGGGACTTCAACCTGACTGCACACAGACTCATGGGGACTCGTGTCACCGTGGGGACCTATATTGAGGTCCCCATGAGGAAACAAGCTTATAAATCATTCAAAATGAGTTTTTTTGAAAATGTAAAAATGCAGCATGTCTCCTGTGATGGGTAGGTTTAGGGGCAGGGGCAGTGTAGGGGCATAGAAAATACGGTTTGTACCATATAAAACTTATTAAGTCTATGGAGAGTCCCCACAAAGATAGTAAACCAGACATGTGTGTGTATGTATATGTATGTATGTATGTATATATATATATATATATATATATATATATATATATATATATATATATATATATATATATATATATATATATATATATATATATATATATATATATATATATATATATATATGTATATATGTATGTATAAATATGAATTGTCCTACAGTCTATACACAGTATTTCAATTATTTGTGAATAAACTAATTATATTATAAAAATGAGAGTAATCCCTTACTTTACATTTTTTTCTAGGGGTGTAACAATACCCTCTTGTCAAGATTCAATACATAATCTCGATAATGAACTCGTGATACAATATTGCGATATTTCAAGACCTAATGCAAAAGGTACTGTTGGTTAAAATGCTGAATTTGGTATTTCATTGAATAGCCTTGGACTTGGTGCTGGTAACCCAATGCACAGGACACCAGTGACACCAGAATAAAAGATATTCATGATTCCAAAGCTGAAAATGCAGAATTATTTTAGATGAATGCTTGCACTCTTCACTGACTTGATATATTTAAACTAACGTCATTTGACATTAACAGGACCCACAAACACGCCCCCATAACATTATTCAACATTATATATAACGTTAGTAGTTTAATGTGCCTATACTGAAACTAAAACGTTTTATTGTGGGTGAACTATACACAATATATTGTCACTCTCCACGATAAAGATTATATGCAATACTTTTAAATATAGAACATTACACTTTTCTCATTATCTAAAAAAAAAGAAAAGAAAAAAGAACGACTAAATATTTAAATCAATATTAAAAGACATGTCTTGACTTTCGGTAGGTGTGGCATAAAGCTAATTTTGGACCCTACATGATGGAATGGGTGGTCGCGCGCATATCACACAGGCCACGCGCTATTTTTGGAATAACCTGTGCGCGCTCCTACATGCCAGCTCTCGTGTTGTCTGTAGTGTCAGTGTCAAACCAGACACCTTTACGCGACATTTAACAGGACTCGTACGGCAATATCCTAAAATAGGTAATCGTTTTTTCACCAGAGCGTCGTCGCTTTGTCTGTCCATCGGTCCTGCTGCGTTCAGAGGCAGCGTCGTGTCTTAAATAACCGACCTCAGTTGATCCTAATATAGCTCGGGTGAAGCGGGATCAGCGGGCATGCGCAGGACAAGGAGATGTGCACGGAGAAGCTCGGCCGTAGTGCACACGCACAAATGGACACTGGCACGCAGGTAAGCGACAGCAGGTAATAGAGCTTCTCTTGCGGGTGAAAAGCAGCGTCTGGTGCATGCGTTAAAATAAAGGCTGGCGAGGATGGCTAACCTTGTTTTGTTGAGGTTGAAATTTAACCTTGGTGGTTTGGAAGCCCAGTGATGCATGCATTTTAATACTATGGTATGTATTAAAGTACCATAATGATATAATTTTACTGTACCTCCAATTACTTGTATAAAGGCTGTAGCATAGCAATACCATTTTTATTTTATTTTATTTAAGTTTTGATAAAATGATGCATATAAACAAGTTATGTTATGCATAGTGCAACCTTCAAATTCTGTCATCATTTACTCTTTAATTGAACGTTTTTGATTTAATTATTCTTTTAAAGTCAACATAATGATAATGGTCAGCATACTTGTTTTTTTGGCAGGACGTTTGCCATGAGGACTGTATAATGAATAGCACAGGTAAGACAACGCACATTTCATAAATCATAGTTTGCGTGCCGCACTTTAGGTTCTTATCAAGGTCTCTTCAAAATGAAGATGTTATTTGATGTCCCAACAGACCCTGACCCGAATGCAGAAGCGTATATGAACTTCATGAAGAAACACTGTTGTTATGATGCGATTCCCACCAGCTGCAAACTGGTCATTTTTGACACCTCACTGCAGGTTGGGATGCAGTAAATTTCCAGGGTGTAACAGAAAAAGTTATCACGTGATTCTCATTGGCAATGTATTTGTTTTCGAGGAGGTGAACACACACATCTATTGTATCGACACAGGTGAAGAAGGCCTTCTTTGCTCTGGTTGCGAACGGCCTGAGAGCGGCACCTCTCTGGGACAACAAACTGCAGAGATTTGTGGGTGAGACTGACCCCGACTGAGCCTGTGCATATTATTTTTTATCTATATAAATTGTTCTCTTTCGTGGTGTTTACTTCATCTCCTTGCCATTTTCTCAGGTATGCTGACAATCACAGATTTTATCAATATTCTTCATCGGTATTACAAGTCACCTATGGTGGGTTGCGATCCCTGCCTCTTCCCTTGTGTTGTTGTCCTTCATGGTCTTGAATCATATTGATTTTTGCATTGACTTTCCACACAATGCTGCATGAATCAGATACAGATATTGTTTCTTTGTTAGTTGATAACATAAAGTGCCTTGAATCAGTATTTAGCCCCAGTCTTTTATCTTGAGCTTTTGATTTGAAAATCAGTCGCCCCTGTAACAGTTAAAAAATAGAAAATTATAGACTATTAAAGAATCTTCGGTTACTCTTTATTTGTATTTGTTAATATTAGATTACTTTACTAACATGTAAGTTAATCATTTGATACAATTAACTTATTGTGTACGTACGTTTTTACATTATACTTGTAATTCTAGCTGTAATACCCGCATGTAATTCTAGCTGTCATTAATTTCTGTAAATACATCTATATTTACACTGTTGACCTTTCCTTACCTAGTTTAACCCACCCTTAAACTTGACCATACCACCAAACCTGTCCCTATCCGTATCCTGTCTCACAAGTGTTTTGCAATACAAAATGAACACAAAAAGCACATTGTACTAATTTTTTGTAGTAAGTACATAGTAGTTAAAGACACCTAATATAAAATGTGACCCTTTATATTACAGCATGTGTACTTACAGTGTACTTACCTAACTACATGGGTTGAGGTTAGGTTTAGTGATAGGTCCAGGGTTAGTAGTACCTAGTTATTACCCAGTTATTGTAATTACTATAATAAGTACATAGTATGTACATGGGAAACAGGACTGTACATTTTTCTGATATATGTTTGAGGTGTAATATTTTTAAGTATGGTTTGTATATTCCTATCATTTAAAAGTTTGGGGTCAGTTTTTTTTGCATAAAAAAAAGAAAATAATACTTTCATTCAGCAAGGATGCATTAAATTGATCAAAAGTGACAGTGAATACATATATAATGTTGCAAACGATTTGTATTTTTAATTTAAATTCTGTTTTTTTCCTGAAAAAATTTATCACAATTTCCACAAAAATATTTGTTTAATATTTGTTTCAAAAATCATAAGAAATGTTTCTTCATCAGCATATTAGAATGATATCTGAAGGATCATGCGACACTGAAGACAAGAGAAATGATGCTGAAAACACTTATTTTTAATTGTTATAATAATATTTCACAATATTACTGTTTTACTGTGTTTTTTTGAGCCTTCAATAATTTAAAAATACATTACAAATCTTATCAACCTCAAACCTTTGATCAGTAGTCTACATTTGTATATATTCTATATATTTATATTACACTGTATAATTATTATATGTTTTATAAGTGTTTTTCTTTCTCGTAGGTTCAGATCTATGAACTGGAGGAGCACAAGATTGAGACATGGAGAGGTGATTCATTTCAAAGTAAATAATGAACTCCACAGATGATGTTGGGATGTTGTCTAGCACAGAATAATGACGGTCATTGCCAGTTTTGTCAAATGAACTCTGTCTTAAAGGACTAGCGGTTTGACTTACTAAAGCATTTAATATGTTAAGGCCTGGTTTCACAGACTGGGTTGTGGGTTTAGATTAAGGCAGGATTAGGCCTTAGTTCAATTAGGACAGCTAAGTGACTTTTATAAATGTGCCTTAGAATAAAACATTACTGATGTGCATCTTGAGACAAAACAATGGCACTGAAATATTTTAAGATCAGTTCCGTTAAAACAGCTCAAGCATGCATTTTAGTCTGGACTATCTTAAGCCTTGTCTGTGAAACCGAGGGAGAATGTTTTGCTGAGTCAAAAATAAAATTGAAAAAATAACTATTTTTGCATTAATTGGCAACTTTTTCCCATAGTGGAAGAGGACAAGGCTGAAATCAAAATGGACTATTTACTTTTTTTTTAACAAGCATTCTTTACATCACTGCAGATGTTAGGATGTCATATTTAGTACTGAAACATTATCAGGCTGGCTGTATCTCCACAGGGCTCGATATATCTCATGCAGCTGTCATTGACTGTCATTGTGTGATTATAGGACAAATTTACAGCATAGTGTTACATGAGATGAACGACTTGCATTTGATTATTTTCCAATGTTTTTCTGTTTCTCTTGTCATGTGCTCTGTCCTTCTGTAGACGTCTATCTGCAATATCACGATCAATATCTCATCAGTATCACACCAGATGCGAGGTATTATAAACTTACAGGCACACTTTGAGTTTTGTAGGTGGTGCTAGGGTTGCGTATGTACGTATGTTTTTTATACCTAAGAATTGTAATCATAATTTATATCTAAGATGCAAAATAGATATTCCCATAAAAATAGATGTTTACACTACCATTCAAAATGTTAAGGGTCTGTAAAATTTAAAGCATGTTTTCTAATTGAATATATTTTAAAGGTCCCGTTTTTCAAGCTTTGATTGTGTTGACAGTGTGCAAAATAACATGTGTTCATGTTTCACGTGTTAAAAAACACAGTATTTTTCACACAATTTACTTATCTGATTACCTCTGTTTTCACTGTCCTAAAAACGGCCTGATGATTTCCTTGTTCTATGAAGTCCCTCCTTCAGAAATACGTAACGAGTTCTGATTGTGCCAGCGGTTCCCGTGTTGTGATTGGACAGCAGCTTAGCGCACGTTGCCCGGAAAGGTCATGCCTCTTACCATAAAGGGGAGATGCATGCGCTCAATGTTATTGTAGACATGGCGACACAAACACTCTACAAATGCAACACTTCCTCTTCTCCACGTGGGAGAGCAACAAGACCACGCCCCCTTTTTTGCATATTCTTGTGGGCGGAGGTTAGTCAACAAACTGTTCTATTGACGTAATTAAAGCGGGAAGTACAGGGATGTAGTCCAAACCGGCCGTTCGCTGTAGGCTTTGAAAGGGAACTTCTGTTAAATAAAATATCTCGCTTGGCATTGAACTTTGAGCTTTATAATTTTACAGGTATTATTTATGCGTTAACAGCAACATTACACACTAACTAAAGTTTGAAAAATGGGATCAGGAAGAACTGGACCTTTCAATTCCTGTGATGGTAAAGCTGAATTTACTCCAGTCTTTAGTCACATCCTTCAGACATCATAAATATTATGCTCAATTGCTGCTCAAGAAACATTTCTTATATTATTATCAATGTTGAAAACAGTGGTGCTGCTTACAAGACGTACCGTTTTTGTGTGTGTGTCCCTTTAAATGCAAATGAGCTGATGCTCCCCCTTTCAAAAAGAGGGCGGAGCTTCAAGCAGCTCCGATTACCTCACACAGACATACGATAATATAAGTTACGACATTACACACTAACAAAAGTTAAAAAAGTGAAATCATAAACATGGACCCCTTTGATATTTTTTAAATACATATTCCTTTGATGAATAGAAAGTTCAAAAGTTTGATCTTACTGACCCCAAAGCTTTAAACAGCAGCGTATCTATTTATGATATATTTTATAATGTATATTAATAATTTTTTCTATCCATACACAGCCTCTTTGATGCCGTCTACTCGTTACTGAAACACAAAATCCACAGGCTGCCAGTCATCGACCCCGAGTCGGGAAATGTCCTTCACATACTGACCCATAAGAGAATCCTCAAGTTCCTTCATTTATTTGTAAGGCGAAAAAATCCAGTCCTTGGCTCTATTTGAAAGCATCATATTACAGGTCAGCAGGTTTTTGTATGAATGTGATTTTCTTTTCATCTCTAGGAAGCCTCCGTGCCCAAGCCACGCTTCTTGAAGATGCAAATTAAAGATGCAGGAATAGGAACTTTCACGGACGTAGCCACAGTCCCACAGACGGCCACTGTGTACGATGCACTGTCTGTGTTTGTTGATCGACGTGTGTCCGCTCTCCCAGTGGTGGATCACGATGGTACACTTAACTCAATAACATAAGTCAGAAATGAATGTGTTGTGGGACAATATAAATGTACTTCTCTTTCTTCTGTTGTTGTTTTTTCTAGGCAAAGTCGTTGCCCTGTATTCCAGATTTGATGTGATTGTGAGAATCTCTTCTCCTTTTTTAAGTTCAGATATTAAAAGCAGAACTGGCTTAGTGACAGAACTTGTAACCAATATCTTGTATGATCTCCTGACAGAATCTTGCAGCGCAGAAAACCTACAATAACCTGAGCATGAGCATGCAGGAGGCCGTGCGGAGGAGACGCTGTTATGTGGAAGGAGTCATGAAGTGTTACCCTGACGAGACTTTGGAGACTGTTATTGACAGAATAGTCAAGGCAGAGGTGAGGATGTGTAGTCTAAACTGAGGCTGCTCTCATTATTTCTGATATGTTTCTTTTGTCTACAGGTGGAAATTGAAATTAAATATGAGTTAAAAAATGAGTTAGAAATAAAAAATATATAAATGAATTCTCCTCACATCTCATTCTACTGTATTCTATTTTATTCTTTCAAATTAGATTTGTCATTTAGTGCTGTCAAATCGATTATCGCATCCCAAATACAAGTTTGTGTTTACATAATATATGTGTGTCTACTGTGCATAATTATTAATTTTATATAAATAAATGCACATGCATGTATATATATTTAAGAAAATATGTTATGTTTATATGTAATATAAATGATAAACAGTATAGACAGTATATACATAGCAAATATTTCTTTCTTTTTTTTTAAACTGTACACACACATATATTATGTAAACACAAACTTTAGATTGATCGATCTGACAGCACTAGTTATGTGTATTTCATTTCAGTTCTGCGTGAAACGGAGGTCATAGTTTTTCTTCCCTATTATTAGTGAAATGGCTTCTTGAACAAGTACAAAAATGTGGGGTGGGACTTGATTTTGTCCATCTGGAATTGATTGGATGGTTGTGGTTTGCATTGGTCGATCTCATGTGAGTGGCAGTTTGTCCCGCCCTCGCGCCACTAAACACATCATCAGAGAAGAAAAGAGACGTCACTGCTAGAGGGAGGGGACGACATTTTGATTTAACATTACCAGGGCAGATACATACTGCAATATCCCATAAAAAATAAGAATTGTCAAATTTGACATTTCTCAAGGTTATTCACTTTTGTATTATTCTTTTGACTGTATAAAAGGTTACATTTTAGTTTGTGTATGACTGTGTGTGTGTGTGTGTGTGTGTGTGTGTGTGTGTGTGTGTCTACCTGTATCCCCTACATTATGGGGACCAAATGTACCCACGATGATAGTAATATCAGTTATTTTTGACCTTGTGGGGTCATTTTGATATGTTCCATAAGGAAAACAGCTTATAAATCATACAGAATTATGTTTTTTGAAATCATAAAAACAAACGTTTTCTGGGATGGGCAGGTTTAGGGGTAGGGTTAGTGTAAGGGATATACAGTTTGTACAGTATAAAAATCTATGGAAAGTCCTCATAATGATAGAAATGGCCAGTGTTTGTGTGTGTTCCAGGTAAATGAGGACAAAATGTCCTCACAAAAATGGCAATATCCAAAATCCTTGTCCGTGCGGGGACATATTTTGGTCCCCATGAGGAAAACCGCTTATAAATCACACTTTTGTTTTGTGTGATGGGTAGGTTTAGGGGTATGGGATAGAATATATAGTTTGTACAGTATAAAAATCATTATGTCTATGGAAAGTCCTCATAAAACATGAAAACACAATGTATGTGTGTGTGTGTGTGTGTGTGTTTTTCTGAGATGTTTTATGTCGGCTCTGTGTCCAGGTCCATAGGCTGGTGCTTGTGGACAGAGATGACGTGGTTCGGGGAATAATCTCTCTCTCAGACCTGCTGCAGGCCATAGTCTTATCTCCAGCAGGTATTGATGCTCTGTTTTCCTAACCTGAGAGGATATGTTTTCCCGTTCCCACATCTAACCAGCACTAGTATCCAGGTAGGCTTTACTCTGCCTTCCCAGCAAAGCTTTGCCAACACATGCATTGCTTCTGCATACAATTCTAGTCAAAAGTCTGCACACACCTGCTCATTCTTTATTAGGACTACATTTTAGAACTAAAGTATAGTCATCAAAACTATAACTTAACATACATGGAATTATGTAGTGATCAAAAACATGTTAAACAAATCATTCTCTTTTATCAGAGGTGCATCATTTGTTGTTTGACACACTATTGAAGGGGTTCACTTGTTGATGCTTTTCCTTCACTATCCACTCCAGCTAATTTATTTGGTAAAACATAAGTTTATTATTATTATTTTAGTATTTTATTATTATTTACATTTCCAAATAATTAATTATCTTTATTTTTCAAAATATATAATAATGAGAATCAATATTATTATTTAAAAACAATATGTATTTACAATATGTACAATACAATATGTATTTTTTCTGAATAAATATAATAATATTTTGTACTATTATATTATATAATAATAATGCTTTTTATTATTATTATTATTATTATTATTATTATTATTATTATTATATGGAATTTCTATCATATATAAATTCATACATATGCCTAATTTATATTTGTCTACAAAACACATTTACTGCGTTTAAGCATACAATGGTGAAAAACTAATTCATTCAGGTGTGTTAAAATGTTTTACTAGCACTGGTAAATGACACCACAGTATTGTGTTTCTTTATTAATATACTCATTCTCATTATTGTATATCATATGGTCTGATGACATCATGTTCTGTCTTCTGTTCTGTAAAGCTCCAGCACCCATGAATCACAGCCACTCCTAATACATGTTGATGTCCACAGTGCTGATGCATTTTCTCTCTACTTTCGGGTATTCACAACCAGCGAGCAATGAAAATACCTGAAAATGCCTGTATGCAATACTAATCATAGAAAATTGCTGATAAATAGCGACTCCCCGCATGCGTTATGCATGTGCGTGACCTCTTTGTTGCTTGTATGAATATGTGAATGTTTGAGAATACCCTGGTAGGTCAGGGCCGTGACCCTGGGTCCCTTTGTTATGGTCATTTAACAGCAGGGCCGTTGGAAACACAGTATAATGTCAACAAACAGCCACTGGTCCATCCTGGGCCAGACCGCTTACTTCTCTCTGCTGATATTGCGGTTGAAAGAAAACCATGGTGTTATGATGATGGTGATATGATTCAACTCTTTGTAAGTGTATCCTCTTATCCTGTTTCAGATATTCAAAGAGGATAAAATATGACCGCGAGCAAGAATGAAGAAAGAATTCTCTTTTTTATATGATACATTTACATTGTAAAATGTCATGGATTATGTGGAGTTTATAATATATTAAACAACATATTTCTCATTTAACTGAGAGATTTATGATGAGTACTGACAAATATAATTGTTGCTTTAAGTTTTTATGTATGAGTGAGCACACAAGGCCTGGGATTTTGATCAAATTGATCATCTAGTTTGCCTTTTTGTGCTGTTATGAAATGTATAGTCAGATTATCATGTTGTTGTTGTTTTTTCTAATAAACAATTCCTTGTGCTCTTTTTTTTTTTTGCCTGATTTCCCACTCCACAAATAACAAGAAATATGAAAGCTAAAAACCAGAAAGAACATCTGTTGCAACCATTGGACATCAAATGTCACCTATTAATAACTGTTTCCTATGAAACACGGACACAAAGTCAATACTTAAATCATTCTGTTGCCAATCCTAACCATCTGTTGCATTTTAGCTGCTTATTCTATTTCTAAAGTAATAAAATAAACTTCTTAATAATTAAACTTAAACTATTTGTAAAATATTTTTGTCTAAATAGTTTTAAGTGTTAATTTTATTGAAATATTGAATTAATGTTTGTATTTCATTATAATAGTAATTGCATATTTACAGATTTAAATCTTAATAAAATATCTTCATTCAATATCATTAAATATAGTTATATTGAAATTTGTATAAATACAATTCTATTTAAAAAATCGAATTATTCATTATTACATATAACTGTCAATAAAAACAAATATTTGGTAAACAGTATAAACGTATTAATAAATTAAACCTAAATTCTATGTACATAAATATGTTTAATTAATAAAGTATAATTTTATTTTTTATTGTTAATAATGTTATTGGAATATTTAATGAAAAACATCTAAATATTTATATTTTCAATTCTTTGTATTAATACAATTCTATTTCTAAAAAAGACGAATTATTAATTTCCATGTGCTATAAATATATCAATAAAAATAAAATCTAGTAATCAAACAATATACTTTTTATTTTGTTCAATTAATAAAGTATAATTTTATTTGAAGTGTTAGTAATATTAGTGAACTATTTAATTAAATATAAATATTAAATTATTTTTTAATTAAACATATTTAATAATAATATTTTAATAAATCATAATAAAATTCAAATCATAATAAAATAAGATGAACATTAAATAACATGAATATAGATCATTGAAATGGTTATATACAATTCTATTTCTAATAAAAATCGAATTATTAATTAATACGTACTGTAAATATATCAATACAAAAAGAATGTTTGTAAATAAATCAAGTTCAATCCTAAAAATGTCTGTGTTTGTGCTGCAGCCAGCAGGTGTCACCCACGGGCGCAGTAAACACTGAGCATGTGACACTGTAAGAGCCTGTAAGATCCACTGTGTCTGTGTGTTTCTGTTTTTTCTAATAATCTATGACGAGCCTCTCCTGACCAAACCCCGTCATCAACAACACACACACAAACAACACAGGACAAGAGACAATGGCGAGCAGACGGGACTCGGTGTCTTCCTCGTCGGCGGGTCTGGAGGCCTGGTTCCCCGCGCCCGGCGGCAGCAGCGGGGAGGATGAGCCGGAGCTGCGGCGGCTGCGGGAGCGGCTGCGCGGCTGGCTGTCGCAGTGTGAGCCCGCGGTGATCTACGCGCAGCGGCTGCTGGTGTGGGAGAGGCCGCTGCACAGCATCATCGCCGGGCTCGCGCTAAACACGCTGTTTTGGTGAGACACGCGAATAAAGGTGTTCATTTAGAAGGGACAGTGATAATCCTCACGAGTAGCCAGTAATCTGGTTAATCTGCTCGTTAATAGATGCTTCAAGTCGGACTTGCACCGTGTTGCTTTTGTGGCAGCTTCGCTACTTTTACCGTGGTATTACTATCCCCGTCCCATGGACATGTGCTATGTTTTTAGATGCTACCATTACGGAATACCATGGTATTCTTGGAGAACCATGTAAACAGCATGTTAATCAATCATATGCATTCAATACCATGGTATTACTTTTTTTGACGTTTTATCATGGTAGTCATCCTGACCTGTACCATAACATTACCACATGTTTACTGTGGCATACTATTACATAAAGTATTATTTCAGAACCATAGTACAGTCATGGGATGAGACTGTAATATCATGGTACTTTGATATATGCCATGTATGTTTGTCATATTCATATACAGTGGCATAGTATACACTATTAGACAATTACCAGGGGTAATACCATGTTTGTTTTGGGCATTTATCGTGGTATTACCATCATATTTTTTAAATATATATATATATATATATATATATATATATATATATATATATATATATATATATATATATATATATATATATATATTACACACTTAATATAAACAATGTCATGTTAGATTTATTATATATAATATATTAGTAATATAACTATATAATATATATACACACAAAATATTACAAAAATGTGTTTACTAAGGAAATAATAATACAACAATTAAACTTACTTTTACTCTGCAGGACCTATGGCCATTTTTTTACTTATTGGATGTTACATACATAACTAATTAATGTCGTATGAGTGTGTCGTGTTGTTTTTAATTGAATGTGTGTTTTAGGATCCTGTCGTCCACGTCTTTGAGACCCCTGTTCCTCCTGAGCGTGTCTCTCATCGGACTGACTCTTCTGGAGCGATGGAAAGACAAGCTGCCACAGATCACTGGTGATGCATGCATACACTCTACACTGCTTTTCATTCAGAGCATCACACACAACACATAGACACACACAATATGACTGGGCAACATAGCTGACGGAGAGCGTATATAACATATACTGTATGTTTTGCAGAATTTTGTAAATGTCTTGTTTAATTCATTACTCAAATGTATTTGCTTTGAAATGTCTTTAGTTAACTGGGAACATAACAGTCATGGGTCAAGTAGATTCAAAATATTTAATGTAAGGACTAAAATATTGTAAAAATCTAGTTAAAATTAAGGCATGTTTTACACACTGAGCTAAATTAACATAAGGAAAAATGATATTTAATTATTTTTATGTATTTGCAACAATACATACCGGTAGTAATGAACAGCTATATTCAACTACATTTTTAAAAATAATTTAATATTTTTATTCAGCAAGGATGCATTAAATTGATCAAAAGTGACAGTAAAGACATTTATAATGTTACAAATAAAAAAATATTTATTTTTTTACTTTTTTATTTATCAAAGAATCCTGGAGTAAAAAAATTATGCTGAAAATTCAGCTTTGATCACGGGAATAAAATACATTTTAAAATATTTCAATGGAAAATAATGATGTTAAATTGTAATCATTTTTCACAACATTACTGTTTTACTGCATTAAATAAAATCATCCTTGGTCAGCTTTCAGAAACATTTTTAAAAATGCACTGACCTTTGAACCCGAGACGCTTTAAATCAAGTTTAAATCAGTGACACTATTACTGTAAAACATCTGTGTTGTCACAAAACAAGGAGGGATTGCAAAACTAGCCCAACGACGGCTTAATGACCCATTTTAAAGGTGCAATTAACAATGTTACTTAATTTGATACCGGCTGCTAAACATCATGATGTATTTTTTGTGTTATAAGAATTGCACGAGGCTCAGGCATTCACAGTGTGTTGAGGGGCCTCTTTCATTTCGTCCTCGCTCATGTTTGCCCTTCTGTTCTCTACAGTGTGGCATCCAGAGGCGCCTGTCATTGAGCGGTATGTGTCTTGAATAATCTCTGCATGTCTCAACAGCACCCCGTCCCTTATGTGTGGCCTGCTCACTTTCATAACATCGCCTTTGCTGTATCCTAAGATTGTTTCCTTATTAAATTTGTCCTAACGGTTCCAGTGAATTTGCCCATGTTGTTGCAGAGAAACGCTAACGGACCAGCCACGTCTGTTAAGCGTGGAGGAACTCAGCCATCATCTTGCCGAGAGTTACCTCACCTTCAGCCTTTACATCCAAGAAATGCTCCAGTACAAACAGCAAAACCACGGCAAGGTGGGAAGAGGGATTCTGTGACCGGAAAATATTTGAAATGTGTTTTAAAATAACCCTGAAATGATAATTCCTGCTTTATTCACCCTAATGCCATTCCAAACATGTGTTACTTTAACTTTTCTGTGGGAATTTTTTTTTGTTTATTTATATATTTATTTATTTTTATTCAAATATTTCTCAAGTCTACTCTGCTGTTTAAAAGTTTGGGGTCAGTATTTATTTATTTATTGTAAAGAAAGTAATGGTGCATTAAACTGATCAAAAGTGACACTAAACATGTTTCAAACTAAATATATTTCAAATGAATCCTAAAAAAAATGTCACCGGTTCCACAAAAATTATCAATTTTGAAAATAAGCTTAATAAGAAATGCATCATATCAGAATGATTTCTGAAGGATAACACTGATGACTGGAGTAATGATGCTGGAAATTCAGCTTTACATCACAGGAATAAATTACATGTTACAATATATTCAAATAGAAAACAGTTATTTTAACTTGTTGTACTGCTTTTACTGTATTTTTGATCAAACTAATGTGACCATGGTGAGCTTGAACTTCTTTCAAAAATATTTAAAAAATCTTACTGACCCCAAACATGTAGACATTAGTGTGTGTCCAGAAAGTGTTAACTGATCAATCTTTCTGTTTCATCTCATCAGTTTTGCATCATGATGTGTTCGGGATGTTTAATGCTGGCCCTGGTTGGACATTACATTCCCGGGGTTATGATCTCCTACATCATATGTGAGCAAACTTCCCACTGTTGTGTTTGTTTATTTCCATTTATTACTTTTACACACACTGGTGCCCTTGTGCACCAGCTACACAAATTATGCATCACACAAACCATTCAAGTCCACCTCTGCACTTACATAACTGTCGGTTTGTATTTTGCATTGGTACTGTGTATGTTAAAGAAGCAAAATAAAAAGATAATTATATTACTCCAGAAGATATTGTCAGCAATACAATTTGGCTTGGTAAAAAATGCAGTCACATAAAATACAGACATACAACAGTCTTGATACTGCATACAACAATAACTCAAACAGGTGTCAAAAGGCTAGATAGTAGACTGTTTTCTCAATTACATATCTTGGTCATATTTTACCATGAAATCTTTGTACAAGTTTTACAAAAAGTTTTTTTTAAAAAAAATTTTTAAATGGAACTAATTCAGGTTCAGTGGTGAATATTAAAGACTTCAAATAAATATGTTTCATTATGTCACATTTCTAGGTACACTACTATTCAAGAGTTTGGGGTTGGTAAGATTTGCTGAAAAAAAAAAAATTCTTAAACCGCAATATTATGAAATATTATTGCAATTTAAAATAACTGTTTTCTATTAATTTCTATATAATTTTAAATGTAATTTATTCCTGTGGCACAAAGCTGAAAAAAAATTCTTGAACAATTGAACATAACAAATATTATATAACTCGTCGTGACCCCAGGCATTAATGGTAGTGTGTGTAGAGGTTAACTGTGTGTTTGTCTGCTGCATTAGTGCTGAGTGTGCTGCTGTGGCCGCTGGTGGTCTACCATGAGCTGATCCAGAAAATGTACACCGGACTGGAGCCCATACTGATGAAACTCGACTACAGCATGAAAGGAGACACACAACGCCGCAAATACGAAAAGAGAAGTGAGAGCGTAGCCTTTAATTTGTGTCCAAGGCTGCTAACAACATAGTGTAATGCCAGCATTCTTAAAAAGACCATATTATGTACAGTTGTGTGTTGCAGACAATATTTTGCTTGTGTGTTCATGATCAAAGGGAAATCAAGCATTAAGACATTTTAAGTAGAGTAAATTCTGCTTGTACTTGAATTAATAATCCCTAATATTATCGGAATATTAGTGCCAATATATTGTGTGCTTCTGCTGCTGATAACACAGTTATGGGCTATTTACACAGGTTGGTTGGTAGTGTGTCACTTCCTGTTAGACTCAGCTCAGGGAAAAGTGTGTGTGTGTGTGCAGAGCTGAAGAAGGAGCAGGAGGAGGGTGATGAGCCGAGGGCAGAGACGGAGAGCGAGAGTGAGGAGGAGCTGTCCTGCTTCGCGCCCACTGTGAGTGTCCTCTGATACAGGGGGCTTAGTTTCATGTCCTTTGGGGATGAGGGGTCATACCTTAACACTATATCCCAGTTTAAAGGGGCCAGATTCTATATTTAATAGATTAGGTTTTCAAACTGGGGTCCGCAAGGGAGTGCTGAGGGTCAGTGGAAAAGTAAAAAAAAACCCCACTGTAAACATGTAAAAAGAAATAAATAATAGATATAGGAGTAGGTAAAACGTTGGTTTAAATAAATAAATAATGCATCTACAGTACAGAAGAGTAAAAGGCTTTAGTGAATGACCTCAAATATTGTGGCTGGCATCCCGGCTAGCTAGTCAGTGATTTTAATGTCAGAATGTCAGTGTTTTTCTCCCACCACCCGTGTAAAAATCCCAGCTCAATCCCATATTTCATCACCGCTCAAAAAGAAAAAGAAAAAGCACATAAACATTTGAAATGGGCCGTTAGTACGGCAGCAATTATACATGTTAAAATAACCAGCAGCATTATGTTTACCTCATGTAAATAAGAGGCTGTATTCACTTATTTCTGCTCATTTCCATGTGGAATATGACATCCTTTATTTTGAGATAAAAATAAAAGACAGAAAACCATTTTAGCTATAATATGCGTCTATATATCTTCCTATTTTTAAATAATATTTCTTCCGATTTAAGTAATTAAATATTTATTTTTTTCCTATTATTAAATTAAATATGCATTTTTTCTTATTATACCAAGCATATGACATTTTATTTACAGCATACAATAATGTTATTGACCACGTGAGCAGGTTCCCAGGTGCGCAGGATCACAAAACTCTCTCCTCCACCGTGAATGAATCACCATCCCGAATGCACGAGTTTATCACTGAGGTGGCATGCACATTTATTTTTACAGACTTCCACGTGAGAAACTATTACCATGCGAATAGGACTATAGACTACTTCATTCATGTTTAAATCCCAATTTCATCCCAGTACTTCTGTGGTTATTTGAATTATTATAGAATTATTGTTTGTTTGGGAAGAGTGTTTGTGAAGCAGTTTCATATCTATACATGACAACTGTGTGTTTCATGTCTGAATCGAGATTTGCAGTCTTTCAATTAATTTTTTTCTTATCTACAGGTCAAAAATTAGGGGTTGGATTAAAAAAAGGAAATTGAAGGCTCTTATCCTCATCAGAGCTGCATTTATTTGATCAAAAACAGTAAAACTAAAATGTAAAATATATGTTTTTGTATATTTTTATGTTTATGTTTTGAATGGAAAGTTCAAAAGAACAGCATTTATTTGAAATAGAAAACTCTTGCAACATTATAAAAGACCCCAAACCTGTGAAGGGTAGTGTAATCCCAGTCACTGATTGGTTGTTTGTTGGAGCAGGTGGATGTGAAGACTACGGCTCTGGCGATGGCCATCACAGACTCTGAGCTGTCCGATGAGGAGGCGTCCATACTGGAGAGCGGAGGATTCTCTGTGTCCAGAGCCACGACACCACAGCTCACAGACGTCTCTGAAGGTACCACTGCTGCAAGTGCACTAAAGTCTTTAACCTAGCTATTTTCTATGAAATTGATTGTGCACATTTGTGTGATACATCTTTAATTTGTCATATTCTTACTCATTTTTAAAGGAACACTCCACCGTTTTTAGAAATAGGGCTTATTCAACATCTTCCCTACATTTAGATATGTGGGCAAATGCATTTTTGTCTCAGTGCATGCATTGTTTTAGTTTGGAATTGAATCCTATGTTGCCAGCTAGCATGTCCCGAGTAAAAGTGATTAAAAAAAACGATATTATGGGGAAGCACAGGTGAATCACTGCTACTTGGGCGCAGATATATTTGGGGATTTCATGTGTTGCGTGATATCTCTGCACCCAAGTAGCAGTGCTTTGCCTGTGCTTCCCCATAATATAGTCCCAACTCCCAAGATAATATCTGCTTAGGAAATCGCCTAGTCTTAATCTGCATCGCTATTTGTGTTCGTTGTGAATTCGCAGGCCACAAGAAGTAATTAGGTGGGTTTTTTTTTTTTTTTGGATCACTCTTACTCGGGACATGCTAGCTGGCAAGCATTCATTCCATTCATTATGCTAAGCTAAGCTAGCGGCCCTGCCAAACTAAAACAATGCATGCACTGAGACAAAAAGGCATTTGCCCTCATATCTAAATTTAGGAAAGAAGTTGAATAAGCCCTATTTCTAAAAACGGTGAAGTATTCTTTTAAGGAATAGAACATTTAAAAAGAAAAGCATTTTTTTTAAATCTTTTGTAACATTATAAATGTATTTACTGTAACTTTTGATCATTTTAATGTGTCCTTGCTGAATAAAAGAATTAAAAAAAAACTTTTGAATGGTAGTGTATATAATATCACATTTAACATATTTTATATTTTTTTCTGTTGAATTATACCCAAAGAGTGGTAAAATCGTTTCAGTGAAAGTTTTATCAAGCAATATTAGGCAAACATTTTAAACATTAAAGGGATAGTTCACCCAAAAATGAAAATGTTTATCTGCTTACCCCCAGGGCATCCAAGATATAGGGGACTTTGTTTCTTCAGTAGAACACAAATGAAGATTTTAAACTCCAACCGTTGCGGTCTGTCAGTCGTATAATGCATGTGAATGGTAGCAGCATCTATGAGAGTAAAAAACATGCACAGACAAATCCATATTAAACCCTGCGGCTCGTGGCGACACTGTGTCTTAAGACATCAATGAGCCGCCACGAGCCGCAGGGTTTAATATGGATTTGTCTGTGCATGTTTTTTACATATTGGATGCCCTGGGGGTAAGCAGATAAACAGCACATTTTCAACTATCCCTTTAAATGCCATGTTGAGACCCCTCAAACTTTTTCTCAACGTGGCATTTAATGTTTCTAATATGTATTTGCATTTACATGTTGTTGCTTAATATTGCTCAGTAAAACTTTCACTGAAACTTTTCAAAAACTGCTTTTTCAAAAACGTTTTTAAGTTTCAAATTATGATGTTTAAACATGCATACATATCTAAGCTAAATTTTAGCTCTTAGAGTACAACAATTCAACAGAAAATCTAATAAAATATGTTAAATAAGTCCAAACTGTCTGCAAATAATAATAACAATATAAACTAATGAAAGGCAACAAACACATTTCTTCTGTAAATCTTAGTAAATTCAGTTTTGTTGTAATCATTTGTTGATTTTTTTTTTCATAAAATTTGAATTTATATGTAAAAAATATTCTTGCACAAATTCAAATTTGTTTGTAAATCTTTTGTTCAACCTTTGAGTAAATCATTTATAAAACATTCTTCAGGATGACTAAATGTTCTGTGTAAATGTAGTGCATTTATACAAAATATAATTGAATGAATTCAGTTAACTTAATTGAATTGTTGTGAGTGCCACTGAGACGCTATTTATACTTTTCAGGGGAATCAACCTCAGAATGACTAATTATTTGAAGTTATTGTTATTAATGGTGTTTCTCTGTTTTCATCAGCAGACCTGGATCAGCAGAGCATGCACAGTGAACCGGATGAGGCGTTCACTAGAGACCTAGCGGAGTTTCCGTCAGTGGACGAGATGCCTTCTATTGAACCGGGTCTGTTCCGTTTCCCATTGGGCGTTCTCGGGTCGGAGCAGGCGGGAACATCCGGCTCCGAGCTCCAGGAGGAAGCCCTGTCTCCGGCCAGCCTCCTCATCCAGCACTTAGCATCTCCGCTCCACTTTGTCAACACGCACTTCAATGGACATGGACAAGCAGTGAGAGCAAACCAAAGCATTGTGGGTACTGAAAAAGAGGGAAGGGTATTGGCCGATGCCGCCCCGAAACCCGCTAGATCCCTGGAAGCCCTTAGCGAGGAGATAGTGAGCACGGCCATCTCTACCGTAGTACAGAACACTCTCTCAGCCCTGTTGCGGTCTACGGAGGCCAACGAAGGCTCGTCCATGGCTTCGTTCCTTCCCACCGAAACGCCTCCTTGCCCGATGGAATCGCCTCTCGAGTTGCCGTCCGCCCAAGAAGCCAGCGTAGAGGAAGAGGACGCTGATGTCACCGAAGCAAGCACAGAAGAGCAGCCGGATGTCACACTCGTACCCACGGAAGAAGAGGACTTTGAGCTACTGGACCAAAGTGAACTGGAACAGATGGATGAGGTGTTGGGCCTTGGTGTTGATGGACAGGAAGTGGGCGGAGCTTCCACAGACACACCCCCAAGCAGTCAGCAGCATGCAGACCAGCAGGATTCCTAGCTTCCCGTCACCTAAACTGTCTATTTTATTTATAGTCCATGTAGATACCATATACTGACAAATGATTTGTGAAAGGGAATGTCGCAGTCAACTATGCCTTTTTTGTTGTTTTCGGGAGTGAGATCACTCTGATCGTTGGTGTGCTTCTGGTTCCTGTGAATGTCGTGTCTCGCAAAATGTACGACACAAATCCTAAAGGTTTTTTGACAGATCCAAATCACCTTCAGCCTCAAATCAAGCCACTCGGATTTCAAAAGCGACTTAAAATAGACGTACAAGTTTTAATCGTTTACTGTATGTATATTTTGACAAAGACCACATGACAAGAGCCCTCTGGTTTATCACTAGGGTTTAATGCATGGGGTCACGAGAACAAACCATGTGGGCCGAGTTTTATTTGCTTGTAGCGCTGGTAGGTTTTCTGTGGAAGGAGAGGATGAGCAGGATATGACTGCAAATTCTCAATGAAAAGTTGGTTATATCAAAGAGAATAGCTTAACTAATATATTATATACCTATGAAGTGGATGGTTTTATTTATCAAAATTGGTTAGAGTGAAGAATAGTTTAATATTAAATATGTCTTTAATAAATAATAAAGTTGCTGGGAAATATTCTGGTACACAAAACTTAAAGGTAGCAAATTTGGCTGAAAGCAATTTCTGAAAATTGTTTTGAAAAATTTATATTGGATTGTGTGATTTACTTGTCCCATATATCACTTTTTTTCTCTCTTTTTTTTTGTGCACAACAGTGACAGTGAATGCAACATAGCATACTTTAGCTGACAGAAGGTCATGTGGAAGAATTAGGAGTCTAACCCTTCATATGTTCATATTCTATTGCTGGTCTGAATGCTCACTGGACCTTTTTCCAGATATTCATAACCATGCCAAATGCACTACCATTCAAAAGGTGGGGGTCAGTAGTTGTTTTTTTTTTTTTCCTAAAGGAAATTCAACTTTTACTCAGCAAGGACACATTAAATTGATCAACTGTTACAGTAAAGACAATCAGAATTTTAAAAAGGTTTTCTGTTTCCAATAAATGTTCTTTTGAACTTTCTATTCATCAAAGAATACTGGGGAAAATGTATTGTGTGACCGATGGCTGAAAAATTATCTTTGCATCACAGGAATACAGTAAAATATATACAGTTTAAAATCTTTAGTTATTTTTATACTTTAAAATCTATTCAATTTTTTGGGGGTGAACATAAGAGACCCTAAACTTTTGAATGGTGGCGTACATTGTATTGCATTGTAAAAATCACATCAAGTGGTCACAGATTGCCTGACATATAATTTAAATGATAAACTTTCCTGTACAGAGTTCGGAAGGAGTTCATGCATGAGCTTGACTGAGTTATTTTCCCTTTTTTAATTGAAATGAACATCTGTAAGAGGGGAATCCTGAGTGACAGATTGAGCCTTATTTCTATATATCTTTATAAGATGTACTCAATATATCATCAAGGTAATTCTAGAATTGACAACGTAAAGCTCAAACAGCATATTTGGGATTTATTTTTTAAGCATTTCATTATTCATTTGTCTTCATGTCTTGTCAAAGTGACTTCTTAATTGACACAATGAATATAATAAGATGATTTTATGATCCGATAAATATATTTTCAATTATTAATCAAAGCTAAAGCTAAAGGGAAATGTCTTTTAAACTGGAAATGTGTATATAAAAACTGTATATGGCCTGTAACGTCGGACACCGCGTTCTTTCTCACATAAAGTAAGTTTTACAGAACTGTTCAATGTTTGCTGGCAGGTTAACATTCCTTTAAAGTTGAAAGTTAAATGGATTGCTCACAATGTGACCAGTCAGAAGTTTCTTCCATTGTAATTTGAGTTTTGCCAACTGGGAAAGCTGATTGGTCAAAAATTTTAGTCAAAAAAAATTCTGCGCCACATAATTGCAAACATGTTCTGTGTTGCTGTGATTGCATTTCTAATTTCAAAGTGGACAAACGAGTTGCTTGCCGCCGTCTGTTGGTTAGGACAGAGTTTTTGCTTTGCACGATTGAGTGCATTTCGCGCCTTCTCCTGTAGATATCCTCCTGCACATCTGACCCAGACCGCAGATTTGTGTTTTCAAATATTTACGGTGAGGTTATCCTTGTTTAAAAGTGATTGTGTTTTTGCTCATGCTGTTACTGCTTTATGATTTATAAAAAAGCACTTAGAGCATTGAACTACAAAATGTTGAATGTCATTTTGTTTACTGACTTGTACCTCCTAATATCTAATACACACCCATAAGCTGTTTTCAACTGCTTTGTGTAGCCTACTTTTCGTTCTCACCAAACTGAATTTGATTGGACACGGTTTACACTGGTTGTGGCGTCACGGTTTTTGTTGGGAAAGCAATATGTTTTCTAACATAGGAGCATGATGTATGTTGGGTACGGGGCGCAAGGGAATGCTAGGGGGTCTCTGGATTTTTTTTTTTAGCAGAAACACTATAAAAAAATAAAATGAAGCTAATATTAATCTTAAAGTATTAAAGTAAAACTAAATTTAAAGTAACTAGCTAAATTTGATTAAAATAGAAAAATATCAAAAGTAAGATTATATAAATGATTTAAGTAATAAATTAATGAAATTTGATTTAAATAAATTAATTGGATTAAAATAAGTATATACATTTGATTTAAATAAACATTAACAGTACGGTACTGTAGTATGGAGGACCATTCCTGCAGAAATTAAAAATAAATTAAATATGATAAATATGAAATAATCATGTATAGTCATGTATTTTCCTATTATTGTATTTATTTATTTACTTGTAATTTCTTCAGGTTTGGTCTTTCTATACTATAGTGTGTAAAAAAGTAATAAAAACAAATTATTTTCTGAGTAATATTTTTCACAATATTAAGTTTTTTCCCACTTTGCCAGCCAGCTCCAGCATTTTTATCACTTTCACAAAACTTTCATATAACAACTCAAAGACTACACCCAGATTGATGATGATCGAAACAGAGTCGTGTCCATCAACACCCCCAATGCTTGCACAGTCCTTGACCTCTTAGTGGGACAACTTTTCATTCAGTAATGTTCGGCTATTTTGATTTATATGCTATTTAATGTTTGAAGATTGCATTATAGTTTATGCATAAACAATGGCTCCATCCAAAATCGCACACTTCCCTACTATATAGTAGGTGAAAAACAGTATGCCACAAAATAAGTATGTATGAATTAACAGTACTCATAAAAGAGTTGGCAAAGAGTACTTGGATGACCTACTACGGATTGATTCTAAAGTGTGCATACGATGCAACTGACGCTGGTGGTCACATGATAATTACAACACCAGCTAGATCATCTTGTCATTAATATAACGCATATTTACATATTCTTTTTAAGCATATTGAATTTTTCTTTTGCAGAATCTGAATTCTGTGTAAATCGAAATTACAGAATCGGCAGAAAACTCTTTGGATAGAATCGTAAATGTTTATATTGTTGTCAGTGCATGGGACACTACATATACTTTTAGTTTTTAATAAGATTTTCCCAATAAATAGGAAAGAATGAACCTGGTGTCCTCCATGATTCCTGTTCATTCCGACAACAAGCTCGTAATCACGACTTCTGAAGTGGGAATTATGAACTTTCCTATAGCACGTGAAGGCAGTATAAAACCAGTACGTACTCGAGAGCAGTGTTGGGGAAAGTTACTTTGAAAAGTAATGCATTACAATATTGCATTACTCCCTTAAAAAGTATATTATTGAGTTACTTAGTTACTTTTTAATAAAAATAATGCGTTGCGTTACTTTTTCTCACCTGGACTGGGCTTGTTTTTTTTATTTTGTTGTAAAACATTTTTATAAAATAAAGGTTCTATTTTTGTGCAAATGTAAAGACCTCTGCATACCAAAATTGAAATAAAAAGCCTCAGGCTGAGGTAAAAATACAAATTCACACGCTCTGCTGTGCTGCGCTGCCATTCTGGAAGAATAGGACGCAGGAGAAAAAAACAATAAAAAATACACATTTTTGCTCATGGTTTAACTGAATCATTAAAGTTCAGCAGCAAATTGGTCAAGAAAGGTAGATTAAATGCATAAAAATATTCGTTTTATTTAACATTTAATTATTGGAGGTTTGCATTTGACTGATATTATTATTTTTGAGGAATACTCAATCTTTATGCAAGTGAGATGAATAAATGCTCAAATTTAGTCTAGAACTACAATAACTATCATGTTCACACACAACGCCTCTGTACTTACTCTCGGATAACAGTGAAAACATGGATTGCCAGAAAATTCAATCAATGTCGGGAAAAGAGTTCATGGCTGCATAGAAAACGTAGGCAGCTGACTTGTTGCCTTATCAGGCAATGACTTTGTAGACAACGTTTGCACACAAAGGCACCTCACAAAACTATTTCAGAGAGACATCTGAAGGAGAATAATGGTTTAATGATCTACAGCAAAATAGAGCTCGCTTTGGTGACAAGTATTTCATTACTACTACAAAAATAGTAATTTCTCGCTAAAAATTACATTAAAAATGTTCACACAAACTGACCAGCAACAGTGACTTTCAGACGCATCTTTATTTTTTAGCGCAACTGTTACAGATTGGAAAGCAAAGGAGTGTGGGTTATCAAAGGCAGTGAAGGATACATCTATGCTGCCTTCAAAAATCAGATGAAGGTCTCTCAGAAGACAGGAAGTGAAGCTAACATTGGATTCGGACGTGCCTTGATACCGTCCTACCTTGGAATTTGTCCTCCAAAGGCAGAATTTTTAAGTTTCGGACACAGTCCATGTCTTTATACATTAAAATATATTACTGCCTTTTACATTTTGGGGTTCTTGATGTCTAAAAAATGAAAAAGCCTTGATGTAGAGTACATGTTTTTGATGTTTTTGCATGAAATATTTGCTGACTGTGCTCAGGGAGCAGTGAGAGATGAAGCCAGGCATGGCAAAGGGCATGTGAGGTAAGGCTACCATGTTGACAGGCTCTGCGGTGAGCTGGCAACAGAACCGGAGGCAGATGGTCGCACTGCTTACAGTCGGAGGTGACTAATCTCGATTATTGGGGGTGATAAATCGCTGAGATTGGAAACATTACAGAGGTCTTTGGTATTAAAGGAATGTCATGTAAATGTTGCAGTCATGGTGCATTCATTGAATATTCCTTTCAGACTTGGGTCAGAGCCAGAGATAGTTAGGTTTGTTTGCCCTGGCAACCACTCAGATGACCATAGTAACCCCAAAGCGGCACAAAAACTCCCTAGCAGAGTTTCTTATGGTACACTTTAAAAATACACTCCAATGTACAGTCCTGTGTTAATATGAAGGAATTTTCAATATTGTTTCCCCTGTATTTTGAATGATGCAGTGTACTGTGTTATGTTAAGTTAAAGAAACTACAGAAAGCAGAAAATGTCCTGCCAGAACTTTTCGTATTCTACATTTTGTTCTATCAGTGTATAAAAGGTAAGGCTTGCACATGCAAGCACCACTCAAAATACAAGAATTAAGTTTAAATCTGTTCCTCTTACCCAGTGTTTTTCAAAATTTTGACTTGAAGGGCCCATAACGTATGTCAAAGCAATATTCAAAACCGTGCCCTGACTTAGATATGTTTGGTATTTCTGCCTCATTTCTGACAAAAACCTGCAATGATTTGAATGATAAAATGATAAATCAGTATCTAGCTTCCGTTAGAAAGGGAAAAAAAAAGTTTTAAATGAATAAAGGTTTTTATTTTTATGGTCCAAGTTCATTACACTTTAAAGCATTGAGATTGTGTAACCCAAATATAGCTTTAAAATATCCTAATAGAATGATGCTGTGTCATGCTACTGAAGAAGTGAGTTGTTGAAGTCTGCTTTTGGAGAGCCGTTATTCATCTTTCTTCAATATTCTAGCAGCAATGTCTTTCTCCTAAAGCAAATAAATACATAGAAACATCATTGCTTATTGCTATCTTAACAAAGCTGATCAAGTGTTCTATCCATGTCCTAGCAGGAGGAAGCTTATAAAAGCATGTATTTATTTGTTATATAAAGGTACCAAGCACCTGTGCAAACTTTCACTAGAACATTCTCTGGTTGGCTAATAAGCTTTACATTCTTAGAAGAAAAGGTTCCATAATAGAACCTTAAAGAGTTATTTCAGGCATTTCATAGAACATTTTATGGATTTAGTTCTATATAGAACTCCAATGAACCTTTTTTTCTAAGCATGTATGATTGATTAAAACGACTGTATACTGACAAAACATTACACTGGCAATAAAAAAAAAAAAAAATATATATATATATATATATATATATATATATATATATATATATATATATATATATATATATATATATATATATATATATTACTTCTTGTACTCACCATTTTAAGTTCAGCAACACAAGAATCCAGTTTTACCCTCAACTCATCTGTAACAGTAACATCTGACCACACTGTCCAGTGACCATCCCTGAAGCTCACAGGCATAGAAAACACCAAACCTGCTGGAATCCCAAACTGCCCTGCAGGTTTAGAAAGCTCAGACATGCTGATCATGCATTTACAAGGATTAAAGATACACTGTAAAAATATATAATCAATAAGCAACATATGTTTTTACATCAACATGATTTAGCTCATCAAAATAAGCAATTCACTTTTCTCATTTTATTTTTTTGTCAGATAAATGTAATTTACGTTGAAATTAGGCCTACTTAAACATTCAAGTTGATACTAAAAAATTGAAGGCAGCTTCTGTTTTTAAAGTGTACATTATAAATATACATACTGTAAGCTGTATTTATTTCATGGTTGAGAGTGATTTGAATGGTCTTGCCTGTACTAAGTACACCCAAAGAGAAAAGTTCGTCTGGAGAAGCATCATTATTCCAGGCCCTTAAAATGGTCATTATTCCATTGGTTGATGAAATTGTCGTGGCTTTGTTGGTCTTCGAGGAAATTGTGGCACGATGTTTATGTATTAAACTCACAAAATCTGTCTCCAGCCATTTCCTTATAAAACAAAACATGAGTATAATTACTTTAATGCCGGACTATTTATCGAATGTGTTCATGTGTTTATCTCATGACATTCCATTAATGTCAGATTTGTTGTTCACTTCCTGATAAAATCATACCCGTTATAATGATTCATAATGGATTCGTAATGAAATTGCATAAAAGAGCCATATGGCTCGAGTCATGCACCACAATCATCTTTACCAATCATAAATCATTTCCATGACTCGCAGAGAAAAACCATCTGGACCACGAATTGCGCCATCATATCTGAAAACCTTCGCCCTCTGCAGGTCAATATGGAAACGGCCACTGATGTTTCCCCACACAACAACATGAGTTATGTCTGTGAATATAATAAAAAGGGAACATTTTAGCATGCACAGCGAAATTTATAATTAGTTATAATATATTAACAATTAACAATGTCATTCTTGATTAAATTAATATAATAATAAATTGTATATTATTTATCTTTGTATATTTTTAATATTAATATAAACATTTATGTAATAATACATAATTAGTTATAATTAATATGTAATTCTTGATTAAAAATCAATGTAATAATATAACATTTCATATATATGTTATATTTTTATACATTTTATATTAATATATAAAATAATGTAATAATATGTGATTCATGAACTGAAATGGCGTGTTGTTTCTTCAGATTTTTTTCCAAAAATAACAATGAATCATATCAAAATAACCAAACTGAACTGAATTAAATTTCAAAAGTATCATTATATTAGAACAAATATTATTTTACCTGCTGTTTTCACTGAGAACTTCTTTGCAAGCTGAGTTCTGGCCTCATATTCTAGTTGCGTTGTCATCGCCACAAAGTTGTGAGGGTCAACAGAGGGTGCGTTCTCAATTAACAGCGAGCACTTCAGATTAATAAAGGAGTCTCCTGCCACTATCACTCTTACGTCTTTCCGTGCATTCGCCTCGATGAGTTGCCCATAGCAACAGAAAAATTCTGCTACCTGGCTCACCATGTGGACCTTGTCATCCGGCTCATTGTTCCTTTCACATATAGGCTGCAGGTCATCCAGAAAGATGATGAAGTGGGCTTCCTGAAACGCCTGTGTCTGGTCTGAATGGACAGTGACCTCATGGAGCTGAGGTAGAGCGAGGTCTTCTGTTTCCATCTTGAGTCCTTGCAACATTTCCTCAGAGCTGCAGGTGTCCATGAGGTGAAGGCTGATAAGAGGGAGATCTGGAAACAGTTCTGGGGTGAACAGCTGAGGAATGAGGCTGTAGCAGATGGGGTTCAGGGCACTGAAAGAGGTTTTTCTCAGGTTAAACTTCATGCAACTAAAGATAATAAGAACTCTTTTTTACTCTTGTGCCCCTATTATGCTATTTTAAATGATTTTGTCTCCTATAATAGGTTCACATGCATCCATGGTCAAAAAACACTTACCTTTATTTCATAATATACACTGTTGCATCACCTTTTTCCTCACAGTGTCTAAAACAGTTAAATAAAGGATTCACTCTCTTTAAACCCCTCCTTTCTGAGAGCTACTCTGCTCTGATTGCTGTGTTTGGTAGATTGTGTTTAGTGTCGGAAATGAAACGGCCATTAATATCTGAATTTTAGCTCTGGAGGCTTCCTCAGCACTTGTATACACAATGATACAAACAGAAATAAATGAGCATTAGTCCTCATCATTTGGAAGTGCATGCAAAATGGATTTGGTTGTGCAGCGCAGAAAATAGAGTCTTCTCAACATGCTGACAAGAAAAACTCTTCCAGGCCTCAGCAACAATACAGTGTTTGAGGGTGGGTCAATGTAGACATATTAATTACTCACCCTCATGTCGTTCTAAACCTATAAGACTTTCGTTCATCTTCGGAACACCAAATTAAGATTTTTTTTAATGAAATATGAGGGATGTCTGTCCCTCCATTGATATAACCAACTAATTTGACGCTTCAAAAAGTTCATAAAGAGATTGTGAAAAACGAATCCATATGAATTGAGTGGTTTATTCCAAATGTTCTGAAGAAACATTATCGCTTTATATGATGAACAGATTGAATTTAGGCTTTTATTTACATAAACATTCATCAATGCACACTTCACTTGTAGTAAACGGAAGCTCAAGTGTCGTCACATGATGTGCGAGAACCAATGAGATTCATTCTCGTGTTACGCAGTTCAATTGAGCTTCTGTTTATGTTCACTGATCAATGTTTAAATGTGAATAAAAGCCTAAATTCAATCTGTTCAATATATAGAGCGATCGAGTCTCTTCAGTTTGGACTAAACTGCTCAATTCATATGGATTTATGATCTATTTATGAACTCATCAAAGTGGTAGTTGCGTAGCTGTCAATGGAGGGACAGAAAGAAGATCTTCCTTTGTGTTCCAAAGATGAACAAAAGTCTTACAGGTTTGGAACGACATGAGGGTGAGTAATTCATGACAGGATTTTCATTTTTGGGTGAACTATTCATTTAACATTCACAAACACTGCATGAAATGTAATATCAGAATATGCATAATAGGGGTGAAATTTAAAGGTGAAATAAAACACGTCCACCTGCTGATCCAGATGTGCAGAGGTCTGAGAGACCGGTGTCGGTGGAGTTCCTCCTTTATACACAGCTCTTTAGTTTGTTGATTCTCTGCTGCAATTTCTAGCATCAGATCAGAGTTCATATCTGAGATGATGCCATAGTATCCCTGCAGGAGAGGACAAACGTATTGATATTCACATACAGCATCTAAATGAAACAGGATGTCGCTGGTCTCAGATTAGCTTCTGAATCAATATAATTCAGGGCAGAAAGAAACTTTCTGCAGGCATTTTGGTCAATGTGAGTTCAAATGGAAGGTATTTGTTTAATTTTATGTTGTATCTTGCAGTCTCAATTGGCATATTGCAGTCATTTTTGCGCTAAAATAAAATCTGTCCCTTCATGTGCATACTATCCACACTATCTGCCCTAAATAGTATTGAAAATGTCACAGAATTTAGGTATGCACATTGAGATTTTACATCAACCGGCTGGAGTGCCCATGATATCCACCAGAAGGCAGTCCTCCCGACCCTTTTGCCTTTCCATCATGAATTTAATTTCCCATAACCCATTACCTGGACTCATTATTATTTGATCACTTCCACCTGTGTGCATTATGTTGTTATGGTTTGCCTGTATAAGCTGTAGAAGAAAAATGTAATCATAGAAGAAGATTATGTTTGAGTTCACACAGAAGTCAAACATCTGTTTTTATCACACAAAAACACCTCTGGGCGGGGGATCACGGGACACCTAGATTGGGGACTCTCCCGGGCCTTAGGTGTCACTGATTAAATCACACACACACACACACACACACACACACACACACACACACACACACACACACA
>CM040914.1:9800664-10030664 GCA_023029165.1 Gobiocypris rarus | reverse complement strand
GCGTCCGGGGTTGCTAGGTAACATTGTGTGTTCCGCATAACACTTTCTTGGGAAGAAACATCTCGGATTTCTCTTTCGTTTTTCAAATCTATATTTTTATGAAAATATATATATATATTATGTATAATACTAATTAAAGAAGTTATATATATATGTGTGTGTGTTTATTAAACTATTTTTAAAATAACATTATGAAAACCACGCGATACTACAAGCGGAACTATCGTGCGTGCGCTCCGTGTTTCTGTCATGGCTGCGCTCATGATGACAGCAGTACACATGCGATGACAACAACCGAAGGTAATATCTTTATATTATGATTATTAAAGATAAAGGGCTCATTAAAATGCATTACTGTGCCATAATTAGCCGCAAGTATATAAATAGTATAAGGGTTTTACAGCTACAGTGAGGCATTTCTTCAAGGTTTCTGCACAAGGGCATGTAACGTTAGGCAATATAAGCTCAAAACAGCTGTCCTCTAAATGTATTTTGTTAATTTTACTTTATTTTTTCACATTATTATATTAATTATATGCCTTTACATAAATTCAACATTTGTTCATCTATTTATTTGTGTTAAAATGTATTGTGGATAATCAGACCGCATTTATTTCTGGGTTATTCTGATTCTAGTAATATTTCAAGATATTGCCTCACCTGTGAACCTGCATTTGAGAGCACATGAGAAGAGACAAAACATATGAACGGTAAGTAACATCAGTAACATCCTAACACCTTGCTACAGCTTTTTTTAATACAATCGTAATTTCTCAATAATTAGTTGACTTTTCAAAACTCTTCACACAGTGAGCTCAGCAGTAGTCTGTGTGTGCTAAACTGTGTGTTATTTATCATTACTTTGGCACGAAATGTGTTCAGTGACTACTTCTTTTAAATTACATGAATTATTTTCTCACTCTAACACAAAAAACACCAAAAACTATGTACCTACAAGCCAGTGTTCACCTGTTTACATGTTTTTTTTTCTCTGTCTGTCTGTCTGTCTGTCTGTCTGCCTGCATGCCTGTCTTTTGATTATATCAGTTCATTCATCCATCTATCCATCCATCCTAAAGTGAAGTAAAATCATTAGCGAGAGTCATTTTTGTCTTGTAAAGAAATTTCACAAAATGTAAAATGCTACTCTCTGTTAGTGTTTAAGCTCATGGTTGAACAAAGTGTGCGAGTGTTTGTTGGTGTTAAGACATAATGAGTTGATTTTAAAAATATATGAAGTGTTTTGGTAGTTTAAGTGCATTTTAAATGTAAAATCAACTGCTGTGCCACAGCAGCTAAATTTCTAAATTTTCATTTGTTAAAACAGGTTCCACCATGTCTGAAGCTTTGGAGAATCACCCACAATGAGCATGTATAAATCAGGTTTGGAGATGCTCAGATGTGCTCTGAGATCCACGTCGCTGTGGAAATGTGACTCTTTTATATGGACACAGACGTCTTTATGTTATAAAAGCAGAAGCTTTGCTGTATCATCTCAGCTGGGAAGAAAACACATACAAGGACACGCATTAAAACAAGTCCGATATTACAGTCAGAGCGGTCATGATGTTCTCAATGTTCAGATTAAACAAACTTCAGCTTCTACAGAGACCAGCGAACCCCTGGATAAAGCAGAAAGGACTCCTTTCTACAGCCATTTGCAGAACTGTTTTTGCCCCACGGATGTGCTGGACACGTTGAAGCAGTTCCCAGCGTCGCAGCAGCTCATCAGCAGCATCTTCAATCGCATCTGGGAGAGCACAAAGAGAATGACGGATGAGCAGCGGCGGTGTGAGCTGCGGCTGATGTATGAACACCCGGGGTTCGAGGAGGTCTGTGAACGTGCCGCGACTGACGCCTGGCGCATGAAGAGCGACGATCTGGCCTACAGTCTGCTGGCCATTGTCAACCTGGGAGTTGCACAAAACACACGTGTTGTGCAGACGCTGCTGCGTGTTATACAGGTGAGTGAAGTCCTGATCACATTGGAGGTTTCGTCTTCTAGGCTGAAAATATGAATGTTCACATATTCATTAAAGGCGCAAAATACGCGATTTCTGAGAAACGCTGTTTAAAGTCACATGATTCTTCTAATATTCTGATTCCAGGAGCGGCTGAATCAGTTTGATATTCGGTCTCTGTCGGTGTTGGCTGCCTGTATTCGGGAGATGGAGAACTGTAGGAATATTCAGGCCCTAAGAGAGGCTTTAAGGTGTGAAGATTGCTACAGCCCTAATATGACCTTATAATGCAACATCTGTGTGTGTGTGTGTTTCATCAATTTGTGTTCTGATTTTGAAGGTTGTTGCTGAAGGATCGTATTCCTGAGATCCAGAGCGTGGTTGTCCTGCAGAGCATGATGCGTGCGGTGGGCAAAAACTCTCCGATACATCTGAAGAAACAGCTGGCGGTTAGATTTATGATTTATTCACCTAAAATGTATTGTTTACTGACACTCACACAGAAACTGGATTTATCTATCAATTGATTTCTGTGGATGAATATAATAAAAATAAAAACAAGAAATTATATTTTGCATAATGAAAATAAAGCTTTTTCCCATAATGACATTATGACTACAAATAATAATGCCTCTGGGCATTTTTTTTTTTTTTTGTATTTTCATGTAATTAATATTCTGAATTAGATTACATTTTTATATGTTCTAGTTTTCATGTTTGTTTTAAGTTTTTCCAACTACTATTTATATTTTATTTGAACTGTTTTTAATTGTTTTAGTTTACAATAATAACTCTTTGTAGTAGTTCTCATTACATTCTCATTCCTATAATACAGTCATTTTTAAGCCATGATATATAATTATTTATAATTAAATAAATAAAAATTTACAGTTTTGGAAACTTTGTTTTTCTCTATTTTTATTAATAATAATAATAATAATAATAATAATAATAATCATAATATTTTGTAAAGGAAATTGTGCTTAATTGTCTTAAATTATATCACAAAATATATTGCTTCATATACTTCAAATACTATATTTTTTAATGAAAAATATATATTTTTTATGATTCTGAGGTAAAATAATCCTAACATGATGCAGCTGTCTAGCAAGAAATGATTATTGTTTCAAGGATTTTTAAATTAAATAGTGTTTTTTCATGATCAGTTTCTAACTCAATTCCTCTTTATTCTCCCTCAGACAAAGACTCTGTCATTGGCAGATGAGTTTAATCCACCCAACACCCAGTACATGTTCTCCAGCCTGGCTGCCATGGGCCTGAACTTCAAACCTCTGCTGGATGTCTGCAGTAAGAACATAGCTGGTGAGAATGACCATGATCCTCTCAGATGTTCCCTGATCCACAGCAAACGGCTATAAAGAGTGAATCGATACCTGTCACTGTAACTTTACCTCTCATTGTTTCTTGTAGAAAATGTGCATGAGTTTCCCTACGGTAAGCTTCTGTCTGTACTGAAGTCCTGCCATGAGCTTCGCTACAGAAACGACACCCTCTTCAGCTCTGTGTCTGAGTATATGGCCAACACATTTGATATGTGGTCCAACAAACAGGTGCGATATCTGCTGATACGAGCTTTCAATTAAACTGATGCATGTGAAACTGCACTGTACATTTAAAGAGGAATGCACAATATTTGTGCTCAAATAATTGCTGCCTTGGTGAGCATATTTCAAAAACATTACAAAACCTAAACTTTTGAATGGTAGTGTATATATTATTAACCATCAGATCAGTTATTGGCCATTATAAAAAAATAATTGTGTGCTATCATTTACCAGAATATGTTCTTTCATTACTGCCTTTTCTCTTTTATGAAATGCTTTTAATGTTTTCCAGGTGATTCTCATTCTAGTATCATTTGAGGATCTCTTGTTCAGACCTGTGGTCCTGTTGGATGCATTTGCAGAGAGAATCATCCAGAACCCTGACAGTCTGACCCTGAAAGACCTTCTTAGTGTTTTAAAAGTCTTTTCGCTCCTCAATCATGACCTGAAGGAGAAAAAAACAGAGTAAGACACTATTAATTCTTAATCACTTACACTGTCAAGATTTTTTTTATGTTTTTGAACGCTCACCAAAACTGCATTTATTTGTTCAGAAATGCAGTAAAAACAGTAATATTGTGAAGTGTTATTGCAATTTAAAATAACTTTTCTATTTCATAGTGTAACTTATTCCTTTGATCAAAGCTGAGTTTTCAGCATCGTTATCCAGTCTTGAGTCACGTGATCCTTCAGAAATCATTCTGATATGCTGATTTGCAGCTCAAAAACATTTCTTGATTTAGTTTTTTACTCTACTAGAATAGGTTTTCATATTTGATTTGTCAAAAAACGCTTTATTTTTCACATATTCTCCATTGTTGCAGCTCGTCTCTTCCCAGTCTGTCAGTAATGCTCTGTTCAGTTCCTGTCTCTATGAAGCCCCTCATTCTGAAAAGTGCAATGTGTTCTGATTGGTCATTTTGACCTGTGTGTTGTGATTGGTCAACCACATTGAGCATGTTTTGGAAATGTCCCGCACTTTACCATAACTGTGAGTTTCATCACACTACTAAGCCTGCATATTAATGTGCATAGCTGCATACTATCCATCCTAAATAGTATGTGACATTAGTTATACAGGTCCTTCTAAAAAAATTAGCATATTGTGATAAAAGTTAATTATTTTCCATAATGTAATGATAAAATTAAAGTTTAATATATTTTAGATTCATTGCATTCCAACTGAAATATTTCAGGTCTTTTATTGTTTTAATACTGATGATTTTGGCATACAGCTCATGAAAACCCAAAATCTCAAAAAATTAGCATATCATGAAAAGGTTCTTTAAACGAGCTATTAACCTAATCATCTGAATCAACTAATTAACTCTAAACACCTGCAAAAGATTCCTGAGGCTTTTAAAAACTCCCAGCCTGGTTCATTACTCAAAACCGCAATCATGGGTAAGACTGCCGACCTGACTGCTGTCCAGAATGAATGGAATTATTTGATGAATGGAAAGTTCAACAGAACTTACTTTATTTGAAATCAAAATCTTTTGTAACATTAAAAATTTCCTTACTGTCACTTTAAATGAATTTAATACATCCTTGCTAAATATAACATTAATTTCTTTAAAAAAAAAAATCTTGGTAATGTATATTTGGATATGTATATGCATATTTAGTAAAATCATTTTCCAATAAAATGAAATATTCTTATATATCAGAATATACAGTCAAACCAACAATTATTCAGACACGAGATATAATTTTTAACTAGTGGGTGCCGGACACTGTAGTTCGTTTATGTAAGTGAGGAAAGCAAAATAAATTAAACTGTGACCTATCACATCCAAAAATGATTCATATGGTGGACCCAAAAACCCAAAGCAAAAGTTGTTTTTGCAGAGCAGGCATATATCTGACATTGTACTTATACTTTTTTGAATAGGTTTCTGGCCAGTGTAACGAAGGTCTTAGAGTCCTATCTTCCAAAGATGTCCTCCACCGACCTACTCAAAGCCGTTTACTATCTGGCATTGCTGGAGCACCTTCCTCAAACCCTACTGGATAAACTGCTACAGCAGGAAACCCTGGACCAAATACTACAGAAAGGTGAATATCCCTACTTCCCCTCTCTCCTCATACAAGGTGCATCACATTTCAGCTGTCATCTGTGTCCTCATAGGCAAACAGTCGAATAAGGTTCAGAGGTGGCTGCAGACGTTGGATCTGTGTTTGCGACTGGATCAACCTCAGCTGCCGCCCACCCTGAGGTCTATCCCAGACTTCCACTTCACAGTTCCTGCTCATGAAGTCCCAGTCAACCAGGAAATGCTCAGTGCAATCAGGAGCATTGTGGGAAATGATGTTGTTCAGGAGAGAGTGCTGGAACAGAGCATCTACTTCATTGGTGAGATGAATTTAATGTTACTGTGCAGTTTTCCACTGATTCCAAGTTCAAGCTTAGTGTTATTTACAGTAGCAGATGTTAAAACTCGCATTTATCACATGAGCGCCATAAGCTCAATGTGACGAAACACTAATCGCTAGGCCACAGCTCAGACTTTAAAGAAAAGAAATGGTATCATATAATTTTCTCCTTCTCACAAAAGAATGTTAGTGTAACCAAAACTGCATTGCAGTGGTAACATTTTTATTATTTTGATATTTTTATATTATATTATATAAGCGTAAATAAGTGATCGAAACTAAATTCATTTCAGGAAAACATGTACAGGTTACATTTACTCCAAATTCAAAAGGACAAAAACAAGAAATTCTATTTTTGCATAATAAAAAAATAAAACATTCAGCCCCATTAAGATATCCAATACAGTGCAAAGTGCTTTACAAGCATAAACAAGCAATGGAAATTTGAAATATAGTTTATAATAAAGCAGTTAATGTTAGAATAGAATAAAATAAGTGATCAACAATCAAATGTTGATAAAGCTAAATAGAATAGAAAGAAATTTGAATGATGATGATGATAATATATAAAATAAACAAATACTAAATCAAAAAAATGAGACTATACATAAAAGCCAGACTAATAAGGTTTACTTTATATTAAATAACATATTAATTTACATTATAATTTTATTATATATTAACTAATATAGATTACTTTGCTCAATTAATCAAATCAATGAATAATTTTAATCAGAAACGTGTCACATTATGGATGTTACGGTGTTATTAATGGCATTTTTTATGTTGGTTTTAACATCGTTTGAATCTTTGCTTTAGACTGTGTGATTACTCTGCCTCATCCAAAAGAAGAAACCTGTGGCCTCCATGCAGAGGATTCTGGGTCACCTCAATCTGCCCAAAGGTATCAAAACATGTTGAAAATCACGATGTCACAGGATAATCTCACACACCTCCCTGGGTTTTAAAGGTTGTTTTGAGACGAATAGCTCTTCTCTGTCCTATATTTTAGGATCGCGGTGATCTGCGCCCCACCTACTTCATTTTGCTTTGGTACAATGCACCCTCGTGCCAGCTTGGTTATCAAACTTCGGCATCTTGAAAAACTTGGTTATAAACCTGTTTTGGTAAGTGTGTTATTTCCTTGGATACACATTAAATAATCCCACCAAAACCTGATACTCACCCTTGTGAAATATTTTTGGTGCATGTGAGACTGTTTTCTGTCATGTTTCATAGTAATATTATTGTATTATTTAAAATACCTTGGAGCACCATGCAGAATACCAAATGAATATGGTAAACTAAATATCACAGTACCAACATAGAATTTTTTAGTTCGGGTAGCCTGCTTATGAACAACTGGAGAGACTTAACTCAATCTCTGGTTCTCGATTTTGCATTTCGAATAATATTCCTCATATTCCTCACCCTTTGTAGGTTCCTGTCCATGAGCTCAACTCTAAAACTGAGGAAGAGAAGATTCAGATGCTACAGAAGCTCATTTTTCCAGCACAGGAATCCTCTGGAGCTCAGGAAACACTGAGCAACAGTCCAAAAGCAGAGTGAATTTCAGAACCGTTCCCGAGGGAGCAATTCTGTAGTATTTCATTTGCCTTCATGTAAGAGGGACATTATCTTACTCAGAGATTCAGGATACATATTTATTGATGTGTAATATCAGCATTGTACAGTAATGTATTCCTCCAACGCAAAATTAAAAACTAAATGAAACAATTAATGAATAAATATGCACTGAATTTTTTTATCAACAATAAACGACTGATTGACTTTTTCAGTGTTGTTTATTTCGACTTAAGAAAAAATAAGATTTTTTTAAACAACACACACACACACACACACACACACTCTATCCCCTAACACTAAACCTATCCATCACAAACTTTCTGCATTTTAATCTGTTTTCCTCATGGGGACCAAAAAATTTACCCACACAGAAAATGATTTCAGATATTCTCATCTTTGTGGGGAAATTTTTTTGTCTCCATAATGTAGTGTTTAGTAGCAGGAACACACACGTACACGTGTATGTATATCATATGTTTGTAAAGCATGCTGAAAAATAAAATTTCCGTGAAATATACACAGTATTCATGTGGTCACCACATAATTGCGTTATAATACTTGGACGCTTGATGGCGGTGTAGAACTTTTGGGATCACGTCACCTGTGTTTGTGTTTCACTCACCGTCGAAGAAGAATTTGAGCTTTCTGATTGGCTGAAAGGCAGAAACGCAGGAACTGTAACACCGCTCATGCCGTCCATCAGTGTGTTATGATTATACTATACATGACATGAAGCAGTAAACTTAATTATTTGTCTACAATGTCCGAATTGAACGATTATTTAGAAGGTAAGATTACTTTCGAGGAGTTTGAGAGGCGGAGAGAGGAAAGGAAAGTAAAGAATAAGGTAACGTTACACTGCTTTTATTCTATAAGTAAATTTATTATTCACATGTAAATCCACTTACATGTTCTCCTTTCAGCTTCTATATAAATTATATAATATGTGTCTGAATATACAGTTTATTATAGTGCACATATCCACTAACCTTTCAGTTTGGATTGTGTTTTGTTCATGCAACAAGTGATCCTGAAGATCTTGATTAGCTTCACATGTCTTTAATTAGGGTTATAGCTAAACTCTGCAGGACAGTGGGTCCCCATGAAGAGGGTTGAAGGCCTCTGATCTAGAGTAATTTTACTATAATATAACCTAAATTGTATTTTTTCATGTGGGTATATCAATGATCTAATATGTGTATGAATACACAGTTTATTACGGTGCATAAATCCACTAACCATTCATTTTGGATGGTTCATGGTATTGTTGAAGTACTGTGGAGTATCAGCGCATGTTTTTGTTTTAGGAGCAGAAGGAAGATGTGTCAGATGAGGATGAAACTGCTGATCAGGAGGATGCTGTTCCTTCCACTTCCAAAAGATGTGCTAGAGGAACACGGAAACGCCAAACAGGTGGATATTACATCATATTACCAGGGTACTTTGTGTAAGTGTCACAGGCAACGCTACAAGTGAAAGGGGTTAAAAATAATATTAACCTCACCAAGTTTTACAAATGACACAGTTACATAAACCAAGGCAGGGTTTTTCAAACTAAGGTCCTCTAGAAGGTTCTGAGGGGTCTCGGTCTCCAGACATTTTAAGAGAATAAAAAGACAGCATAAATTGATGAAGTCTAACGAGTTCAGAAACACAAATTTTAAGAAAGCGTTTATTAAAGGTAAATGTATGCAAGCATGCATACTGAAAGACAAATCAATGTTAAATTATATGTTATAAATTACACTAGCGTTCAAAAGTTTGGGGTTGGAATAATTTGTTTTTGAAAGAAGTGTGCTCCCCATTTGATATATTTGTAAAAAAAAAAAAACAGTAAAAGTACAGAACTGTTTTTTATTTTAAAGGGATAGTTCACCCAAAAATGAAAATTACCCCATGAGTTACTCACTCTCAAGCCATCCTAGGTGTACATGAAATTCTTCTTTCAGACAGATACAATCAGATTAATACATTATATAATCCGTTTTATATGAATAAATGTCTTGGCTAATCCAAGCTTTATAATGGCAGTAAATAGCCCAAATTTTGAACCCTAAAAAAGTGACTCCATCCATTATAAAAGTAATCCACATGGCTCAAGTCCTTCTGAAACGAATCGATGGGTTTGTGTAAGATTAAAATCCATATTTAAAACTTATTAAAGTAAAATATCTGGCTTTCAATAGACTGCCTTCCGTATTCAACTTATGAAGTTCATTCAGGCTTGAGAGTGAGTAAATCATGGGGTCATTTTCATTTTGGGGTGAATTATCCCTTTAGTTTATGTTAAAATGCAATTCATTTCTGTGATGCAATGCTGAATCAGCCTCATTACTCCAGTCTTCAGTGTCACTTGATCCTTCAGAAATCATTCTAAAATGCTGATTTTCTGCTCAAGAAACATTTGTGATGATTATTATGATCACATTTGTTATTATCCCGGACCTCTGATATATCAAATAGGTTTTGGTTTCATATTCTTACCCGTTTAGCAAACATATCAGGAGTACTTGAATGAAGCATGTGGGGATCAATATTCAGTGTGACAGCATCACATCACATGTTGTATTTAGTGTGATGTCTTGACAGAGACGACAGAAGAAGGAGTCAGTCCATCTGTTCAGAGAGCTTTTGCCTCCATGATGGGGGATGGACTGGAGGAATGTGTGGATGAGGATGAAGAGGATGAAGATGGAAAGCTAGAGTGGAGAGTCATTGGAGAAGATGACGGTGATGACGATGATGATGATGATGATGCTGATGCTGAAGAAGAAGGAGAAGAAGATGAAGAGGACAACGACAGCAATGAAGTCACACCCGGAGATGTGTTCGCCTTAGAAATGGAGCTGAACCGTGAGAATAAGAAAATGATGAAGGTCAGTAGATCGCCCTGCTAGGGCAGCATTAATAATCACGGTTATTGAGAGTATTTGATTACATTTTCAGTTTATTTATAAGCACAATAGTCTCATTATTTGTTTTTAGGAGAGACGTCCCCGCAGTAAGTTACCACGGGCTCTCAGGGGACTCATGGGAGAGGCCAACATCCGCTATGCTAGAGGAGACAAGGAGGATGCCATTCTAATGTGCATGGAGATCATTCGCCAAGGTGGGGTCTTGTTGTTGGTTATTTGGGGTGTGATGCCTTGGAGTATTGGTGCAAAGTTGACGTGGGGTCACTCCAACACACAGATCAAACAGAGATTGTCCCGAAACGGATAGTCTTTTCTTCCCTGTTGTGACATTTATCAGTGAAATGGCTTCTCAAATAAGAGAAATGTCAGTTTTCCCCATGGACAAAACTTGGGGCATTGATTGGATGGTTGTGGTTTGCTATTGATAAATCTCATGTGAGTGACTCACGGTAGTAACCGTCATCAGAGAAGAGATGTCTCTGCAAAATGGAGGGGAAAGTTATTTTGATTAAAGGATATGTGATGAATTTTCATGAAATACGTGACAAAAAAATAAAATAATAATGTGCTCACATTTACAATTAACAATGCAATATACCAGGGGTGGCGAACTCCGGTCCTGGATAGCCTCCGTCCTGCTAAGTTCAGCTCCAACCCTGATAAAACTCACCTGCCTGTAGCTTCCTAGTAACCCTTCAGACCTTGACTATCTTGTTCAGGTGTGTTTGATTAGGGTTGAAGCAAAACTCTACAGGACTGTGGCTAGCCAGGACCAGAGTTTGAATAAATCCCATCTCTTCCACCTCTCGCAGCTCCTGTGGCATACGAGCCGTTCTCCACGCTGGCCATGATCTATGAGGATCAGGGGGACATGGAGAAAGCGCTTCAGTTCGGACTGATCGCTGCTCACCTGAACCCCAGTGACTGTGAAGAGTGGGTCAAACTGGCGGACATGTCCCTGGAGCAGGAAAACATCAAACAAGCCATCATCTGCTACACTAAAGGTCTGTACAGTAGATATGTTGTATACACAGAGGACTTACCAACACGATCATCATTTCTGAGAGAAATAGTGAAGGTGAATGCATATACGAACAAGTTCTCCATTTAGGATAAGAGCAAATTCAACCCAAAGCACCTTTGATGACGTGGATGATTACGTGACTGTTGATCATCTGTCCATCATCGTCTAAAGCCCGCCCTGACAATTCCATTGGTCCAAACAGTTTCTGTTCGGGCATAATAACTCCTCTATGGATCGAGTCCAGACCGAATTGCCCGAGCAAAAACGTTTGTGGCCGGGGCTAAATTCGGCTGGCATCTAGGCTATTAATATTGTGTAATATTATTACAATTAAAAATTTCTTATTTGAATCAGTTTTAAAATGTAATTTATTCCTGTGATCAAAGCTGAATTTTCAGCATCATTACTCCAGTCTTCAGTGTCACATGATCCTTCAGAAATCGTTCTAAAATGATGATTTGCTGCGCAAGAAACATTTATTATTACTATCAATGTTAAAAACAGTTGCGCTGAAAAGAAAGTTCAAAAGAACAGCATTTATTTGAACTTCTGTAACATTATAAATGTTTTTAAATTGCAAAATAAGAGTTCATCTCTTAAAATCTTACTGACCCCAACCTTTTAAACATAACTTATTATACTTACTTACTATACTATAATGAGGTGCCTTTGTGAAATGTGTCTAAAGCTGGCTGTTTCGTTCCCAGCTATTAAATACGACCCCAGTAATGTTCAGTACCTGTGGGAGCGCTCCAGCCTTTATGAGCAGGTCGGGGAGCACAAGCAAGCCATGGATGGGTATCGCCGCATCCTCAGCCTGCTGCCACCATCCGATGGAGAACAGTTCATGCAGCTCTCACGAGACATGGCCAAGTATGATGTTCCCATATGTTCTGAATCTCAAGATTTTTTTGCATCATTTGCATCTTACCCTTAATATAAAAACACTTAAAACAGTTTTTGCTACTGTACCTTTATGACTCCACGTGTAAGTGGCCTCTGTTATGATTAGATTGTAAGATTTGAATTGGAGTTTATGTATAAATGTAGAGACTGTATGAGTGCTTGTTTATGTCATCAATATCATGACCATTTCTGAATGCCATACAGGTTGAACTGTGCATGTATTTCTTTCAGGAGTTACTATGAGAGCAGCGAGTTGCCTTCCGCTATAGGGGTCATGGAGGAAGCTCTGGACAGACATCCTGAACTAGTCACACATGAGTGTGTTAACATGGCTGCTGAACTTTTTATAGCCAACCATCAACATGACAAAGCTCTAGAGGTGAGATCTGATGAAGACTAGCAGGATGCTCTGAGGCCAATAACAAAATATATAGAGCAGAGAGGGTGCCAATTTTCCAATATAACAGCGTTATGTATGCATGTCATATATACACACACATGATGTTTTGTTGCTATAAAAGTGATAAAATGAAAATATAACATTTTGATCTATTATTGTATACAAAAATAAATTGAATTTATTATTCATTATGGTTTGCTTAAGGCAAGGCAAGGCAAGTTTATTTATATAGCACATTTCATACACAATGGCAATTCAAAGTGCTTTACATGGAAAATGAAATTAGAATAGTGATAAGAATTAAGAATACCACGTGTAAGACTTAAAAATAAAAACAGGATAATTAAAACAGTTGTAAAGAGAATTTTTAAAATAAGAAGACAATAGAAATATATAGTTGTAAAGATATTTAAAAAGAATAAAATTATTACAGTATATATAGATAAAAAATAAAATAAAAATTAAGATGATGCATAGATAAATAAAGTTAGGAACTACTATGTTTTTTTGCTATGACATTTCCAACATTTCAGTGCACACATTATGCAAGATGGTTCTAAGTGACTCCCCTTTCCCCTATTGTTTTCATGTTAATGTAAATGTTATAATGTATGTGTCTGCAGGCACTGGTGAAGTTTTGTGGCATCGTTCTGAAAAGACAGGAGAAGGAGGAAACTGAGATGGAGACGGGTGACCTGACGCCTGCACAAGAGACAGAAGGAGAAGAGAAGAAAGAAAACTCTGAAGAGGAAAAAGGTGAGACGAAAGAGATTAGTGTTCTGTCATAATGTGTATTGTTGTACTGAATCACAGAGGTTTCTAAATATACAATAATAGTAGTAATAATATGTTAAATAATAATAATAAATGTTTCTTGCAATTACATCTATTTAAACGCATCTTTTCATGGTGTACTCTATACATTCTATGCTGCCTTTGCAGTGTTGAGTTTAGTTTGGAATGACTAGGCTGATAATAATATAGTTAATCAGAGAGCATTATGTATGAAAATATCGGTAACATGTTTTTAAATGCATAGGGAAAATCTTAGAGGTGGTGATTCCTGATAATGTTCCCGTCGACATCAGAGCGAAGATGATGGTGTGTCTCATCCACCAGCAAGTCTTCAAACCTCTGGATGTAAGTAGATTTCTACACACACACAAGCTCTCATTTATATTTGAAAAAGTTGCTATGTTACTCTTGAAAATACTACAAATATTATTGTTTTCTAATAATTAGAAGTGTCTCTGAGATGTTTGCAAAAGGTGCATCATCTGCAAGGCATTGCCTTCCATTTTAAGCATCATATTTGTGTTTAATGTGTTCATTTTACATTCATAAATAAAATGCTGTTTTAACATTCAAAAGGGAATCATTGTAACATTTTAACATATTGCAATTGAGCGAACATCTTCCAGATGAAAGCATGCTGATGTCTGACGGACGACAGGTGTCATCCATGTTTGATTTTCTGGCCTGTGACATTTTGTCTGCAGCCCATGTTGACGTCTCTGATGGAGCAGAGCCCGGAGGAGCTGGGCGATTTGTATTTGGACGTGGCCGAGGCTTTTATGGAAGAGGGCGAGTATAACTCCGCCCTGCCTCTGCTTTCCGCCCTCGTCTGCTCAGAGAGATTCAACCTGGCGGTCGTTTGGCTCCGACACGCAGGTTACACACTATAAAACTTTTGTTGGTGCACTAAATTTGGAAAAGCAATGAAAATATAGCCGTTATAACAGTAAAATGTCTTGTTCTGGTCAAGAGCTACCTACTCAAACTTCTGATTGTGATTTACTTGTTTGCAGAGTGTTTAAAGGCACTTGGTCATTTGGAGGTTGCGGTGAAGAGCTACAGTAAGGTTGTTGAAATGGCTCCACTGCATCTAGACGCCCGTCTGGCACTATCCACCCTCCAGCAGCAGTTGGGCCGACCCAACATGGCCCTCGCAGCCCTGGAGCCCATGTATGATGCTGAAACCCTTGCACAGGACTCTTCGGCCGCCCAGCAGGTGTGTGTGTATATCATAGTCATGTGTTTAAGTGTTGAGCTGGTGTATAATTATGTGTGTGATGTTTTTCAGGAACTGAAGCTCTTGCTGCATCGCTCGACTCTCCTGCATGCTCAAGGACGCACTGATGATTACATAGATACTGTTTTGACCATGCTCTCCATGCTACTTAAGGTCAGATCCTGCACTGTCTGATCGTGATATAAAGAGAGCATATAATACTGTTCAAATGTTTTTGAAACGTCTCTTATGCTACCAAGGCTGCATTTATTTGATCAGAAAAAACGGTAATATTGTGAAATATGACAATTTAAAATAAGGGTTTTCTATTTGAATAGATCTTAAAATATAATTTATTCCTGTGATCAAAGCTGAATTTTCAGCATCATTCCTCCAGTCTTCAGTGTCATATGATCCTTTAGAAATCATTCTAATGTGATATTTCTTCTTATCACATAAAAACAGTATTTTCGTGGAAATAGTAATACATTTTTTCAAGATTTTTTTAATGAATAGAAAGTTTAAAATAACAGCATTTTATTTGAAATAGAAATCTTCTGTAACATTATAAATGTCTTTACTGTCACTTTTGATCAATTTAATGCATTATATAAGTATTGAATAAAAGTATGAATTTTTGAACAGTAGTGTATTTTACATAATATTTACTGCACCTCAGTATATCGGTATGTATCTGATTAATCCAAACCTTTATCAGTCTGTTGGTAGCACTATATGCTATAGATACATTGTCTATCTATCTATATTATCCGATTATCCGATTATTTTTTTTATGAATTGGCATACATCAAATTAAATCAGGCAATTACTAATATGCTATAAGACTGTTATGCCAGATTCAGTTTTATATCGATTAATCTGTGACCACCATGCTTTCTCATAAACAACTGACATATACAGTTGAAACAGTGTTATTTTAGTTTTGATTGATAAAGCATTGTTATAGCACAGTTTTATTTTATTTCAAGTAATGAAAATGCTTTTTTTAATGGTTTTACCACTAGTTGTTCATTCCTACTCTCTGACTACCAGGTTTATGGTACTTGACATTTTACACTAAATAAATTCTCTTTCTCTCAGATGTGATTGTGATTTCTTGTTTTGTGAAGGTGGCGATGGTGAGGGCTCAGGTGTGTGTCGTCTCTGATACGTCCTCTGGTGTCAAACATCTGAAGCTTATAAAAGAGTCACGCAACAAACTGACAGAGATCGATGACCAGGAGGCAGCTTATCTGGATGTGACGGGTAAAGCACATCAGATGGAACTACATTAACACTTATTCATTGTGCCATTCCCATCAAATTGCTGTCCTAGGACTTGTGTGATCAATAATATTTACATACTACAACCCAGCAGCTGTCAATTGAAATTAAACCAGCTCTAAAGGAATTACAACAGAGATCTGGGTTCTTTAAAGTCAAAAAGCCTTTGTAAACTTGCATCAAAATGTAATTACTTGCTTCTCCTTTGAAACATCTGACCTTTTCATTTGACCTTTTCCAAGAATCACAGTGTCTTTCTCTCTTAGGTAAGACGAGCGTCCTCTCTCGAGACGACTGGTGGAAGCTGTTACTGCACTGTTTGGCCGTGATGTGTGAGGTGAAGCGCTTTGCTGAGGCAGAGTTATTAGTCGACTCCACTTTAGAGTACTACTCCTTCTACGATGACCGCGTCAAACGCAAAGAGCTTGAATACCTCGGCCTGTCCGCCGCCTTCCTTGACTACAACTTCCGCAAAGCGTATGACTATATAAGGTCAGTCTAAAGCTGTCTACATAAACATCCTAAATAAAATCATTCATTGATTCAAAAAGTAATTCATAAAGTTTTACATGTTTCTCTCCTTGTGTGTCCAGTATTTTGGCTAATTTGATTTATCGTTGTACCATTAACATAAATATCTTAAAACTCAGAATCACAGTTTTAAAAAGACAGATTAAATGAATATCTCAAACTTTCAACAAACTGAGATTTCCTTGGGGCACTTTTCATAGAGACTTACCACTGCAGGCCGGGAACACCCCACAAGAGCTGCAGTTTTGGAGATGCTCTGACCCAGTCGTCTAGCCATCACAATTTGGCTCTTGTCAAACTCGCTCAAATCCTTACACTTGCCCATTTTTCGTTTGAGGAAAAATTTTTCACTTGCTACCTAATATATCCCACCCACTAACAGGTGCCGTGATGAAGAGATAATCAGTGTTATTCACTTTACTGGTCAGTGGTCATAATGTTATGCCTGATTGATAAACATTTAATCAGTTTTTGTCTTTATTTATGCAGTATTTTGGCTAATTACATTTATCATTTTAAAAACTCAGAATCGTTATCCACAAATTGTATTTGTTTTGGTGAAAAAAATGTTTTATACATGATTTTTGTTTTTTAAACTGATACACCTATTTCTTTTACACTATTAATATTCATTCTATATTTATCTATCAGCTGTTTAAAACTGTAAGAATCCTGCTTATAATACAGAATGGAATGTTTAAAATACAAAATCCTGCATTTAAAAAATAAATAAAATAAATGTTGGGAATTGTGGGATTCTGTGTTTTAAACAAGATACAATTAACCAAAATACTGCATAAACAAACACACAAGGGGAGGAACATGTGTAAAACTCAGGATAAACTGGTTCATCTTGAGGAACAGAGGGTGGAAAATGAAATCTGAGCCTAAAAAGGTACTATTTATTATTTGATTGGAAAGTGGCTTTAGTGACCATTTGTGCTTCTTTCTCGATAGAGAACTTGTCTTAAGTACTTGAAATATACACCATCTTTTGCAGGTTGATGTTAATGGACAATGTGGAACGGACTCAGCTGTGGAACGTGTTTAATCAGGTTACCCTGCACTCTCAGGATGCCAGACATCATCGTTTCTGTCTGCGTCTCATGCTCAAACACCCCGATAACCATGCGCTCTACCTTCTCAATGGACACACCTCGCTGGTTTCTGGGACTTTCAAACATGCACTCGGTATGGGGTTTAGACTTAAAACCATTTCCTATGGCACAATTCTGGTGTTTATTGCTAGGTTCTGTACGTGAGTGGGTCACAGCTAGTTGTAATGTTTATTTTTAATTTATGTGCATATACGTAAGCATTAGAATAAATGGTGTAATTGGTGGAACCTGCACTGTTATCATCATTCATTTATTCTACTTTCTCTTCTCTGAGTAGGTCAGTACATGCAGGCGTTCAGAAACCAGCCCGACCATCCTCTTCATAGTCTGGTTGTTGGTCTCACGTTCTTCCATATGGCCTGTCAGAGGTTCGTCATGAAAAGGCATCCCCTCGTTGTGCAGGTACACCAAGATGTATATATTTGTTCAATTTAAGAATAGTAGTAATAGTAAATTAAATAGCTGCAGTTGTAATTGTAAAACTGTAGATGTCATTCAGACGTCCCTATTTAGATAGATAAATTAATTTATGTGTGCTGCCCATATATCACGTGTTTTGGTTGTTCCTAGGGTTTCTCATTCCTGTGGCGCTATGTGGATCTCAGAGGTCATTGTCAGGAGTCTCTGTATAATCTTGGTCGGGCTTTACACCAGCTCGGGCTCAGTCATTTAGCTATTCACTACTACGAGAAAGCCCTCACCCTTCCCCCGCTCAAACTGGAGGTAAGAGGCTTTCACTGTTTAATATCTGTGTGATCCACCATACATGCATAAATCATCACAGAAACCTCCCAGATTCTCAAAGACTCTTAATAGGCTGTTTTAAATGCTTTGTGAAATGCAAACAATTTCTCTTGTCATTCGAAGGGGATTGATGATGATCAAGTGGACTTGAGAAGAGAGATTGCCTACAACTTATCTCTTATTTACCAGTCCAGTGGCAATAAGGAGATGGCCCGCCATGTCATCTATACCTACTGTACTGTCTGACTCAATGAGCCATCAGACTCACAGGTTCCTTTTACAGTTGCTTCTTTAAATGTGCAGAATAAACAATATTTTTTACTATATTTTCTTTTCAATAAACTAATTTATAATATTTATGCAGTGTTTGATGTGAGTTCGTTTTTTTAATTGTTGTGTGCGTTTAGGTGTAGAATGAGTTTTTAGAAGTTTAGAAAATTAAAGTAAAAAAATATATAAATAAAAAGAGAAATGTATTTATTTTAATTTGTGTGTTTATATACGATTTAAATATTTATGGATCCCCAAAGCCTATTTGCAGTTCATAATGTTATATTTTATCTGAATTCTATAGCCAAAGTCTGAGCATTTGTGCATTTTAATAGCAGGTATACACAAGTGAGCATTATATAGAAATCCCGGTAACACTTTAGTTTAGGGTCCAATTCTTACTATTAACTTGTTGCTTATTAGCATGCATATAATATTGGCTGTTTATTAGTAGGGGTAAGATGAGCCTTTTTTTTTTTTACTTATGTGGTCCTCAAGATAAGATAAAATAAGTGCAATGAAAGTATCTAAAGTAAATTCAGGATGTTTGCTATTGTTATAAATGATCAGAATATATATATAACAAAGGGTTCTAAAAATATAGCTCATTTAAAAATAAAATAAAGTGTTCCTGTGGCTCAATTTACCCCAGCCCAGGTTAGGGGTAAGTTGCACCATCTAGGTGCAAACGGACCATCTGATTAAATCTGAATCAAAGCCAGCTGCAATTCTAAAGATAGTTTACCTCTTTCAAAAACACTTTCATTAATCAAATTTACTTTTACAAATAGTCATATTTCTTTTCTTAAAGCTAATTTAAACAACATAAAACCTACCAAATTAAGTTGAAGTTTGCATTTCAACAATATGTTGTAACCTTCCCAAAAACAGCCTAAAGAGTTTGTTGAGTACAAATAATTTATATTAAAATAAAATAAAATACATTAAAAACTGAATGAATGTGATTGAAACTAATAAACATTTTAGTCAAAAGTTTCTTGGCATGGTAGTTTTTCCTGCAATGTCGAACATGTTAGGCCCGTGGTTAGGCCATTATGGACTGCAGGTGGAGAGATACAGTATATATGATTAAGCTTCTTCTGGGTCTTATACACATTTGCTGTACTTGTCGTTCCAATACAACGATAAACTAAATCAGTTGTGTAACATTTAATTGAAATTATATCAGTTTATACTTCAGAGATTTAGCTTAACTACAGTGCCTTATGGTGGTGTAAGTTAAAACGCTGGCTCAATTTACCCCACAGCATTTGGCTCACTTTGCCCCATAGCTGCCATTTTGGATTAAACTATTTAACCAATTCAGGCTAATATTTAGCTAAATGATTTGCATAGTTTTATACATTGCTAAATCACCAACATGGAACATAAATATTTTAGACCTGGACAAATTTTCTTTGATGCAACAGCACTTACATCTGTTATGCTAAAAGTTTACTTTGACAAGCCAAAAACAGTTTTTAAAGTCAATGGGTGCCTTCCACTCCATGTGTTTCTTCTTTTCACAGTGTGGCAAAAATCATGGGTGGTTCCAAAATACATGGTCACATGACAATAAAAGTGTACAGTTTCCAAGATAAAGGGAGTGGGTTAACTTAAGCACTGGCTCATCTTACCCCACCTCTACTTATAAAGCGCATATTAGTGCATTATTCTGCATTACCATATTTTACATCCCTTGGCCTTAATCCTACCCAATACCTATAAACTTAACAACTAGTTGCACCATATAATAATATTAATAAGCAATAGGAGTTTGAGGCAAACATTGTGATTAATAGAATTGTGACTGAAATCCTTAATTCGTTTTAGTCTTCTTAACTTCTGAAGTTAATTCAGCTCCTCTGTTCACACTTTGTTTTATAATTCAACCTTAAGTATTGCTATAACTTTTTTGTAAGGGTAGTTAATTTATTAGTGCTTGTGTAACGGAGGCCAGCTAGTAGTTGCTGTGCGAGTAAACCTCACTCCTCTGATCTCAAGAGACGCTCTAGCGACTGACGCTAGAGGTTGCAGCCTTTAGCCTCCTTGTTAGAGCGTCCGACTCTCATGCCGGCAGACAGTCGCTAGAGCGTCTCTTGAGATCAGAGGAGTGAGGTTTACTCGCACAGCAACTACTAGCTGGCCTCCGTTACACTTGCAAAGTTCAAACTTAAAAACTTAAGTAGCCTACTTTAACATTATTTCTTCGCACTTTTCATCCCCTTCCGTGAATTTCAATTCACCTTATTGAATCGGTTTGTTTGGGTGATTCATTTTCATGAATTGTGTCCAAGCAAGCAAGAAGCAAACTATTCAATTGGCTCTTTGCTTTGCGTCATCACTCAAACGTGTTTCAACTAACGTTAGATGTTTCCTCCTCAGGATGGTTTCAAAAGTAAATGTTTCTTAATGAAATGCTTCGTGGCATTTCATTTTTAATTTCTTATAAAATTAAAAACTGTATAGTAGCCTAAAATAGGCCTACTGCTGTTTTTAACTTATTTTAAAGATGGGGCTGCAGTTTTCTTTTCAATTTTTTTGGAAGCTGTAGGCTATTGCTGCTTTTAGCATGTCCCCATGTGTGTTGCATTTTTAAGAACATTTTAACTACTTTTAAATGATTTTACCGCATGTTACTCACCCCGGAGTGGAGGATGTTTATTATGGATGGATGCACTTTTTTGAGCTTCAAACTCAATGGTCCGTCACTGCAATTAAAACGCGGAAGAGTCAGGATAAACATAACTACGGGTGAGTAAATCATTCTGTCATTTTAAAGTGAACTAACTAATAATTTAAGCACATTCTTTCACAGAACACATACGCCTTTCGAATCGTTTAGAATGAATCAAAGAACCGATTCAGCAGCAGGTTGACTCGTTCGCGAATCGAACATCACAACAGCGTGAGTGAACGCCTACCTCGCGTGAGCTCAAAACAAAAGCAGACGCAAAGCCCGTGGAATTAATCCAACACAAATGCAAAGCAACAATCATCGTAACGCATCTCTCGCGCGTTCAGATGAAGCTGTACACCCGGCAACGCGCATGTTTTTGTTTGGGTGCGAGTGTTTTGAGTGGGTATGAGGTGGCATAGCGCGGACACGGGGCTCTTTGTAAATGAATAAGAGATGAACGCGGCTGGATTCAGACTGGCACACCGCGCGCACGGACGCAGACCGACACTGCGCAGTAAATCTCAGCTGGGCTGGGTTCGGGCTGGTTCGGTTGGTTTGTGGTTCCGTTGAGACGGATGTTTTAGGTAAGAAGAGGAGGAGGAAGCGCGCTGGACCCGAACAGAGGCCCTCAGCTGCGCACATCAGCTGATCCAAGCATCCCTGTGTGTTTATTTGAGCTTTCCCAATTCATCACCTTTATCTGACGGTAAGTGACATGTTTACCTGCATGTGGATTCACTGCCAAAATTTTAAATTAGCCTAATTGATATTGTAGTCAATTCTGTTTATAAACAATTTATTGGCAAATACATTAGCCCACACATTACCGTCTACCTTTGGCTGTTGATTCTTATGGAAACCAAACAACATGATTGTATATTACATTTACATTTACTTAAACATTTTATAAACTTTGTAGGCGTACCACTTTAAAGCTCTATAATTGCATTTCAGATAATCGGTCCCAGGTGCCACAGGTTTCTTTTTTGTAACCTACATCATTAAACCATAAAACACCCAGAACCTGGCATTTGAGAGCCAGTATCTCTGATATTCAATCCTAGGCACATTTAAAGTTACTCTTATTGTCTAAAATGTAATGTGGATGTAAATCTACAAGTTCCCCTGGTGCATCAAAATATTTGCATTTGCCATAAAGGCTGCCAAGAAGGTTAATTGATATTGATTTATATGGAAAAAGCATCAATATTATACATTATATTTACATTTTTATATGGTAGGTGCAGCTTTAATGTGTCGAGAATTGGATGTCAGAGAATTTGTCCCTCAAATTGTTGTTTTTATGTTTGCTTGAACCAACTATAAGTGACAATATATGTTAAGATGAAACAATGTTATTTTTCATGCAAATGTCAAGTAAATCACTGCCTCGCATCATCATTAGATTTATTTATTTGGTTTTATTGACAACATTGATTGCCAGTGTGGCATGGGCATTGTAGTGCATGGTTAATCATTATAATCATCATATTTCCTATTGATTCAGCATTCGTTTGTATGCAATGCATTTGTATTTTGTACAATATTAGCAAATAAATGTTCTTAGGTTCTAAAACCACATTTGCTATATAGGGTTCTTGAGTTGAGTCTATGATTCTTTGGAGATTGATTGATTCCTTTTCAGATCAGTGTGTGTGTTCCTGATTCATCAAAGCACAAGTTTGGGGTGGTTTTTAAAGAACAAGAGAATATGAAGTTCCTAGTAGAACTGGAGATTGTTCTTTCATGACACAACCATTTTTGGTTAATATAGATCTGAAAGGGAGAGGAACTGCACGATTGTTTTCGAATCAGATGCTTTTTTTAGTTGTATGATAGTTGAAATGTCCAAAAAAAGTAATTCTGACACGCCTAGCAGAAAGTTTCCAAGACTAGTTTTCCTCACAAATGAGGTCACATGAAGCTTTGCTTTGAAGAGTAGCTCCAAAATCCCACTTCAGGACTATTTAGACCATCTATGTGATCTGTGGATTAAATGACACAGTTAAAGCCGGTGGCTCAGTCATTAATGCCTCGCCTCAGACTCAATTTCAGGATGGCCTGGTTCTCGTTCAATCCAATATTTGCCTGTCTAAAAGGCTCAATTGTTTACATATCCATGAAGATTAATTTCTGAGAGTCGCCCAAGCATCCTTAGTGTTATTTTGAACTTGTCCTCAGATTTTCCTAAATTTAGCACCTACAATGCAGAAATGTCTGATTGCATCTGGGCCTTGCAAAATCTGATCGAATCATCTTGATTTAAGTATTGATTCATCTCCGTGGGTAAGGATGTTATTGGACATCGGATCAGACAGTCTTGGATGAATAATAGCAGGAGCTATAGGTGGAGACGGATGAGGATGGATGGTAAGAGTTGAGATCTATGGTTTGAGAGGGCTATAGAGATGAGAGGACAATAGAAGCTTTCACTAAGGTCTGAAGAAATCAATTCAGCTTGTACTTTATTGGCACGACAATTGGGTATATTTACTTTTTTTTTTATTGCATGAGCAGTTACAATTAGTTGCGCACAATAGTAAAATTGACTTCTGGTGGTCCAGATGGTAATGATCAAATAAGCTGATAATGTGTTTGTATTCTGGCTAGTTTGGCAAGACTTTTGCATTGTTTTACATTGCATCCCTCCACTAAGAGATTGACATCCTTTGATGGCGTATTTGTAATCATGTAATATTATTTTAAAAGTTACATTCAATGAAGTCGTTCACAAGCCATTTCACACAATATGTGTTGAATAATGATATTAATGAAATGTAGAGCTGGACTTTTTTACCCCTTTTAGGCTACAATGAGTGCATTTTTATTTTTTATTTTATAAATAGGATGTTTTAATGAAAGATTTTTTTAAATATCTGGAATAACATGTATTGATAAAACATTCTCAGTTAGAATGCATTGCCTTGAAGAACTGAAATAGTCTGATCAAACAAGCCGTATTGTGGCATGCGATGAAAGCTTTGCAACATCCCATCATTATAATTCCATCAGTTCTGCAGTGTTTGGCATGTCAAGTGTTTTGTCAAAGTCATGTTAGGTGACGCCCACTAAGCCTGCCTGAGTTTCATTAGCATGACCTGAATTGACTTTATTAGCTTACAGAATCAGTCTGTGACATCACACCAGGTATGCTTTGTCACACATTTCTAGTGCTTATTGGCTTTTAGCTCTGATGTAAGAGTTTATGGGCCAGCTTGCACCAGCGCAAACCCTCGTTTGGCGTTAAAAAACTACTGTCAGGATTTACTAAAAACAAGCTGTGAGAAATTAGCGCTGAAAAGGCATTTTTATTTTGCGGCTGACCTTATTGCATATGCATTTGTAGGAGTTTCCCTGTCAGATGCTAAATTTATATGAGGAGGGTATTTAAATGAATCATGCAAAGTGATTTATTAAGGTTTGCACTAGTGAATTTACTTGGTTTTGTGCCATTATTTAAAGCCCAATAAAGCATGTGTTAAACCAGACACTAACTGGTAGATTGTGTTGGTCATTATGGGAATGATCCGGCTGCGTCTGTGTTCTTTAATTTGTGCGTCGTCAGTAGATCACACGCAAAACTTTCCACTCATGTCGGCACTTTTTTGGACTTGCGTTCCCACGCTAATTTGCCCTGTTTAGTAAATATGGCCCTAAATATACCATTCAGAAGTTTCGGGGTAGTACGAATTATTAGTTTTTTTAAAGAAAATAATACTTTAATTAAGCAAGGACACTTTAAATTTATCAAAAGTGACATTAAAGACATTTATAATGTTAAAGACAATTCTATTTCAAACAAATGCGGGTCTTTTAATTATACAGTTGTTTTAAGCCAATTGACATATTTCTAATTAAATGTAAATGTCTCATTACATTGCTAAAAGAAAGTGTCTAACTCTTAAATATGGTCTTTAGTTAGTTTCTGATGTTAGCCCTGTTTGTTCTGTGGTTTTTCTGTGAATAAAGTTGTTTTGTTGGTGGTTATGTGTTTGGTTTGGGCAGTGCTTCCCAAACTTGGCTAAGTGAGGTACACACACAAAATGCTGCGATTTGTCATTCATTTAACACTAGCCCATCAAACCGAGCATTTATTCCTAACAGGCAAAATTATAAATTATTTATTCTAGTTTGAAATAATATCTGGTATATATTTGATTTAAAGAAGGAAAATTGGTCATTGAAAATAAAATAATCCACAATTGAAATATCTTTTTTTCTTCTGTTGTCATTTTTTTAAATATCCAATTTAAGAGGTAAAATTCATAATGTATGTAAAATACATTTACCTTTATCATGTTACATAAAGTTTTGCAGTATTAAGAGCAGTTTGTTACTGATAATTATAATCGTGGTATTCGGCCTGAATGTGAACCACACTACTGTTGTGTCTGCTGGTTGGACGTCTGGTTTGCATCACTGTGAATGTGTGTGAAAGTTAGACATTTCTTGTGTCAAATGCATTGTGGTTGGTTTCTAATTTTGTGCCTTGGTATGTTTACAATGATCAGGTTTGCAGTTGAATCATGGGAAGAACGTATGTCATTGTTCCTGCATCATTGTGGAAACATGTGAGCTTGAAGTTTTATTTTTGACTGTTTGTTTTTTGTGTACAGAGCAATCGCAGGAAGAAGTCAAGGCTCTTTCCTGGTGTTTCCTTTAGCAGAATGAATGTGCATACATACACTTACATCACTCTGTTCCCGAAATAGAATATGTATCATGGCCTATTGTTCATCCAAACAGTGCGGTCACACTGATGTGGCATTTCTCAGCCTTATTTGTCAATACAGGATGAAATGTGTGTCTGTTAAACCCAAATTACATTGATTGAATATTAATATTAGTCAAAAAGTCACAGCTAGGGTTGGGAATTGAAAATCAATTCCAATTCTGGAATCGGATACGCCTTCTCACAGTCAGGAATCAGATACGAATTACATTTTCTACACCGCTTATTGAGTCCTGTGTGCACATTTTATTGTGGTTTTAAACCATTCAAGTGCAAGAAGGTGTGAAATGTTGCGCTTTCTGTGTTGGGTACATCCAGAGCCTGAGTTACAATAAGGATTCATGTATATTTGATCTATTTAAATAAAACTATACAGTCTTACTTGATTTCAGTTTCTGAACTTTGTTCAGTTGTATTTTAATTTGTTCTATAGCTGATTTGCTTATTTGTTCTTTTTGTATTAATATCTGTACACTTGTCTTTAATAATGATTGAAATTTATATTAGTCTAGTTTATTAGTTAGTTGTTCTTTAGGCTGCTGATTTTTGTTCATTGTATTCAACTGCAGTATATTTTTTAGCAAAATGACACAATAAATATGCTTTATCTAAATATTTGATTACATTTTTTTTTTCACACGTTACCCAACCTTAGTCACAATGCCTAAGGGATGATTCTACAACAGACGATAAAACAGCCTTGACAAAAAAGACAGAAATGTCAGCCTTGAGAAATATTTTTGCTTGCTTTTTTTGTAACTCAGGAGACTTTCAAGGATGTTTAAGTATAAATTTAGTTTTCCTTAAGAGACACAATATAGACAATTGTGGATATACTAGGAAAAGTATGGCGCTATAAAATGAATGTCGATAACATTACTTAATTGTCTATAGAGAATATGATAAAACATGTTTATAGTTAATGCCTCAATCTTTAACCTTCGATTGAAGACTTTATATGGGCAAATATGAGCACATTTTGAAAAAATAAATGTGTTAGCCTGGATGCAAACCGAATTTAGCCCCGCGCACAACATTTGAGGTCGGGGAGTTCGGTCTGGACTTGATTCGTTGTGGAGCAACTATGCTCAAACCAGTTGTCCGGACTAATGAAATTGTCAGGGTGGGCTTTATATGAAGATGGACGGATAACGCAGCGTATTCACGTCACCAAAGATCACTTGGGTTGAATTTGTTCTAATTCTAAATGGAGAACTTGCTCGTATATGCATTCACCTTTACTATTTCTCTCAAAAATGATGATCGTGCTGGTAAGTACTCTGTATATCCTTAAATTATTTTTATAACACCGGAAAAGATCGTTTACACTCTTCTTCTTCTTCTTCTTCCAGCATGTGTGCAGTTGAGTTCTGTTGACAACTATGTGTCACTCTGATTGGTTGTCGGTCTATCCAACTGAGTGCAGAGGCATTTTCTTTCCTGCTTTGGTTGAAACACTCCCCATAATCACAGCCCAAGACCTCAGATAAAGTCTCTTGTTCTCTAACTTTTTCTCCATGCTTTCTTCAAGAAACAAATGAGATATTAAAGATTTTTTTTTTGTCCTTTGCTAATTCACAGATTTTTTGGGCAGCAGCATAGAAATCTTTAAAAATCGTACAAATGAGTAAAATCCATTCTGTCACGCTAAACAGACAGTTACATGACTCCTAACATTAATATGTGTTTATAAACGTATGTCGCTGTACTGCTAGGAAGTACGTTAATAATCTACATTAGCCTATTGTTTGGCTGTGAACACCAGCTGGCATGCACAAACCCGCCTCAGATATGGGTCAGTGTTTTGGCATCTGAGTGGCTGGGATGTGCTGGCTCATCTATAAATAGCGTCACCCTCCACACTGTATAAATAAACAGTGAAGCGATACGAGGTGTTGCAGCGCGGGGGCTAGTCTAGTTTGAGGGAGTGTTTGCTCCTAAAACTCAACTTTAACTACTCTTGACCTGAGAAATGTAAATACAGGGAGAAAATAATATATAGCATCAGTAGCTGCTTTCTTTCTTTCTTTCTTTCTTTCTTTCTTTCTTTCTTTCTTTCTTTCTTTCTTTCTTTCTTTCTTTCTTTCTTTCTTTCTTTCTTTCTTTCTTTCTTTCTTTCTTTCTTTCTTTCTTTCTTTCTTTCTTTCTTTCTTTCTTTCTTTCTTTCTTTCTTTCTTTCTTTCTTTCTTTCTTTCTTTCTTTCTTTCTTTCTTTCTTTCTTTCTTTCTTTCTTTCTTTCTTTCTTTCTTTCTTTCTTTCTTTCTTTCTTTCTTTCTTTCTTTCTTTCTTTCTTTCTTTCTTTCTTTCTTTCTTTCTTTCTTTCTTTCTTTCTTTCTTTCTTTCTTTCTTTCTTTCTTTCTTTCTTTCTTTCTTTCTTTCTTTCTTTCTTTCTTTCTTCTTTCTTTCTTTCTTTCTTTCTTTCTTTCTTTCTTTCTTTCTTTCTTTCTTTCTTTCTTTCTTTCTTTCTTTCTTTCTTTCTTTCTTTCTTTCTTTCTTTCTTTCTTTCTTTCTTTCTTTCTTTCTTTCTTTCTTTCTTTCTTTCTTTCTTTCTTTCTTTCTTTCTTTCTTTTTTTCTTTTTTTCTTTCTTTTTTTCTTTTTTTCTTTTTTTCTTTTTTTCTTTCTTTCTTTTTTTCTTTCTTTCTTTCTGTGCTTTACATAAAAGGAATAAAAGATACAATAAACAACAAACATGTTTACACTTCAAACATCACAGCCACCACATATTATACGCTGTCAGCGCTAAATGAGCTTTCAGCAAGGTCTTAAATACTTATAGAGATTTTGCCAATCTTATAGGTAGAGGCAGCTCATTCCATAATCTCAGTCCCAACACTGAGAAGGCGCGATCACCTTTTTCCGTGGTAGTACCAGAAGTTTTTGATTTCCTGAACGTAGTGCTCTAGGGGGATCATAAGGGGTCAGCAGATTTGGGAATTTAGGGATTTATAGACAAAAATTTAAATCTTGTAGTCGACTCTAGATTGAACGGGGAGCCACTGCAAGTTTGCTAAAACCGGGTTGATAGATTCATATTTTTTGACCCTCTTCAGGAGCCTCGCCGCAGCATTTTGCACTGATTGTTTTACATTGTCGTGCCTAGTCGTGCCAGGGACGCGACGGAGATACCACCATAGAGAGAGTTACGAAAAACAAGACGTGCTAAAACAAAAGTGTGCATAACTCTTTCAAAGTCAGAATTTAATAAAAAAGGGTTTTATTTTTACTAAGAGACACAAATTACAAATACAAGCCCATACCACCGAATTATATGGGTTACCATGCTTGGCCTTCACCTGTCACTTTTCATTTTTAAAATGAAAGGTTATACCTCAGATATTCCCATTTACCCAAATATTCTAGTTAGCGTTGTGCATGTGTCCTGCCATCAGGCCGGCGTTTGGCCTGAGTGCTCTGAGGTTCAAAGGTAATGTCTCTCAGTGGAGGCATTAGACAGGATTTAGCTGTGCGGCCTCAGACCGGGAGATGAGTCAGTCATCCGCTGCCTCAACGGCTTCGGGAGGAAGTGCCTTGAGGAGGGGACAGGATGTAAGATAATTTGCTAATGCATTTAAGGTGAGCTGACCGTTCCTGGCAGAGTAACAGCCACAGGCATCAGTGCCACAGACAGACTTGTTGAAGGCTGTGGGCAGAGCAGATATCGCCCTCCCTTATTACTTTAGGCATGTTGGTGTGGTCCATTGGCCAGCAGTTGAAGTTATATGGGCTGTACTAACTAAACGAATGGAGGGGTGAGGTTTATGGTTGGGTGCTTGTTTGGCTTTTGAAAGTTTTTTTTCTACATTTCATGGATTATGTTGTGCATTGTAGGTTTGTAGGCCCGTTCCAATGGAGCGTTCATGTTGGTAAAATCGTATTTACGAGTTGAACGTGCATGAATGCCACCACATTATTAGATAATAATTTTGTATTTAATAAATGACTTGCGCCTCAGAGTTCTCAGACGAAACGAGACGAGTGATAAAGCCAATCAGTATATGGGGAGGCCATGATGGACAGAGGCCAATGGGCAAATTTGCACAGGATGCCGGGGTTACACCCCTACTCTTTTTCCGGAGGACATCTTGTTTTTTTTTATGACCACAGAGAGTCAGGACCTCGGTTTAACGTCTCATCCGAAGGACATTGCTCTTTGACAGTATAGTGTCCCCATCACTATACCGGGGCGTTAGGACCCACACAGACCACAGGGTGAGCGCCTCCTGCTGGCCTCACTAACACCTTTACCAGCAGCAACCGAGTTTTCCCACGTGGTCTCCCATCCAGGTACTGACCAGGCTCAGCCCTGCTTACCTTCAGGGGGAAACCAGTCTTGGGTTACAGGGTGATATGGCTGCTGGAGTATACCGAATCACAGTCACTTTGACAACAGACTTTGGCTCAGGTATTTCAGATGCGGTGCAATGAGATCGGCCCAGTTATGCCGTCCCATTTCAAATTCACATGTCTGTTTTGATGCGCGTTGAGGAATTTATTCTGTAAATGTGTTTACATCTTAGATAAAGTTAAGAAAACGTGCATAAACTGACTCAATTGAGTGAATTTTTGGAATTAAATGCAATTAGGTGTTTACATCCACTGTTTTATTTTATTTATTTTTTATATAATATCCCAAAATGCGGGGGACACAGCTTTGCCTTTGATGGTCAATTTGTTGAAATTAAATGATTAATTTTGTTGTCTACAATAGAGTTAACTAATTTGCATGTACAAAATATGATGGTATTGTATAATGATGATGGAATGCATAACTATAACATTTACGGTACCTGCATAAATTGAATAAAACCCCCAAGATAAGGGTTGGGTTAAGATGATCGATCTTGAAGATGTCCACAAACTATTTTTGAAGCGAATCACAAAGGTTGTGATCTTTTATAAAAGCGGGACTTTTATTTTTATGGCATGTCCTGTTGGTTCATTACTTCCTTTTTATTTATACATTTTTAAACAATAATTTTTTTTGTGTGAAAAATACTGTAATATGATTACAGAATCAATAAATTACAATCGTAAGTCGGTTTAATTTAGATATTTAATTAAAATTATTTATTTAAATATTTATTCAAATTAATAAGAATCACCCTGCTCTTTAAGATATCGGCATCAGCATTCAAAAAACACTCGACCGATGACTTTAGTGACTATTTTGACAAAATTATTTTGATATTCTCGATAGTACATTTCAAAATGGGGAAGATCGTGTCATTGCTGGACTTTGCCACCCCCTGTTGACACTCTCGTTATTTAAAAAAGAAATAACTCTCATCCTTTTTTGAAATCATTTACTAAAAGTGAATTTATAGAGAAAAAAAATCTGTTCTATTCATCATTCCAACAATTCCTTAATGGCTTGATAGTTGATATCTTTGACTAATCTGTCTACTCTCAGTGATTGAGAGTGATTGAAGGTTGATTTTGAGTCAAATCTGGATTAGTTCAGCAGGGATTCAGACCACAAAACAATGGACTTTCTTCTTGCAGATGACAACTTACATGAAGGGATCCTTTTATATAAAGTAGTTACCAGAATGTTGTCGATGCTTGAGCGCTTCTAGTTTTTTTCATCACTCTTTTCACATTTTCTACAGAAAACTCTTAAAAATCTAGTTTTAACAATTTTATAGCTCTTACAAATCACAATTTTGATACAAATGGTATATTTAGATAAATGTATACTCCTAAAATCTAATTAAATTGTACAATATGAAGCATACAAAAGAGTATATAAGGTTTATTAATTTGAGAAAGATAAAGTGCATAACAATAATCCAAAAAGATAAGAGAGGCATATGCTGGGAAAAACATGTTTGGAAGAAATTACAGCATAATGAAAAATATCAGTAGGACAGGTGGATGAGGCAGAGATGAAATGTGAGATGGCTGCAAACTGGAGCTTGAGAAGGAGACAGAGGGAGGGGCAGTCAGGCCACAGAAACGAGATGAGACTGGCGTGGTAATACAGGGATTAATAGAAGCGTTCTGTCACCGCTAAATCCACCCATTCACCCTCTAATCCTCGGCCAGCGATCAGCAGCACACCTACTGTGCCAGTTAGCATACTAGCGTGTAGCATGTGGAAGCAGACATGTTGTCAATGAGCTAAAGTATACAGGTCCTTCTAAAAAAATTAGCATATTGTGATAAAAGTTCATTATTCTCCATAATGTAATGATACAATTAAAATTTCATATATTTTAGATTCATTGCACACCAACTGAAATATTTTAGGTCTTTTGTTGTTTTAATACTGATGATTTTGGCATACAGCTCATGAAAACCCCAAATTCCTATCTCAAAAAATTTGCATATTTCATCTGACCAATAAAAGAAAAGTGTTTTTAATACAAAAAAAGTCAACCTTCAAATAATTATGTTCAGTTATGCACTCAATACTTGGTCGGGAATCCTTTTGCAGAAATGACTGCTTCAATGCGGCGTGGCATGGAGGCAATCAGCCTGTGGCACTGCTGAGGTGTTATGGAGGCCCAGGATGCTTCGATAGCGGCCTTAAGCTCATCCAGAGTGTTGAGTCTTGCGTCTCTCAACTTTCTCTTCAAAATATCCCACAGATTCTCTATGGGGTTCAGGTCAGGAGAGTTGGCAGTAATTTTATCATTACATTATGGAAAATAATGAACTTTTATCACAATATGCTAATTTTTGAGAAGGACCTGTACTCTATCTATCTATCGTTCTATCTATCGTTCGTTCGTTCTATCATTCGTTCTGTCGTTCGTTCGTTCGTTCGTTCGTTCTATTGTTCTGAATCTGTCCTTTATCTATCTGTCTGTCTATCTGTTGTTTCAACCTGCGGACATGGAAAACAGCCTGCGGGAGAACCGCAGAATGGCAACACTGTTGACCTCTATTGCTACTTTTTGGTGTTTCCAAGATGGCCACCTTATGAACTTGTCTTTGCTGCTAACCTACAGAAAAAAGTAGCTAATCTGAAATATGATTTAAGCTTTTTTAATAAATTTGAAGATTATAAATAATATTAATTATGTATTTAGTAAAAAAAAATGGGTACAAAGCTAACCTTCTTTAAGTAGTAGGGACATTTTAACATTGTAGGGAATGTAGTTTTAAGTTACATACTTTGTTATTGGCGGACTGTCGCGTTTAAACCAAATACCAAAAGTTTGCTGTTCAACTTGTAGCTTGTTTTTAAATAGATTCAAAGTCCTGCTCTGTGTAGTCATGGCATTTGTGGGACATCAGGAAAATGCCTGGCCTAGTTTTTCTTAAAACTTAACCCTTCTGATTGCATCCCAATCATCTCAGCATGGCGCACACTGGTGTGAAGATATCCTGCTGACCATCACATCAGAGGAGAATAATAAATGAGATATCTAACACTTCCTTACAGCTTTTCTGCTAGTGTGAATCTCCTCTTTATCCTTTTTAGTTTCACCTCCCAACACCTAACATGATGCTCTCAGAGCAATCTGAGACTAATTGGTGTGTTTAAGAGGAAAGGAAAGGCACAGTGAGAGGGTCAATGGAATTGGATTGATATTTTGGAGTTCACTTTATGTATTTCTTCATTTAACCTCATAGGCTACTCGTCAGTGTTTGTATAAAGAGCTTTTGTGTTTTAAAGTCTGAATGGAATGGAAGTTATGATAGTCTTTTCCCTATTTTGACATATATCCAAGTGAAACGGCTTCTCAAACATGAACAAATGTAGGGCAGGACTTGATTTTGTCCATGGGGAATTGATTGGATGGTTGTGGTTTTCTATTGGTAGATCTCATGTGAGTGGCATGTTGTCCCGCCCACATGCTAGTAAACACAACATCAGAGAAGTCACTGCAAAAGGGAGGGACTTTAATCAGTTTTATGGCATTAAACACTAAAAATGTATCTACGATTTCCAATATTCCAAAGAAACTAAACAAAAGATTCATCACCTGTTTTTAGCATTCTATTTTGCAAGTCGCATCTTTAAAATCCCATGTCAATGTAAAAATAGTATCACTTTTAACTCTTTCCCGCAAGTTTTTACAAAAAAAGTTGCCAGCCACCGCCAGGGTTTTTGACCATTTTCACAAAAGTGTAATAGTCCATAGAATATTTAGTTATATAAATATCTGAGCATGCAATATAGCAAAAGAAAGAGCTGAGAATAGATGTTGGATTTAAAAAGTTGATGCTTTGAGAGAAAGTTTGTTGTTCGTGTCCGTAGTTCCACTGATTTGTAGAAACGTAGCTGCAACGTTGTTTGAATGAGTTGCCAACATATTATTGTGGTATCATTAGTTTCAGATTGTGTTATGCATTTAAGATGCTAAAGGGTTACTTCAGCGCTTCACATTAAGCTTTGTATCAGTAGAAACCAAGGAGTATATTCGAATGATCGTACTTTCCCCCCTCATATCCCCCTGAGACGAGAGAATTATGCATTATACACTCACCTAAAGGATTATTAGGAACACCTGTTTAATTTCTCATTAATGCAATTATCTAATCAACCACTCACATGGCAGTTGCTTCAATGCATTTAGGGGTGTGGTCCTGGTCAAGACAATCTCCTGAACTCCAAACTGAATGTCAGAATGGGAAAGAAAGGTGATTTAAGCAATTTTTAGCGTGGCATGGTTGTTGGTGCCAGACGGGCCGGTCTGAGTATTTCACAATCTGCTCAGTTACTGGGATTTTCACGCACAATCATTTATAGGGTTTACAAAGAATGGTGTGAAAAGGGAAAAACTACTTCCACCAGTCCTGTGGGCAATAATGCCTTGTTGATGCTAGAGGTCAGAGGAGAATGGGTCGACTGATTCAAGCTGATAGAAGAGCAACTTTGACTGAAATAACCCCTCGTTACAACCGAGGTATGCAGCAAAGCATTTGTGAAGCCACAACAAGCACAACCTTGAGGCGGATGGGCTACAACAGCAGAAGACCCCACCGGGTACCACTCATCTCCACTACAAATAGGAAAAAGAGGCTACAATTTGCAGGTTGAAGACTGGAAAAATGTTGCCTGGTCTGATGAGTCTCGATTTCTGTTGAGACATTCAGAGTCAGTAAAACAGTGTGGCGTAAACAGAATGAGAACATGGATCCATCATGCCTTATTACCACTGTGCAGGCTGGTGGTGGTGGTGGTGTAATGGTGTGGGGGATGTTTTCTTGGCACACTTTAGACCCCTTAGTGCCAATTGGGCATCATTTAAATGCCACGGCCTACCTTAGCATTGTTTTCTGACCATGTCCATCCCTTTATGACCACCATGTACCGATCCTCTGATGGCTACTTCCAGCAGGATAATGCACCATGTCACAAAGCTCGAATCATTTCAAATTGGTTTCTTGAACATGGCAATGAGTTCACTGTACTAAAATGGCCCCCACAGTCACCAGATCTCAATCCAATAGAACATCTTTGGGATGTGGTGGAATGGGAGCTTCATGCCCTGGATGTGCATCCCACAAATCTCCATCAACTGCAAGATGCTCTCCTATCAATATGGGCTAACATTTCTAAAGAATGCTTTCAGCACCTTGTTGAATCAATGCCACGTAGAATTAAGGCAGTTCTGAAGACGAAAGGGGGTCAAACACAGTATTAGTATGGTGTTCCTAATAATCCTTTAGGTGAGTGTATTTCTGGAAGAAAATCCTCCGATGATGCAAATATTGTCCTTTTGCGTCATCTGAGGAGTTTTTGGCCAGAGGCTAAAGACTACAGCCAGCAGGAGGCGCTATTTCCGCATGGTTTTAACATCGCACTCACAGCACTCGGCTTGGGGAGCTGCGGTGATTCATGTAAACGGAGCGGTGGAGAGCAAAGTGAGTGTTTCAACTTTTCAAATGATTCCTATGAAAGTTAAGCTTCCAAAGACATGAACTGAAAATGCGCCAGACTAAACACGCGCTGTGATGTTATGCCACGGACGTGATTACCTCAGCTCATGTGATGAATTAAATCTCCTGCTGCGTTTGTGCCGTGACTCTCGTTCGGCTCACTCACATTATATCGAACAGACATGTTCAAACAAGTGGACCACAACTGCTGAAAAGATGGGTCTTGGCCCGGTTCCAATCGAATGAAATATGAACGCAACACGGACCAAAGATCATAGTCGCGATATTGCTCATCACAGTTCGGTACAGGCGTCAGAACCGCGTCACTTTGTTGCAGATCTTCGTTTGTGTGTGTGACGGAGAATTCCTGCCGCTGTTTTTCACTGATCAAAATACCATCATATTTAGGCTACGTACATACAACGAATGCATTAGCCCAGAACACAGCATTGTTTTGGATGTTCTGTTGTGAAGTATAAGTAGCCAACCAATCAGGTTGTGAACATATTCCAATGCCTTAAGGTTCTGTGGTGCTAAGCAGGCCAGTTTTTGTTTTGGTCTGGACCAAACAAACAAAGTTAACCGAATTACAAGTGTGAATGCCCTAATTGGGCAGTTCTTGGTTAGGTTAGGTGAAAATATAGACCAGTCATGCTCAAAAATCTCTGTAAAACTAGAGAATTGCTGAATGTTCTCCTAAAATGCTGTTATTAGATAAGCTCTCCAGAACCATGGAGGCATAACATCAGGTTTCCATCATTTTCTCAGGTGTAAGAGCCCACTCATTTCAACGTGCCGTTCGATTGCGCTTGAGCTGCATGTTACGTGCTTCCCACTGTCTGCTGTTGTAAAATGGAGCAGTCGCTCCTCTGAGGCTTTGCTCTGACAGCGGCGTACAGATGAGCTGTTGAAGTAATGATGAAAACTTTCATTGGAAGCTTTGTGCAACTCTGGTGAGGGCTAATTTTAGCAGTAAGAAAAGGTGAGGACAGAAAAAACTGAAATATCTGATTCTGTCGTGAGCTCAACCAGTTAGCATGACGTGTGAAAAACCATGGTGAATGTAATCTGTACATTTAAACAGAGAGAGAGTGGAAAAGGCTTTTTACAGCTAAATTGGCTTTTTTTGTGTGTACGGAACTGTAGAATATATTTAAGAAATGAATCATTGTGAATCATTATTGACTAATGAAGAGATGTACAAAACTTTAAATAAGAGATAAAATAAAAAATATGTTTTTTTTGCTTTTTTTTCATTTAAGGTCTGTAACCATAGTTTGAATGTCACTACATCCAGCCTGGCTTGCATGTTGTTGTTTTTTGACAGCATGAATGATCCTGCGCACTTTAGAGTAAGACTACAAACACATTTGCTTCACGAAAAAGGTAAACATACTTCACCTGTCACCCCTCAACCTCCCTTCTTCCTGTTTTTATTGATAGTGACATTTCCCAGGAAAGTTCCTCGCTGTCACATTTTTAAACAATGCAGCAGAGATGAGTGGGAGAGAGAGTGAACAGCATGGCAGTTACATAAGCACCAGACCGCCCGGTGGGACCATCTCAGCCTCACTTGTCCTTTTTTTATTTTTTTTATCACTTACACTTATTCAGCCACGTTTACAACAGCGTGTTCACATGGTTAGCTAAACTGTTGTCAGAAATATCAGTACACTTCCATTCAAAAGTTTGTGGTCGGTACAATTTGAAGTCTTTTATCCTCATCAAAGCTGCATTTATTTGATAAAAAATACAGATATTGTGAAATATTATTACAATTTAAAATAACTTTTCTGTTTAAATATGTTTTAAAATGTAATTTAACTTAAACTTAAATATATAACTGTAACTGACACTGTAAAATAAAGTTTAACCCATTCTACTAACTGTAAGTACTTATATTTTAACTAACTTTCATTAGAGGATTAGCAGACTGCTAATAGACTGTTAGTTTAGGGTTAGGTGTTAGGGATAGGGTTAGGGTTAGTAGAATAAGTTGACATACTTGCAGATATACTTATAGTCAGTTGAGTGTCTGTTGGGGACCATCACAATAAAGAGTTAGTATATTAAGCAGACAGTCTACTAATAGTGTAATGAGAGTTAGTTGACATGTAGTTGGAAAGGCACTTATAGTCAACAGAATATCTAAAGTGGACCATTTAAATAAACCGTTACCAAAACATTTTCAGTCCCACTTTATATTAGGTATCTTCAACTACTATGTACTAACACTTAAATTAATAATTTGCTTTCACATGGTGTTTATATTTTTTTAATGTTCCTAATTTCTAAAATTACACCGTTTACCCCACCCTTAAACCTACCCATACCACCAAACCCCTATCCCACCTCAATAGCAGTAAAAAATGTTGCAATACATTATGAACATGTTTTTGATGTTTTGAAGTACTTAGTAGTTAAGGACACCTAATATTAAGTGTGACCCTTTTTTCTTTTATTAGAGACAGAGTATCAAATGTCAGAGTAAGGCGTAAAAAAAAGATGAGGAGATATTTTAGTGTACAGCATCTGCAATGTGACTATTTTTGGCATTGCTGCGCAGTCACTGAGCTTTAACGTTTCTCTCCGGAGTATTTAGTATGGCTGTGCACCAATTTTGTCATGATTTACTCGTGCTTTTACCCATATGACTTTCTTTATTTTTTCCCTGAAGAATGTATTCATTGCTGTTTGTCATATAATTGCATTTGCAATATAATGGGACTGGAGCTTTCACGCTTCAAAAAAGACAGAAAAGCACCATAGAAGTATCCTAAAAGGGTCGTATCACAAATGCTGTATTTCAAGTCTTCTGCAGTCAATGTAAGACATTTTTCACTGAACATCTTCCCCTACAGTGAGCTTTTAATCTCTACAATTTGAGAACATGATCAATGCAATTTCATGCTTTTTCATGGTTATATCGGGTTTTTTGTTTGTTTTTTAAAGAATCAATCATTCATTCATCAAAGAGAACTTTCAAAAGAACGATTTGTTCGTGAATCACTACATCTTTCCTGAACTATCTGCACCAAGGAAAGCAAAGCCGGTTGTCAAAATTTTCAGATAAAGAGCAATTGAGGGACAAAGTATCTTCTGTTGATAAAGATGGAATTGGTAATAAAATGAGAGTGCGGCTACAAATGAAAAGGTGCATGAAGGTGGTGTTTCTGAGGTCAGTGAGCAGGCCATGTTAGAAGATGCTTTGGATGTTGACATGACTGCAGATCAAAGTGTATTTCAAACACTGACATTAAAAAGGAAAAGATAAAAGTGGTGGCTCAGCGGTACATTTTAAGGACAACTTAGTATCATATGAGGTAGAACATGTTGTTGAGGGTGTGTGCTTCTGTTGTTGGGCCTGAAAGGGTTGTTTTTTGACAAATTATGCAATATTTTGTCAAACTGTAAAGGTGAGTTCATGTTAATTGTACAGGTGAGTTCATGTTAATTGTACAGCTTGTGGTACAATGGATAGGAACCATAAAGATTAATTTCCCAGTTAATGAAAAGCCTGTGGATTGAAATAGTGGAACTTCGAGGAAACCACAGGAAATCGAGGACATATTGAGCTCCTCAAAGCTAAAAGAATGGCTTTGGATAACCTGTTAGGCATTAGAGCACAGGGAGCTTTGATCTGCTCACATTTTCAGAGTGCAGTAGAGATGGATGGTCCAACTAAATTCTTATTTGGTTTGGTAAAGAAGAATGGTCAAAGCAGAATTATAAATTCTTTATACTCATTGGATGGCGTAAAAATTGTAGAGCCTAAAGAAATGAGAAAAACAGCTGTACTTTTTTATTCTTTTTTATTCTGAGCTGGCCAGCTCTTTTTTTATATGTGTTTGCCTAAAGTGCCAGATAAGACCAACTCCTGTAATTGATGGTCTACCACTTGAGTTTTATAATTTGGTCAGTGCTGGTGGGTGACTTGCTGTCAATGATAACCTGCTCTAGCCGGAGGCTTGCTACTTTTGAGCTGCAGAAGGGCAGTCATGATCGTGTTGCCCAAAAAGGCGATTTAAAGGAAATAAAGAACTGGCGCCCTGTTTCACTTTTATGGTCTGATTTAAAGCTCTTTTCTAAAGTTTTGGCCATTGAGTTGAGGGAGGCAGTTTATTAATCATGATCAAACTTACTGTGTGCCTGAAAGGGCTGTTTTTTCGATAATGTTTATCTAATTCGGATATTTTGCACATCTCCAGGCTGTTGGACATAGATACTGGTCTCATTTCTGATAAGGGTTTTATACCATGATGTTGAGAGTGTACTGAAAATGATTGGCAGTCTGAGTGCTCCTTTTAAAATATACAGAGGTATAAGACAAGGTTGTGCTCTTTCTGGAATGATTTATGCTCTTGCTTTTGAACCTTTATTGGTTAAGATCAGAGAAAGCATTGAGGGTTAGAACATACCTTGCACTGGAGCAAATTTTAAGTTGTCTGCATGTGCAGATAATAGTATTGTTCTGGTTAAAGGGCAAAGTGTTGAAATGTTGATCTTCTTAAATAAATTTTTTAACAATTTTGGTATAATTTTCTCTGCCAAGGTTAATTGGTTAAAAAGTGAAGATAATAGCAAGTGGGAAATGGCCCCATGGTCTTCCTAAACTACCAGGTGGTTTGTCCTGGAAAAGAGATGGATTAAAGTATTTAGGAGTATATGTTCAATATTAAGCAAAAATTGGGAAGGAGGTCTAGGAAAAATAAAGGGGCGACTGGAAAAATGGAAATGCCTTTTTACCAAAAAAATATTTTAGAGGGAGGGTTATAGTAATTAATAACCTGGTGGATTCAGTTCTGTGGCATCGTTTGGCCTGTGTTGATCCAAATGGACTTTTGAGCAAAATTCAAGCCAGTTTGGTGGACTTTTTTTGGAGCACTTTTCATTGAATACCGCAGAGCATACTTTTTTTTTCTTTTCTTTTTTTACCCAGAAATGGAGGACAAGGACTTATCCATTTGCCCAGCATGGGAGCAGCCTTTTGATTTCTTTTTATTCAAAGGGGATCTAGTCTGGAGAAAAGTGGCTGATGTTATTTTTAATCAAGCTGGCAGAGCTTGGTTTGAACTCTGTTTTGTTTTTGATGGACTCGAGCAGACGCGCTGGAAGCCGTTTCATTCGAGGGGGGCTGAGAGTTGGGTCGGAAAATGAGTGACGTCATTATGTTGTCGCTGGCGACCAGACAGGTGTTGTAGTAGTAGTATATCTGGTTTGCGTGTGTGATTTCCTTTCAATTTTTGTAATTTTATAGGAAAAAAAGAATGTTTACAGTATGGATGCTAAATCCGTGTATCATTTCAGTCGTTTTTTTTATTTTTTTATATTGAAAGCAGAAAAATGAGAAAACGGTTCCTTTTTCTTTTTTTAATATAAAAACCAAGAATTCAGCTTGATTTTTTTTTTTGTTTTTCATTCTGAGGTAGAAAAAGCTGGAATCCAGCTGTTTCTGTTTATTAATTTTTCTACCTCAGAACGAAAATCCTAGCTGAATTCTTGTTTTACGTATTTTCGAAAAAACTATGAAAAAGGAACCGTTTTCAAATTTTTCTGCTTTCAATGTTAAATTAAATAAAAAACGACTGAACGAATGATACACGGATTATGCTAGTAGAGATGGACTGTAGCTTCATATAAAATGCTAAACATAACACATTTCAAAATCTTTTGTTGACTTAAAACCATTTTAAACCGCGACCGGAATATAAGTACTCGATGGTGTTGATGGCAACCATCCGATCATGTGTCCCGACCTCAGCAGACTGGTGAGAGTCCATGGTAACGTCCAGCTCACAAACCTCGCTGCTCGCGGATGTCTGAACAGAGTTTATGTCGGTGTCAAGGTCAGCATTTGGCGTGCAATTCAGTCGCCGTTTCGTTGCCGTTGTTGTTTACATCCTTTATATGAGAAGAATTCTCAATTTTACTTTTCTTAACCGTGTTAGTAGAAACTATTTTTTTTAAAAAGTCTGAAATGCGTTTCTGCTGCTTATCGCTAGCCATGACCAAACGAGTGTGAGCGAGGTGATGTGACGGTGATGAAAGCACTTCCTGAGGAATTATTAAAATAATGAATCATTAGTTTATATCTTATCAACTGCCCATTATTTTTAATCCCATATCAAACAAAGTGTGTTATGTCAGTCTATTTTAATTTATTTTATTTCATTTAATGTTTTTAAATACAATATAATTTTAGTCCACAGCCCCCCACCAGGGAGGGCTGATGCTATAACGAGGGGGGCTTACACATCATCGGTTTGATGATGTGTAAAGTTACACCTGGACTGCTTCATTATTTAGTTTCCACTAAGACTTTAAAACTGCATAATTTGATGGATGTTGCTGGTCCTGGTTTGAATAATGCTCAGTCCTTGGCCTCACATCTAGGTGTACGGTCGGTATGGCAAGTAGAACAAATTCTGGACATTTGTGAACAGAAATGCGCAGAGGAAGAAAAAATGTTAATTGAATTTTATAGTGGGAAACTAGTCACTAATAATACAAATCCCTATCTAAGTATTTTATTAGTCCCAATCTCAAATGACTTTCTGGACCTTTCCTGGACCTGAGAGGGCTAGAAAAATTAAGTAATATTTTGTAATTTTATATCTTATACAAGTTTTAAATAAATATCTTGTAAAAGTTTTAAATAAAGCAACTTTAAAAGAATGTAGTGATACAGTGTGGAGAGCGAGATTGGGACTAGATGATGAAGTTAAACTCTCTGTTCGGAGAGTTTTATAAACCACCAATTGAAAAGCGCACACATGTGATATTCAATGGAGAGTTTTACACGGCACAGTTGCTGTAAATGCATTTGTGAGTGTAATTAATCCTAATGTGTCAACTGGTTGTCCTTTTTGAAAAATGAGGGAGACCATTTTTAACAGTTTTTTTTAAATGTTCAAGACTGTTGACAATTTGTTTCTGTTTTCTTGATGTTCTTTTCATTGATTTTAGGGAATTTTTTTTCTTCTGAGATTCTGCAAAGAATAAAAAAACAATTGTTGATTCTTTTTTTTTATTATTTTTTTTTTTTATTATTGGGCAAGCTAAACTTGCTGTCTACGTAACCAGGAAAAATAAAATAGAGGGTAGAGAAGGACAACATGTGGTTATTGTTTTAAAAAATCTGGTAAAAGCAAGGGTTATGCTTGATTTCAAGTTATATAAAATAATGAAGGATCTAGAGTTTTTTTTGCATAAAAGGTGTTTTAATGAAGCTATTTGTACAGTTGTAGAAGAAATGTTGATCTTTACTACCATGTTGCAATAAGTTTAGGTCTTTTTAGGTTCTATTTTTCTTTTTTTGGGATAATGTGATTTGTTGTCCTGTTGATTGTGTAATGATCTAAATAAAGTGTGTTGAAAAAAAGTCTCTCTCTCTCTCTCTCTCTCTCTCTCTCTCTCTCTCTCTCTCTCTCTCTCTCTCTCTCTCTCTCTCTCTCTCTCTCTCTCTCTTATGTAAGTTCCACTGCACCGTTTGATCTCGATCACATTTTATCACCAGAGTTTCATCGTTTTCTCTTCTGTTTCTTAGTTGCTCCATCTGTCTCAGTTTCTCTATTTTCTGTATCTGGTTTGGGTCCGTATTAAACCATTACAAAGCACTTTAGCAAAATGGCTTTACTCTGTCAAAAGCAAACCACTTGTAGTGAAATTGAAAGCATAACATGTAAACTTATTTTAATTTTTCAAAAAAGTTAAAAGCAATTTTTTTATATGCAGCATCTACTGATAATGTTCTTTTACAGGAAAATACAGTGGTGTACCATGGCATTAGATGCAATAGCGTAGTACTTTGATATACAGTATATAACTTGATATAGATTGATTACCATATTCATGTACAATGGTAATAACTTCAAAACATGGTGTTGGGATTGACTGCCCTACAGACACAGCGAGACAGCCCGTGACTGTAAACGGGATGATTTTGGCAGTAGTATAATAAGCTCTTGTGTTTGGTTGGTAGCCAGGACGTGCTGAGGAAAGCTGGGCAGGCCACATTGCTCAGTGTTTCACACCCTTATGGAAACCTGCACAGACAACTCAAGCAGAAAGAGCTAATTTAAGAGCTACACGCTTATCTAAGCTTGAAAGGAGGCCTGACTGTGAGAGAGATACTGTGAGGGGAAATGGAAGAAGAAAGAGGTTTAACAAAGGAGACATTTTACAAAAGTTTGCTACTTTTTTCTTTTTGTCAATCAATATAAATAATTTTGCTGTTCCCATCGATTTTGAAATTTAACCCAATTAAAATGAATTTGTTGTTGGCAGATATAATGTACGCTACTGTTCAAAAACTTGCAGTCTGTATTTTGTAAGTTATGCACAACAAGACCTGACCAGAAATACAGTAAAAACATTAATATTGTGAAAAATTATTATTTAATTTATCCTTCCTTGCTGAATTAAAGTATTCATTTCTGACCCCAAACTTTTTTGATGCTGATACCAAGAAAGGAGATTCATTATGAATACAAATGCACTTAGGCTGGGTATTTTATTTTGTTCATCAGAACATGGATTGTGAAAAGTGGTCTATATGTTGGGTGGATGAAAAAGGACAATGGGTGGATTGTTACAATTTGGTGATGGATCCTGAAACATTTATTTTTAGCTTTTGTTAAACTGATGAATCATTGTCCTCAACTTCATTGTGATACATTTATAAACAATCTGTTTTTCTAACTATTTACCCTTGTTCCTTGTTTCCCTTTTCTTCTAGGGATCATTCGTCCTCCATTTTCGGACGCTGGTCCAAAATAACCAAACCCCATCGTGGAATCGCAAAACCTCTCCTGGACCTCAAGGCAAAGAGGAGATCAGATTCCTTCTAACCCTACTGGATCACAAATCCAGTTCTTATTCTCCTATTGGTTACTACAAATGGACAGGACAAATCCACCCTGCATTAAACGATAGGAAGTAGTAATGCCCATAGCAGATGATTTGGACGGAAACTGTTATGTTATTGAGAAATATGTTAAATTCAGTTCATTTTTGTTTTTCAATGCTTTAATCCCCTTGAGACTCTAAATATGGACCTTCGAGAGTCCTAACTGTTATCCGGCAGCCTTTCTTTTTCTGGTTTGGATGCTTATTTGATACCTCAACGGCACAACCTCAAGCCTGTTGGGTATTTTAGAAGTGGGTTATGTAATCATCTTTTTAGATGCCAAACCCCAGAGAACTTGAAGGAGAAAACATCATCAGCTAGTGCTGTGAGTGGGTTTGTGGGCCCGTTTGGGCCTAAACCCAAACCTCTGCTTTTTTAAGGCCATTTGGCACCCAGGAACGATCTCTGCATGGTCTTTGCCATTCCTTGAAGACGTTGAAAATATGAACTTTTGAGAGATCTGACTGGCATAAGATGATCTTTGGGTTGAGTTTTGGAGGCCCTGCAAACTTTCAATCGTTTGGATTAGATGTGCTTAAAATACCTTGAGGTCGTAAACCTAAGATTGTTATGAATTTCTGAGTTCAAATTTATACATTTCATATTAGATGCCACCACCACTTCTAGAGAACTTAAGGAAAGAGAAAACTTGTTGAGCCCAAACGCAATCCCAACCCCTTTCCCACCTTTTTGGCCATTTGGCTACTATTTCTTACCTCCATCTCATCCCGACCTCCACCATTCGCCCCTCGCTGGCCACGGCAGTCCTCCCTCCCGTTCCCGCCCCAATCCCACCCCACCCCACCCTCCCCTCCTCATCACCTTACCTCTTCCCCACACCACACTTCCCACCCCTCCACCCAAGTCACCATGGCAACCAGCACTACCACCACCGCCCGTGAACATCTCCTAGTGGTGCGGAGGCGCACCCCGCACATGCGCTACACGCTGAGCCCGGAAAACCTCCGCAGCCTTTCGTCGCATGGTGGCTCTGGCAATGCAGGGAGCTCTAGAGGAGGAGCACCTGAACCGATGGGCCTCCAGCGGGCCAACAGTGACACCGACCTGGTGACGTCGGATAGCCGTTCCTCCTTAACTGCCTCCACGTACCAGTTTACACTTGGGCGAGGGCAAAACCTGGTCATCTCTTGGGACATCAAGGAGGAGGTGGATGCCACTGATTGGATTGGGCTGTACCACATTGGTAAGATATTTTGGGCTTTGGGGAAACTCTATTGAATACATTCCTTTTTAGGAAGATCAACTTATATTTAGCCTACTTACTGTTACTTTTCCATATATTTGTTTTAATCACAGCATCAGTTTCTCTTTAGTAGTAGTAGTGAAAAAAACTTTTTATAGGGCTACAATGTGTAATTTCTTTGTTGCTAACAGAATTGCAGAAGATAATAAACACTTCTTTTTACAATACTCAATTATATCTTTTGGACAAACAGGTAGTTCTGGAGTGCAGAAATTGCAGCATTGCAGCTTCATACTGATGCAGAGAAGGGTTTGTCTTCTCAAAATAGCAGGCCTAATTTTTCATGCAGAGACTGTAGCCTGTAGACATTGTGATTGCAGTTTAGACAGTTTCAAAAGAGACCTTATTTTGACTCCTTGCACCGCTAATTTGTGTTGACCAGATGTTATGCACACTGTGTAGGCCAACATGACTATATATAGTGTACATTTTAAAGCCAGCATGAAATGTTTTACTTCCATAAAATATTTCAGACTTAAACCAAGCACCAAGGCAGGAAATTGTGCTAATTTTGACATAATTTGCAATATGTTATCCCAAACATTTGCTTTGAATGTTCCCTAGATGATCTTTGATTATTGTCATGAAGTTTTGTTGATGGTTTGCAGATTCATCCATTCAGTCCTAGTGTTTTTCCCATTAGGAGTTCAGGGGTTCATGTGTTTAAATTATGCTTGACAGATATATGAATAGGTTTTGGAAATAGCTGAGCTAGAGAAAACCATTTCTGGTCTGAAAAGATGGATGAATGATGGAAAAAGATGATTCTCTCTGTTACCGCTCCATTGAGCTGGACAGGCTGTAACCTAGGGGTGGGCGATATGACCAAACTCTTATTGTGTTATATGTTTATGGTACAGTATATTGCAATAATATTTCTAACTCTTTCCTAACCCCAATTTATTTTTTTTACATAAGAATTTTATATAAGCATGCATTAATGCAAATTCATGTGAATATAACATATGAATATTATTTCATATAATTTGATTTACTTTTTTGCTTTATTTGGATTTTACTTATTTAAAGTAAGCAAACCAAAATGTAAGTTTGTAAGTAAGCCTAAACATCGTATCTACACTGGATGTAGAGATGGAGCATGGCAAAATCGTCCATTATAATATCCCATTTTGGGATGTTCATTTAGCTTTTTCCCCCCCTGACTGACAACTGGCGCTTGTTAACTGAGCGTTAACCGTCAAGATTATGTTAAATTAGAATTAGACTAGAATGGATAATGGAGCAGCATAAACAACAGAATGTGAAGATTCACACATCGTCACATCACACACCTGAAGTGCTTCTGTGAATGGAGAAAAACTGAATAAAATTATATATAGGCCTATATGCAAAATACTGTAGATTATCAAAATGAAAGAAAAAAACTGTGCGACGAGTATTATATTCTGGGTTTTGGTTCGTTTTCATGACACGCTTCACAAAAAGGGAACCAAAAATTGCATTCTGTTTGCGTCCTCATCTTTATTTTACAAAAAGCTCAATTTTTTGCTTCATTTTGAGGGTATTTAATAAAAGTAAAGTTTTTATTAAGTTGTTTCCCATGTTATAAGGAAACAATTCAAGTGATTCAACAATTCAAGGTGCAGAAGCCTCACACACACAATGTACCAGTTCTAGCATTCACAGCCTGTTCATTTTACAAATAAAATACAGTCAACCAAACATAAAAGTTGCTCAAAATAGCACAATCTAGTCACTAATAATACAAATCCCTATCTAAGTATTTTATTAGTCCCAATCTCAAATGACTTTCTGGACCTTTCCTGGACCTGAGAGGTACAATAGTACAATCTGTGCCTGTCAGCCTGACCACCATTAAATTTAAAGGATTTGTTGTGGAATGAGGGGAACTAAAATCGATTATACAGGTCCTTCTCAAAAAATTAGCATATTGTGATAAAAGTTCATTATTTTCCATAATGTAAAATCGATTATAGCTATGTTATATATATATATATATATATATATATATATATATATATATATATATATATATATATATATATATATATATATATATATATATATATATATATATATATATATCTATATCTATATATATCTATATATATATATATCTATATATATATATATATCTGCATGTATAGCCATGTATAATGTTTGTAAACGTTTTTGCTTGATTTGATATTGTGACATTGTAATTTGTGATGTTTGTGATGTGATATTTTTAATTATTATTTTCTTTTTTTTCTGGATTGTAATGGAGTGCTGTCGTTTTATGTAACCACGTCCTGCCCAGGGATTACAGATGCAAATGAGCTTATTTAGCTTACTCTGTCACAACATTTGTGTTGTGCATGGTCCCTGTTAAATAAATGAAATATTGATAAAATAAACTCAACGGTTAACCAGTTAGTTATGAGCAACCCTACTCCCATTATATTAAACAAAGCTTTATATCACGTTAGTAATTAATGTAGCAGAAACCAGACATTTCTACCATTGCATGGTAAATACTATCATACCGCCCAGCCTGTGTCCTGTGTTTATTCAGCCAGAGAAGACTGCAAATGAAAACAGACAAACTGCTGACTCTGTTATGCACCGGCTTAATTGCACCATGTCATTAGCTACATTTTATCTTGTCTTCTCCTCCGCACTTGCACTGATGGTTGAATCCAATTACTCAGCATTATTGCAGATGCTTTCGAGAGCCCATAACCGCCAAAGTTTTGATCTGTAGAGGAGAGGTGGGAGGATTTGCGAAACGTCTCCCATGAGATGCCAACCAACCATGAAAAAACTCAACCCACCAGTATCCCTAGATACAGTAACTGCAGTTCAATTAACCATTCACTGACTTGCAATGAACTATACACACATTTGTTATTTTTAGAGACATTATTCTACTATAATTTATGGTAATTGCTATTTAAAAATCTTTAATTAATTAAAATGATATTGTGTGAGTGGCAGATCCATTTGCCAACTTATTCTTAAACAACGCCAGTGACAAAATGATCAGAAAGTGTTGTAAATTTTGAAATGTTGGTTCTGGCTTTCTGGGTCTAGTGCTGTTATGTTTGTAATGTAAACGTGAAGTTTTCTTTTTTGCACAAGAGAGAATCAAATGAAGAAATACAATCGCTATAGATTTGGCTTCTTGGAAGTGGGAATTTAGTGGTGCAAGTTACGGTAATGATACCTTGAATTGTGCAGCTCGGTGTGCTGTTACTTTCCTGTGATTTGTCCTGTTTTGCAAAATGGTAAACAGGTGAAAAGTACCTTGGAGGGACCTTAGTTATATAGGGATAAAAAAAGCACCCCCCCAAAAAATGCAATCATTACTTGTGTATTATTTAGTATTAGTAAAAATATTGTTTAATATAATATTTTATGCTGTAGTTGACATAAAACCTTGCTTTTTGTTTGCTTATAAGATAGACGTATATTATATAGAATGCACGTGTATAGTAAAGAAGATTCTGCTGTAATCTGTTATGTGGTATGAGTTCAGGGTTCAGGGTCTGTATGACAGTCATGGTCAGTGAAAGCCGATCCCTCGCTCTACTACAGCTAGCTTCATGGGGCCATCGATCAGGACGGGGGAATTCCTCTGTGGCCCGTCCCAGAGAAAGGCCTCTGCTCAGGGATTGTGCCTGCCATCGATCCGCTCAGATCCTCTGGAGTTTCATTCAGTCTTATTTTCCCTATGGGAGTGACCAAGGCCTGATTTATGACCTGTGCTACAACCAAACAGAACAACTGCCTATGAACAGTTTTTTTTTATAACCAAAAATGACCAAAAGTTGGATTTGGCTAATTAAAATATTAATCTCATAAATTTTTATAAATGACTAATTTTTAATGTAATGCATTACATTTTAATGCATTCAGTCAATTTTGTGAAAAAGATGTAATAAATCACAAAATCTATACCAACAACACACTTGGTCATATCTCAGCCCAAAATCAAAAACAAAGAAATTGTGAATTATATTCTGCATAAAGAAATTGAAACCTGTTTTTAGCTTTAGTCTGACAATATTTTCATAACAAATGAACTATAAAAAGAGGTAAAGTAAATGTTGATACAATGTAAATCTCTTTATATATTATAAAAATAAATCATGATAATATTTGTTCTACTGCCTTTTTATGCTGGTTTACATAATTGAAAGAAACGTTTGTTCATTTTGTTCATCATAATTGAGAATAATGGGCATAAAAAAAATTTCTATCATAAAAAAAAATCTTGGCATACTACATGCTTAATTATCATGAAAATGTCAAGAAATAATGGAAAAAGAATCATAACATTTTATTTTCTTCATGAAAAATATTATTTTATGTTTTAAAAATGTATTTTTTTGATTGGGGGTGGAGGGATGTTACCTGGAAAAGCGTTCAGGATCCACTCATAAATACACTTTCTGATGAGAGGGTCTTTTAACTTACAGATAAACTGTAAAGAGACAGTTGTGCAGTTTCTGTTATTTCTTACCTTTTATTGTCAAATTAGTTAGGAGTGTTAACTGCGTTACATTTAAAGCTTATTTACTGGTCTAATTGTTGATCATGTGCTCAGAATAAGTCCTGATTTTACAGTAAAGCATTTAGCAGTTTTTTCCGGGAAACAGGATGATGCAAGGCACTGCTGCACTGGAGATGATTGATTTTTACGTGAGTCATGTGACACGGTGGGGTGAATTGTGGCTTCTTGTAGACGTTCAGTAACAGAGGCCCAGTGTCAGCGCTGTGATAAAGTTTCAGATGAGCTGCTGTAGATCACCAGAGACAAAGCTGGTCTATTCACTGAGGGTCTGACAGGATGAAGAATGTCTCAAAATTACTGATCACAGGCTGCTATCACACCTAGAGACAAACACGGGCTGTAAACCTTTCTTCAGTGGAAACTTACCTCTGAATGTCCGATTCTTGTTTGTAAATTCATTTCATGATTGTTTGAAAATGCATACTGGCAGTTCCATTCTCTGATATACACTCACTTACAGATGTGTTCAATTTAATTGCTCAAAGGTTTCTCTTTCGTAGCTCAGGAGATTCAATGGAGTTCAAGTTAAGTATCTCTTTCCTATTGGATGTGACCTCATATTCTGACACTATATGGAAATGTGTGGAAATGGATTCTGGATCATTTGGTGCTGTTTTTTAGTTTTTCTGAATGCACAGAAATTGATTGTTTTCACATCAAGCTAAAATCTTACTCTTATAATAGAGAAAATATTTTTTTGTGCGGGCTTTTTTGAATGTGAAGATTTTATATTAAAATAAATTTGTATCTTTATATTAGGTCACACTGCACCTAATTCTGATTTACTTGTCAAATCAAATCTTTATGATTTACTGTCTGGTCTGTCTTTTAGCAAGTGCTGAAATCAGATCTGGAAAGTGTAGTAGTTTATCTGTTGTTAAATTTATGCTGCATCTTGATTATTTAAAATCAAATATTTTCCAAACATCTGATTTTAATCCAGTTTCAAATGGTCAGAATTAGGTTTGCTTAAAATCAGATCATTTTCTTTGGCAACTGGACAGATTTGTGTCACATTTTGTCTGTCTTAATGGACCGATTCCACCTAAATCAGTCTGATTGCCTAATTGGGAGTTTTGTCATTTAGATGTTTTTCACTCTTTTGTTCAGAGACGGTTTGTCCTGAATCTGGGGGCGGAAAGGATAATCAGCAGTGGGTCATTGGGTCTCTGGTTAATGTGGCTGTATTGATTAGACAAACTCAGGCTGGAAATTGAAGCTAATGTGCTCATGGACTCAATACACCCACAAAGCTGCCTGTCTGCTCTGAATCACTGCCAATCACTTCATTAGTACTCTCTTTTTACTTTGCCACTTGTAATGAAGATTAATTATTCTATATTGTCCCACATTTGATTAAAATTTATATTTTTAATAATTTTCTGTATTAAAATAAAGATAAATTATTTATGTAGATTATACATTTTTATATACATTTTATATTATATTTTATATAATTACATAGACATTTATATATATTTATCCATCCCCAAACTTTTCCCATAAAGTTGGGAGCATGAAAGTATATTGGTAGGCTGAAGCATTACGAGTTCCTTTCACTGGAACTAAGGGGCCAGGCCCAGCCTCTGAAAAACAACCCCACACCATAATCCCCCCTCCACCAAACTTTACACTTGGCACAATGCAGTCAGACAAGTACCGTTCTCCTCGCAACTGCCAAACCCAGACTCATCCATCGGATTGCCAGACAGAGAATCGTGTTTGGTCACTCCAGAGAACATGTCTCCACTGCTATAGAGTCCAGTGGCGGCATGCTTTACACCACTGCATCCGACACTTTGCCTTGCACTTGGTGATATAAGGCTTGGATGCAGCAGCTCAGATATTGAAACCCATTCCGTGAAGCGCTCTACACACTGTTCTTGAGCTAATCTGAAGGCCACACAAAGTTTGGAGGTCTATAGCTATTGACTCTGCAGAGAGTACTTCTGTGCACTGTGACCTTCAGCATGCGCTGACCCCGCTCTGTGATTTTTACGTGGCCTACCACTTCATGGCTGAGTTTCTGTTGTTCCCAATTGCTTCCACTTGCTGTTATAATACCGTTAACAGTTGACTGTGGAATATTTAGCAGTGAGGAAATTTCACGAATGGACTTATTGCACAGGTGGCAACCTATCACGGTACCACGCTTGAATTCACTGAGCTCCTGAGAGCGACCCATTCTTTCACAAATGTTTGTAGAAGCGTCTGCATGTCTAGTGCTTGATTTTATACACATGAGGCCACGGGAGTGATTGGAAAACCTGAATTCAATGAAAAGTGCCCAATACTTTTGGCAATATAGTATTATTAATACAAACACACACACACACAGTCGGTTTTGGTTTCTATTTCACAGTGTTCTGTTCTTGTTGTACCTGCCTGAGTTCCTAGTTAGTTTCCTTGGTTATTGATTTGCTCTGCACCTGTTCTGTTTTACCCCGATTACTCTGTGGATATAAAATAATATATAATATAATATAATATAATATAATATAATATAATATAATATAATATAATATAATATAATATAATATAATATAATATAATAAACAACATTGCCTGGGCTCTTTTAGCTGCCGGAATCCTCACTGTGTAAAATATAGTTATTTTATGGTGACATTTGTGTTATTGAGTAAGCTGTATTTACTGTATTATGCATCCATGATAGGGAATCAAGCTATATTACTTTTCTCTGTATGGAGTAAGATATATGAGAGAAGCAAACAGATGGGAGCTGGTAGGAGGTTTGTTTGATCAGGGGCATGTTGAGTTGAGGAGTTGAAGAACAGGAAACACCAACTAAGAATATGGTTCCTTACCTTCAGGACAGACACCATTTGTTGGTTCTCAAGTCCCTTATACAAGACTTTAAGCTCTTGAGAGAATGTGCCTGAGGTGTGGCAGCTTCATGGCACAATCAATCAGCCAACCCTATGTTGTTTCACAGCCATGTGTTTATAATGACAGCTATTGACTCCTTAGTCATTTATTTCTGTATAAGTAAGGCAAATATTTACACCCTTATGTGCTCACACAGATGAGACGTGTCCCGCTAACGTTTGGGATTCGAAGAACCGCGGGGTGAACGGCACTCAGAGGGGGCAGATCGTCTGGAGGCTTGAGGCCGGATCTTACTTCATGGAGCGTAAGTGAGAGTGTTGAAAAATGATTTGCGCTTTCTTTTTAAGAGGATTGGGATGCTGTGGAAGATTTCATTAATCAGGTTTACTGGCATCAAATGTTTGGTATACTACCATTCAAAAGTTTGTGGTCAGTATATAATATTATAATATCATCTATAACATTCTTGAGCAGAAAATCAGCACATTACAATGATTTTTGAAGGATCATGTGACCCTGGACTGGAGTACTTATGCTGAAAAATAAATTACATTTGAAAATATATTCAAATGGAAACAGTCATTTTAAATTGTAATCATATTTAACAATATTACAGTTTTTTACTGTATTCTTGATCAAATAAATGCAGCCTTGTTGAGCAAAAGAGACTTCTTTTAAAAACACAAAAAATATAGATATTAATAACTTGAACGGTAGTTTAGAAGTTTTAGTAGCAAACTAACATAAACTAAACATTTATGTCTGTGATATTAACAAGTGATAAATCTGCTCGTATTCAGTATGTAAAAACAAAACAATGTTTGAGCGCTTTGCATGTTGGTCAAACAAACCTGTCCTGTACAGCTGTGCAGTGTATATTTCTATATTTATTGTGTTTAATTTTTATGATGTTTAGGAGCAAGTAAAGCTGAAATCAGATGTAAATTTGAGAGACAAGCTAAATATGCAGATACTGTATCTTGTTCACTTACTACTGAATGTCTCTTACAAAACTCTTGGATATCTTTTAAAGATTATATGACATGAATCTCATAAACTTTGCCAAGAGTTGTTCTTTTTTGAAACAATATAAATCCTCTGCATTCTTATTCCTGGGAATTGTATAAACCAGCCAATCAGATTACAGCTTGCCCTTTTATGTGCATTATGGATCAGATGGTCTGTGAGTGTCCTGCCTGAGGCTGAAACAATGATAAAATATGTTATTATGTGAGAATAATAATGGAGATACTGTATGTGCTGTTTGTATTTCAAATGTTTGAAGTCTCAGAAACATGATCTTGTGTTTATATTTCTCAGCTGAGACCAAAATCTGTTTCAAATATTACCATGGAGTGAGTGGAGCGTTGAGGGCCACAACCTCCTGCATCACCGTCAAGAACCCTGGAGTTACAGTAAGTGTCTGACTCTGTTGAGCGTTGGACTTAAGTATTGGATTTAAAACATTGAGTTGTTGGCATCAGATGGGGCTGCAAACATGCTCCTGTTGAACTTTTGTAAATCTTTGAATTGTGGTTGAAAAGAGTGTTTTCGCTCATAATGTATTTTGAAAGTGATTGAACTTGAACTTGAACAGAAAAAACATGTTAACCTTTTTTTGTAGTTGTATTATATCTCAGAGCCATAGCCTAAAGGTTAATCCAAAGCGCAGGTTCAATTGATGCTTATAATATTTCAATAATTGATTCAATAATTTATCATTAGTGTCCTGTTACTACAAAGAACACAAAGGGACAAACGTGGAATTAGTTTAGATTTGTAGAGTATGGAGGACTAGGTGTTTCTCTTAGAAATATAAATGTATTAATACAAAAAATAACAATGGAAATGAATCACTTTTCATATTATCAAATAAATAGACGTTTTTCCATGTTTAAAAATATAGTTAAGTGCAACAACAAATACATTGATAAATCAATATTTAAACAGCACTTTTACACCATTTACATTTTACATTTATGTTGATTATTTTAATTACACATCCTTTCAAAAGGATCTTAAGACAGATAATGTAATGTTTTAAAAGTCTATTATGTTCACAGAGGCCGCCTTTATTTGATCAAAAATACAGTAAAAACAGTAATATTGTGAAAAATGTTTACCATTTAAAATAACTTTTTTTCTCGTTCAATATATTTTAAAATATAATTTATTCCTGTGATGCAAAGCTGAATTTTCATCATCATTCTTCCAGTCTTCAGTGTAACATGATCCTTCAGAAACCATTCTAATATGATGATTTGAAAACATTTCTTATTATTATCAATGTTGAAAACAGTTGTGTTGCTTAATATTTGTGTGCAAAACGTGATGCATGTTTTCAGAATTCTTTGATGAACAGAACATTCAAAAGAACAGCATTTATTTGAAACAGAAATTGTAATATTATAAATATGGTCAATGTTGGTGAAATTGAGATTTATACATCAACTGAAATCTGAATAAGTAAGATTTCCATTGATGTATGGTTTGTTAGGATAGGTCAATATTTGGTCGAGATACAACTACTTGAAAATCAAAAAAATCGAAATATTGAGAAAATTGCCTTTAAAGTTGTCCAAATAAAGTCCTTAGCAATGCATATTACTACTACTAATATACATTTTTTTTTACATATTTACAGTAGAAAATGTACAAAATATCTTAATGCAACCTGATCTTTACTTAATATCCTAACGATTTTTGTCATTGAAGAAAAACCTATAATTTTGACCCATACAATGCATTGTTGGCTATAGCCATAAATATACCTGTGCAACTTATGACTGATTTTGTGGTCCAGGGTCACAAATGTGTTTACTATCACTTTAGATCAATTTAATATTAATTACGTAAAAAAATCTGTATTATTGGTAATTTCACTAGCCCAATTTACGGCTATTATGGTTCTCAAGCAATGAATTAATTGCATTTATATAAAATACATTTGATGTTTGTGTATATTGGTTATTGGTAAATTCGAACAGAGCTCCCCCGATCACCATCTCACACAGATGCATGCGTGATCATCGCGTGCTTCACGGTTTCACATCGTCTCTCTGCCTGCATGTGTGTTTTGGTCTTTCTCTGCCTGTGTATCTGCAGGCTCCATTATCAGGCGCTGGAGTTTGACTGAACTCCACAGAGACGTATCATGTTCACAGGCATGCAGGGAATGCACAGGAAGTAGAGAGCTCTTTGATATGCTTAGCGCCTGGCTGCCGACACACCACAACAGAACTAGTGCAAAGGGCACATTCCACCCTCTGTGACATGAGCTTGAACTTGAACCACTAGAGTTAATAGGAGAGTTATCGCTATTTCTGTTTTTAGTGCTATGGAAATGAATTAATACATCTGATCATGTGACTGTGAGCTGTGAGCTGTGCTAAACCGCCTATCTGTGATCCCTCAGGCAAATAGAACATAATTAAAGCTTATGGGTATTTTCTGGATTGGATCTGACCTTTGAACTTTTTCTAAAATTGATGTTTTGATATAATTGCTGTTTCTTCTTACTATTTTATATGGTTTAGATTGATGCAGGACATGTTTTGAGCGAATACACACCAAAAAATTGACCAAAATGTGAGTTAAATGTGCATTGGTTTGACATATGGAAATGTGTATTATAATATCTCAATCCCGTCATCATTTTGGGCCTCTGCCACTGAACGAGTGTCTATAATCATAAATCACACTGCCACGTTAATGAGCAGGAACCTTATAATGTGATTGAATTATTCATGATCCTGAATGAAAACTCCTGCCTGAACATCTCCTCTGCTAAAGTCACTATAACCACGTAGTTTTAACTAATTACTGCTGTAAATATATGGCATAAATATTATAAATGAGTATATTGAATAATTAATCAATAAATGATTCAAGAAATATGATTCACTCGCACAGCATCGCTATTGCTGTTTAAACATCTATTTGAACTTATTTTTGTATATTTCATATATATATATATATATATATATATATATATATATATATATATATATATATATATATATATATATATATATATATATATGAAAAGAAATGAACATTGTGTATACGTATTGGTTATTGGTATATTAACAGAGATCATTCTGTCACCTATCAGTTTATAAGTGAATGTTTTTTTATCAATGCATTTTGTTCTCTGTCCATTGCTTCAGCTCAAGCATTCAACATTGCTTATGTTTGTCTAGGGATATGAATTATGCAGCATATATCTCGATATCATAATGTGTAATTGTGTGTTTCGTGTCCTCTGCAGGTCGGGACAGAGGGGCAGGTGGATGGACAGTCTGTCACAGAACACTGCAGGAAATTGGTCAGCTTTACTCTATCAGGTAAGAATAGTTGATATTTACCACATATTTCTTTTTGAAACTGATTTCTATAGAATGTTAGAAGCTGTATGAGAGGCCATACACTGATTGTACCACCCAAACCTTCCTTAACCATATAGTAAAACTTCAAATGGTTTATAAAATCGCAACAATGGATATATTATGAGAAATGTGTGTAAATGTATATATATATATATATATATATATATATATATATATATATATATATATATATATATATATATATATATATATATATATATATATATATATATATATATATATATATATATATATATATATATATATATATATATATATATATATATATATATATATATATATATATATATATATATATATGTATATGTATATGTATATGAAGAATGTGTATATATATATATATATATATATATATATATATACATACACTAACAATACAAAATATATTCCAATTTGTGCACAAAATAATATTGTTATAATATTATACAAATTCAGTTTCTGTCATGATTTACTCATCCTCGTGCTGTTCTAAACGTGTATGACTTTCTTTTGTGGAATATTAAAGATGTTTTGAAGAATGTTGATAACCAAACAGTTTTGGTTCCCATTGATTCCCATTGTATTTTTTGTCCATACAGTGGAAGTCAATGGGAACCGAAACTGTTTGATTACCAACATATCTTCTTTTAAGTTCCAAAGAAGAAAGAAAGTCATACAGGTTTGGAACGACACGAGGGTGAGTAAATGATGACAGAATTTTTATTTTAAGGTGAACTATCCCTTTAATGGATTTGATAGTGCAGACTAATTTACAATGATTTCAAATGTCTCATCCTAACCCAGTGATAAATTCTGACATAAATTGTTGTGTTGTCTTAATTAAAACTGTTATATATCTGCCCTCCTGTGGTAATGAGCTGCTAGTGCAGATAGATAGATAGATAGATAGATAGACAGACAGATAGATAGACAGACAGACAGACAGACAGACAGACTGAAAGACTTTTTATGCTGCTAGCTCACATTGTGTGTATATATTGCAGATATCAGGGCTCAGGGTCTGAAGAAGGGCATGTTTTTTAATCCGGACCCCTATCTAAAGATGAGTATCCAACCAGGCAAGAGGCACGGCTTCCCTACGTTCACCCATCACGGCCAAGAGAGACGAACTTCCATCATATCCAACACCACAAACCCTGTGTGGCACGGAGAGGTAATTCATATTCGGACTGGGGCAGTTAATGAGGTGTGCTGCTTGTGTTCACTTCTTCAGGGTAACATCCGCTGTGAGTAGCTGAGAAGTTAATGGGATGTAAGGTAACCAAGTAGGGGTGACCAGTCTGAAACTAGTTTTCAGTGAGTGCTTTGTGTCCTTGAGCAAGGCTTTAACCTTTTAATGTACTAGAAGTTGGTAATATTTCTTAAAACTTAAATATTTTTCTTTATTGCAAAAAAACTAGTAATTACATGGTACTTCTATGTACGGTATTTCATTGAATTTCATGATACTACAGTACTATTGTACATGTCCAAAAGTGTTAACCCTTGTACATCCTTATGGAAAATTTTGGACATTGAAACCCATTAAAACTGCCATTTTTAAGCCCTATAAAAAACTATATAAACTATAAAATTTAGCTTTTTTCTTTGTGTATCTTTGTTAATAGGCTTTCATTCAGCTGGCAAGGCTTCAACATTTTTATTTGTACTATTTTTTACCAGATGGTGCCATTTTTTCCAGGTTTGGCCTGTAAAGCAAATACTCACTTTATTCCTGTTTTCTGTTTATGCATATTGTAACGAAGTTCGTAGATATGGGAAGGAAGGAGGCGGGAACCAGCGAACATTTAAAAGACTTTAATCAAATAAATTAACAAAACGAAAGTAAACTTCGAGCAGCACCTCACGGACTACTGCCATGTACACACATAATAAAACATAAACAAAACACAATGTGAATTCCATGTCCAAGTGGGTTTTATATGTGTGTAATAAAAAACTGTAAATCTGAATTTTAATACTTCTGTTCTTTCCCCCTGCAGAAGTACACTTTTGTTGCACTGATGACGGACGTTTTGGAAATTGAGGTCAAGGACAAATTTGCAAAAAGTCGCCCGATCATCAAACGCTTTTTAGGTCAGCTGACGATGCCAGTGCAGAGAATGCTGGAGAGACATACAGCGGGGTCAGTATTCACAATTACATATTCCTGAGTGGATCTATTATATATGAGCTTCCATTAACAACTCATTCATATCCTGCAGGTACTTTGCAGTTTATGTAACCATAAGTTATAATTCAATTATTCAAATACTTGTAAAAATAAAAGAATCAAAATAAAATTGTTGCTGCATCACAAGATGATATGTTTTTTTATAAACTGTATTGCAAACAGATTTTATTGAAATAATTGGTTTCTGAATGGCTGTTTTTGGAAAAAAGTGATCTACATGTGAGCTACACGCTTTGCCGCCGTCTACCGACAGAACATGTGAGCGGACAGCTTCACTTCAGGGTGGAGATCACCTCCAATGGACATGAAGGTGACAATTACAGTGTGTTTATTAATTCATAAACTACCGTTCAAAAATCAGCACGATTTTTAAATGTCTCTTATGCTCAACAAGGCTGCATTTATTTGCTAAAAAAAAAAAGTAAAAAGTTGTAATATTGTAAAATGTCATTACGATTTAAATAACTTGTTTTCTATTTGAATATATTTTAAATTGTGGCTTATTGTTTTAATATGCAATGTCATACAATTTTGTAGATGCAATGGGGTCTCTGCTGGGAGCCTCATCTGTGAACGGAGATCCTGGGAGCCCATCTGACGATGAGGATGTTTTGCATCCTTCCTCCCGCGTGGCCAGGGGCCCCTCGCCCACTGGCTCCGAAGGGTCCCTGCATGGTGACGCCTTCAGGACTGACGAGTGCATGATGGACCCTGATGAGGATCGGCTCTTGAGAGAAGTAGCCCCAGATTTGGCCGAAGGAGCCCCGGGCCATAGTCATCGCCAGGCCTCGCTTAACGACTACCTGGATGCCATTGAGGCCCCTAAGGGCCCCGGAGACAGACCGCTTGGGGCCGCCTCACCTAAACTACGCTCAAGTTTCCCCACTGACACGCGGCTCAATGCTATGTTACATATAGACTCTGATGAAGACGAGGAGGGACACGCCTCCTGGGATACGGCATTGACCAATGGCACTCCACGGCCTGATGGACACACCTCCTCTGAACAGGACAAAGGGGAGGGTCCCGTGAAAGCCAGGGAGAGGCTTGAGTCAGAAGCTGCGAGCAGCGCCACGGATACTGAAGCCACAGCATCAGGGTCAAGCAGTGGCGCAACAAAGAGCCAAAATGGAGGTGCTGAGGGTGGCCAAGAAGGATCTGCTGCCTCTGGAGACTCAACACAAAGCACCGGAAACTCTCACCAGCCAGCTTTCAAAACCCAGGTCTGTAGGGTTTGGCGTTATGGAATTATGTTGTATTACCCCAGTTTCCATGCTGGTTTTAAGTAGTTTGCAGGACGGTTGTTTAGTTATATAGTTACATTTAATTTAAACTTTAATATATTTATTGTAAATATTACACTTCTATGAAGAATGGAAAAATAATTAATTAATCAAAAATATTTTTCAATTCATATTATTTCCATATATATATTATACATGTTTTTATTGTATGCTAATATATTTATAAATAAATATTAGTGCTGTCAAATTGATTAATTGCATTGCATTTATATATATATGAGTATATATATATATATATATATATATATATATATATATATATATGAGTATATATATATATATAATATTATAGGGAGATTATAATAGAGAGTTATATAATAGGGAGAATATACATAATTTGCACAAATTTGTATTATGTAGTCCTTCATTTGTATCATTTTACCTAATACATTTCTCACAGGATGAGGAAGCAGTTGCATCCAAGGAGGTCACTAGGGATGAAGGATCAACAGAGGCTGCTACAGTCACAGAACCCTCAGCATCTGGCAGTAATGTAGCTAGTGAAGGGGGCGGAGCCACAGCCGCTAAGCAGCCAGAGCAGGGGAACTCCAGTGAGGCAGCCAATGAGGAGGAAGAAAATGCTGGAATCTGGCAGAGGAGGCCGAGTCTGCAAGCATCAGGGAACGCATCACAGGCTGAAGGGATGGAATTAACCAATGAAGCGAGGCGGCCAGCTGACGCAGCACAGGCTGACGCAGCACAGGCTGCCACACTAACAGATGAAGAGACAGGTAACTCTGCAATGATGCATGATACATTTTTCTACACATTAATAAATAAATGAAAAATCATATATAATATTATAATATTGTCTAATGCATTTAAATGCATAAGAGCAACTGTTAAGAGCAGGAATAATAATTTAATTTTTTTAAATATTAAGTAGTATATCACATTTGTTGTTGTTAGGAATGCTAATAATAATACAAATATATAAACAATAAAAACTAAAAAGCAATTATGGTAGTTTTAAAGAATAATATAATGTAAATATAAAAAACATGAATAATAAAAAATATTACTAATAATATTTGTTTTAAAACAATATAAAATAGTATATCTGATTTATTTATTGTTGATAATAATATATAATAGTAAATATATAATATATTATTTAATAATATATAAAAAGTAAATATATTACAATAAATAAAATCACTGTGTTATTATTATTATTATTATTATTAAAATATAATAATATGTAAATATTAAGAACATTAATAATAATCTTAATATTTAATACATTACTTAATAATCTTAATACATTAAAAAATAATATTGATGATATTAAAAATATAAAATAGTATAACAACAACATCAATAATAAAAAATAAATATGAATATTGAAAATATAATTAAAATAAAATATAATTATTTAAATTCCTGTATGACTTTACAGAGTAAATATGCTTGAGTAATAGAAGACTTAATGAATAATTTGTGTATAGTATATTGATGTTTACATAGATTTATTTATATTCACAAAGCAACATTAAACTAATTTTTCCTTTTTGAAGGAGCCAGTGCTCAAGTGAACGGCCATCAGCCAGTGCGTTCTCTTCCCTCAGTGCGTCACGATATCAGCCGCTATCAGAGAGTGGACGAGCCTCTTCCGCCAAGTGAGAGAATATTTTTGTCTTTGTGTGAGATTCACCCAAGCACTGTAATGGGCATAACAAAAAGCTCTTCTCAGTCCATGAAAAAAGCCCTTGACAAACATTATAAGTGCCCATGGTCATTATAATGGTGTGTGTTGTAGACTGGGAAGCCCGTATTGACAGCCACGGCAGGATTTTTTACGTGGATCATGTGAACAGAACCACCACCTGGCAGCGGCCGACTGCTCCAGCTGCACCTCAGATCCTACAGAGATCCAACTCCATTCAACAGATGGAGCAGCTTAACCGAAGGTCAGTCACACGTGCACGCAATATTCACATGGGCAGATATCTATCACGATGGCATGAAATCAGCTGTGATTAGTGTGAGTTCTGAAAGAAGAGGAGTTTTGAGCACACAGTGACCTTAAATTCTAATATCTTGGGATTTATCCGAATCCAAAATGCCATTTGTTAATCCTCACTCATATGGAAAAACAGCTCTTTAAAAATGTCACCCAGCAGCCAATCACCACAGCAACCTAATCTGTTCTGCTATTATTATGCTCTATCAAAACATCTCTCATGCTTTCTCTACCTTAGCCTGATTTCATTTATTGCGTTATTGGCATGCATTTCATTTCAAAAGCATTTTTGTGCCAGAAGTGTGTGCAGCATCTTAAAATAAAAGCACAAAATGTCTGTAAAAATAATGGTCAGGTCAAGTGTATTTAGGATGCTTTTTGATGTAGAAAATATTTTTTGTGCCATGAGAACTGTGGCATCACATATTATATTTTATATATTATATTTCCTCCATTACTAAAAATAATGTAAAATACAGTTTAATTCCTTGCAAAAGTATTTGTGGCATATACATTTTACTAACTCACAGGTATGGCACAAAGTTAAACTAAAATATTTAATGCAAATCAAGCAAGAAAATAATATAAGCAAAAGAAATGTTATAATTGTATTTAATTCAGCATTATTAATTTGTTTACACCATTTAAATGAATTGAATAATCTAATATGTTGATTTTTGTGCTTAAGAAACACATTTTTAATAATCAATGTTGAAAGCTGTGCTGTTATCAATTTATTGTGTATACATTAAAAATAACATTTTAGTTAATAAAAATAACATTTATGATTACCTATATTATATATTATTTACTTATATTTTATTCTAAATTAGTATTTATTTATTTTGAGCAAGCTAAGTTAGCACCAACTAATTTAACAATAATATTTATATGAAGGATAAAGTGCAATTATCCTTGTACAAAATTATTACATGAAAAATATGCAAAAACTGCAAGTACATTTGTTTTGTTCAGGTATCAGAGTATTCGGAGGACAATAACCAATGAGAGGACAGACGAACAGGCTGCAGAGATGCCTACAGACGACACTGACCTGCTGCATCACTCCATACCTGGTACTCTCTCACAATAGAAATGCACTGCTTGTATATGAGTCTGGTTATTTAGGTACAAGGAGAAATAGTTTTAACACAACAGACATATCACACTGTACGTTGTCCTCTGTTTCAGAGTACCGTCGGGACGGTGTGGTTGGGCCCACCAGCTCTCGCTCCCGGTTGTCTCTGCTTCTTCAGTCCCCCAGCGCCAAGTTTCTCACCAGCCCAGATTTCTTCACCGTACTGCATTCCAACCCTGTTAGTCTCCAAACACATTAATTATTCACACTTTTTTTTACCCACAGGTATGGATGTCATGGTGAGGAATTTTTTACACCAGTATAAAAACTTACGACAACACCAGAATTGCTGATATCATTGCTTTTGATTGTTCGCTCGCTTTTACTTTCACGATCACGCATACTGGCCACACATTTTACAAGATAAAATATTTGTCAATGACGCTCAGGATCTGTTGCGCACAAAATCCTCTGCCACCGTCTTGTCAGTCATTTCTCCTTACACCCATCATTGAGTGCACTGGAATGGCTGGAGCTTTTGCATAGTCTGTGTTTGCTGTTTAAACTTAGCAAACTGGAAGCTCCAGTAGTGATGGATGCATTTATCTTTAACTCTGTTATGGAAATTATATACAACCCTCAATGTAATCAATTAAAAAGGAATTTATACCTATATGATATTATGCTGTACCCACACTGGACCAGCGGTTTGGAAAGGATGGATGGATGATTCATCTGCGTGCGCCATCTTCTGGGCACGACCCTCACAGTGCATTATGATGGGTATTCTCTAGCTGTTGAGTGTACATCGGCTGTACACTTGTTATTGCGGTGCATTATGTGATTGAACGAGTGGTTCTGGACACCACTATAAATGGCTATCCCTTCAAATAGTGCGCTCTCTCTATATAATATAGCCTTCCGTGGAAAAAGTGTTGATAGTGCCTTCTCGCAATTCAAAATGCTTACGCTACGCCTGACGACCGTAATTGGTAGTGTAAGCCTTTTGAACTGCAGGGGTACTTTCAACACTTTTCCCATAAATTGAATATGGAAGGCGATTGGCCGTGACTTTATAAAGTTTTAAATATGGATATTTTACTTACACAGAATCATTGATTCACTTCAGAAGGCCTTTGTTAACCCCCTGGAGCCGCGTGGAGCACGTTATTTGACGGACAGATGCATTTTTATGGAACTCAGAACAATCACTTGCCAGGATTTTTTTTAAAATAAAACTCTGATTTTATTCATCTGAAAGAAGAAAGTCATATACACACACATACACAGTAAATCATGGGCTAATTTTCATTTTTGGGTGCACTCCTTGAAGTCTTCCATTGTAACACGTGGTGGTTAAGTGTTTTTCAGTCACAAGATGGCATAACATACCGCTGGAATACGCGATTGACCAATCAGAATCAATTATTCCACAGAGCCGCGTAATAAGTTGTTGTAAAAGTAATTTTGTCAAATTTTTAGCATTACTTAAACATAGTATGGGAAACACTCTTGACTGTTCGCCTTTCCTTTCTCAGAGTGCCTACCGCATGTTTACAAGTAACACATGTCTAAAACACATGATCAGCAAAGTGCGACGGGACGCCCACCACTTTGAACGCTACCAGCACAATCGAGACCTGGTTGCCTTCCTCAACATGTTCGCCAACAAACAGCTGGATCTTCCGCGAGGCTGGGAAATGAAACACGACCACACGGGAAAGGTCTGGAACCATCTCTTCTGTGTTCTGTGTTCACATTTGGGATATCTCTCTCTTTTATACCCCCTGCTTTTAACTTTCATTTCTAAATAGAATAAAATATGGTTAGTAAGATTTCTTAATAGCAAATGCTCTCCAAGGCTGCATTTATTTGATGAAAAATACAGTAGAAACAGTAATATTGTGAAATATTATTTCAATATAAAGAACTATTTTAAAATATACTTTATTCCTGTGATGCACAGCTGAATTTTCAGCATCATTACTCCAGTCTTCAGTGTCACATGATCCTTCAGAAATCTTTCTAATATGCTGATTTGATTTTCAAGAAACACCTGTTTTTTTGATAAATAGAAAGTTAAAAAGAACAATAGAAATCTTTTATAACATTACAAATAACTTGACTGTCACCTTTGATCAATTTAATGCATTTAATACTAAATAAAAGCATTCATTATATAAAATAAATGAATGTATTTGTGTGTATAATTAATATTAATGTATATTACCATCCATATATTATAAAATATTATTTTATTTATTATTCACTGTCCACCTTTCTCTTCTATGTTTGAATCTTTTTATATTTAGTCCCTTATATTTTTACATTAAAAACTATTCTCTATGGAACATAAACAACAGTTTGTTTTAAAAAAACATAAAATATAAACAATTTATAAAATTCTATATTTTAATACACAATTTGGTTATTTAATTTGGCTCCTTACAGATATTTGTAATTATTTTCAGCATAATTACTTATAATGGAAGCTTAGCAGGAAAGCAGGTGGTACTGCAAGTGAATGTTTAAAAATTGTTTAACCGTAACAGCTACTGTAAATATTTCATGTGTTATAGTGTTTTTACTGGCACATTCATCGAAGTGCTTCAACATGAATTTGAGCTTCACATTTGTGCTTTTAAACCCTTCGGCTTACTTGCTGGTAAAGATTGACATGATTATGTTTTCCCCTCAGCCTTTCTTCGTGGACCATAACTGCAGGGCCACCACCTTCATAGACCCACGACTGCCGCTGCAGAGCGCTCGTCCCAGCAGCCTCCTCGCCCACCGCCAGCACCTCAGCCGGCAGCGCAGCCACAGCGCAGGAGAGGTGAGCCTTCGCACGCCCACGAGAGGCCTCCTCCAATCACATTAGAATTCAAGCTCCACCCATGTGGTTTGCTCCAAGGATCATTGCAAAGGGGTTTAAAAACTCTACATTTATTTATTAAATTAACCTTTTAAATTCAACTTTGAGACTTTTGACTTTTATAAACTTTTTTAAAAATATATCTACCGTTCAAAGATTTGGGGTCAGTAAGATTACTTGTTTTTAAGAAATTAATACATTCAATTGATTTACAATAAATCAATTTCAAATTAATTCATTATTGACACTACTGTTTAAAAGTTTAGGGTGAGATTTATTAATTGTATTAATAGTTTTTTTTTTTTTCAAAGCTAGGACACATTAATTTGATCAAAAGTGACAGAGGATTTCTATTTTAAATAAATGTTGTTCTTTTTGAATGTTCTATTCATCGACAAATCCTGAAAAATATAATATATATCTCCTCAAAAATATTAAGCAGCACAACTTTTTAAACATTGATAATAAGAAGGAATGTTTCTTGAGCAGCAAATCAGCATATTAGAATGATTTCTGAAGGATCATGTGACACTGAAGACTGGAGTAATGCTGATATTCATCACAGTAAATTTTTAAATATATTACAATAGAAAACACTTTGAAACTATTTGAAATTTAAAAACATTTTACAATATTACTTTTTTTACTGTATGTTTGATCAAATAAATGCAGTGACTGTATGCATAATAACATTTGAATGGTCATTTATCATAACATAAGCCTTTATTTAACCAATAATAAAAGGCTAAGCATGCATGGGACAGTAATCAGATATTCAAATGAAAATATCTTTAGTTTTACATTATAAAATATTCTCAGCAGGTTTCTCATTAGGGAATCTGATCTTCTGTCACGTCGGGACCGTGTGGAGAACAGATCGCCCTCTCAGGCCTCTTTAGATTTGCTGATTAATTTCACAGCATCGGCCTCCGCTGTGTCCCAGCATGCACCAGTGTCATTTTCACATCAGTCCGCCCACAATCCCTTGTGTGAGTGCGTTTGTCAGTTGGCCATATGTGGATGCATGTAAACATATTGTGTCTAAATATTATTCCACTAATCTTTAAATCCTCTGTGTCTTCACAACATAAAAATGCAAATGAGCCTACTTAATTAAAAAGTCCCCCTGCTTATATAAACACCCAGGGAATAAAGGCCAGGGAAAGTTTTACAATCCACTCAGCTTTAGCAAAAGAGCTGTCAGATCTTCAGTCACAGGACCCTTAATGAAGCTTTCATCTTTAAAGTACACTCGCTAGGGAGCAAATATCCTGTGAATTATGCAAAAGAAACTGAAGCCTAGTAATATGTAGTAATAAATATTAAAATTAATGAAGATGCATGAAGTCATGAAAATATTAACATTAAACTTTAAAATTAACATGATGATTTTCTGTTAAGCTGCTTTGAAACAATGTGTACTGTTGAAAAGCGCTGTACAAATAAAATTGAATTGACTATTTTAATATATACGTTAAAAAAATAACGATAATATTTTGATAGAAAGGTATGTAATGGATTACAATCAACCAATCAGCTGTCAGCTGTTAAATTTAAGTACACAATAAGATTGTACATATTTAGGTCAACCAATGACCAAGCAATGCTTCATTTTGTTCAGTCTGTTGTGTAAAAGGTTTCATTAGCAATTAAAGAAAAAAACACTTAAGCAAAACAGTCAGGTCAAAGTGTCTGAATAATTTTGGTCCCAATTTTTTATAAATTTTACTGATGGAAAGGCATTTAACCCTGCAATATTCACATGCAGTATTTATGCAGTAAACTAGTGTTTTCTTGTGTGACGTCCTGTGTGAGGACATAGTGGAGTGGTCATTCCTAATTTGTTTGAGCTGCAGGTGGGCGATGACCCTCGGCATGCCGGACCGGCTGTACTGCCACGCCCCTCCAACAACTTCGCAGCCAATCGCAACCAGTGTCAAGATTTAGTTCCTGTTGGTGAGTCGGTTTAAGCCAAGCTTCATCTGGAAGTTTTTAGAAGAACTAGATTTGTTCATCTTGTTAAATCCTTCATAAAGCATTGTTTTATCAAAATGTCTTTTGAAGCATCTTAATTTGACATTCGACCAATTGCTTTGTTCCTCTCTTTACAGCCTATAATGATAAAATAGTGGCATTTTTGCGGCAGCCGAACGTATTTGAGATCCTTCAGGAGAGGCAGCCTGAGCTCATTCGGAATCACTCACTCAGGTGAGACTCAAAGAAATATTACAAAACAAAACTCAGTCCTGAGCTATTGATTATGAACATGTTGACGTTTCTAATCCACAGGGAGAAGGTGCAGTTTATTCGTAATGAAGGAGTTTCGGGTTTAGCTCGCCTCTCCAGTGATGCAGACTTGGTGATTTTGCTCAGGTACTCTTTCAGTGATTTCGGTGAATTTATCCTGCAAAAAAGGATGTAAGAAAATATGAAATAATACATTTTGTAAGGTTTAGCATTATAAAGCTTACTGTATCGTATTTTCTAAGGCCTTTTAAATGATCAACATGATCAAAACCTGTTCTACACAAACCTACTACATGTCTTTTGTCATCTGAGTGATAGATAAAATGTATCAAATATCATTTTATTGCATGGCATTATACATTTTGAGATTGAATCCTTAAACTGAGCATTTAAATATCATCTTACTAAGTCATATAGTCATATAGGAGATAAGGAGTGACAACTGATTTTATATGCATTTTATGTAAATAGTCTTCTGTACTGTTATAAAGATCTCGTTTACATTACAAGCTATCAGAATATATCTTCCTTTTTCAATATTCAAATATCAGCAACTGCAATTTCATATATTTGTTTTTCCTCCTCAAAAATTTGCTTCATATTCTCACTATATCATACTAGTTGAGCCATAAAAAGCCTGATGTATCAAATATCATATGCAATAAAAAATGAGTCTTTTAGATTTGCTCTAAATGTTCAATAAACTATTTTTCACTGTCTATTATTTCATATATCAGGCTTTAGAGGTTTAAGCTCAAAACAAAACTGCAATTCAGAATACATTTTCTGAGAAAACAAAATCATCAAATAAATAATTCATATCTTATGCAATACGGTTTCTCATGTAAATGCATCTTAGAAATCTTGAGTTTGCCTCCAAACACAAACAGTCTTTGTCTCTTTTTCTCGCTGTAGCTTGTTTGAAGAGGAAGTGATGTCGTATGTGCCACCTCATGCCTTACTGCACCCCAGCTACTGTCAATCACCACGAGGGTCTCCGGTCTCCTCCCCTCAGAACTCCCCAGGTAATATTTAACACTATTAAAATATAAAAATACAATAAAATTACATATGATAATTGCAAATTTAAGAGATGGTGCTTCGGGTCCTACCCATCCTTCCACAGCAGACTTCAGTCAACCAGATTTCCTGGGTATTTTTTGAGTTAGCTGCCAAATCCATCAAATCCGCTATTTGGGATTTGTTGTGTGGTTGGAGTTCAGGGTTTTTGGCTAATCCCTGCAGGCAGCTTTTAACCGTCATACTGACACTCTGATTTTCACAAGTCTGTTTGGAGTGTGGCAGACATCACAGTGCCAAAGGGAATCATGGGAACTCACCATGATCTGACTTTAGTCACCGATGACTCTCAGGGATTACACCGCCCGCTGGTTAGAGGGAGTTCTGCAAATTCGACAGGGTTTTTTTTTTTTTGGCTCGATAGGAAACCATTCTGATTCCATTTAACATTTAAAATCAATCTATCCAATTTATCACTCCATAAATCTATCCATACATCCATACATACATATACATCCATATATATATATATATATAATTGAGATCTCAGTTATGTTTAATTTATTTTATCTTTAATTTTAAATTGTCTAGGAGAACAGAGTCATTTTCACCCTATCCCATATGTACTACTACTACCATTCATTCATTCATTCATTAAATTATGTATTTATTTATTGACAGTGGACATTTCTACTGCTCAGCAATTGCTCTTTTTTTATCTCAGGAGATATAATGGCCATCTCAGTAATGTTTTATTTATTTTACGTTCAGATTTTCTGACTCTAGGATAAATTATTGATATATAAAATAAATCTCATTTGTAAAGAGCCCTCAGTTTTGACAGATATAGCCTGACTATTTCCACATAAGCTACACATTTTCTACACATTTATCTATGCTTGATAACAAGCTGATTTAGGTACTTGTCAGAGTAACCATGACCTGTTCCTCTCAGGTACACAACGAGCCAACGCTCGGGCCCCTGCGCCGTACAAACGGGACTTTGAAGCCAAACTTCGGAATTTCTATCGCAAACTGGAGACTAAAGGCTATGGACAGGGTCCAGGCAAAGTCAAGTAAGCTTCTGTAGTTTAAGTGAGTCTTGTTTTATAACACATTTCCACTCTCATGCTAACTTGTTGTGCTTGTTTTAGGTTGATAATCCGCAGAGATCATCTACTGGAGGACGCCTTCAATCAGATCATGTGCTACTCTCGCAAAGATCTGCAGAGAAGTAAACTCTACGTCAGCTTTGTTGGAGAAGAGGGGTCAGTGTACCCACTTTTTTTTTTTGTAAAGATAACTAGACTTTACACTATACATGACAATATATATGACAATATATAAAAAACTACAGTATTTGACAAAATAATCCAATATACCACAGTATGGTTGAAGCCTGTTGTATAATTATTATTATTTTCACTGTGTTTTCATGTTTTATGGGGACATAGTTTTATGTTTTATGCATAGACATAATGAATTTTATATTGTACAAAATATATATTCTATCCACTAACCCTAAACCTACCCACCACACAAAACTTTCTGCATTTTTACATTTTCCATAAACATCACTAAATCTGATTTATATGCTTTTTTCCTCATGGGGACCAACATTGTTTATTTTTGCTCCCGTTCAGACTGGACTACAGTGGCCCATCACGAGAGTTTTTCTTTCTGGTGTCACGGGAGCTTTTTAACCCATACTACGGCCTGTTTGAGTATTCGGCCAATGACACCTACACTGTCCAGATCAGCCCCATGTCTGCCTTTGTCGACAACCATCATGAGTGGTGAGTGCACACTTGACATTTTCATGTGAAACTTCAATGCACATCCAGTATTAAAAATAAGATTTAAAATGTACTTGACTCGATCTGTGCCTACAAGATGTATTTTGATGAGCCATACTAGCAGAAATGTATTCCAGTGTTTTTAAATGTTCTGCTGTCAGGTTTCGGTTTAGTGGCCGTATACTGGGTCTCGCTCTTATCCATCAATACCTGCTGGATGCCTTCTTCACACGACCCTTCTACAAAGGCCTACTACGGATGTGAGTGGCGAAATACATTTCTCATACATTTTTGGTAAATATTTTAGTAAATAGAAAATAGTAAAACATTCCCCCAAAATCTTTTATTTTATTTTTTTTAATAAATAATGTTATTTGAATGTGATCTCATTCGTTTTGTAAATTAAACAAATGAAAAATATTAACAGCACGTTTACAGCACTGACATTAAAACATTGGCCCTTCAAAAAAATATAAAAAATAAATAAATAAATATATATATATATTTATAAATAAGGTTAAATATGATAACCATGTGGACATTAGTGGACATACAGTAAGTGTTGCCATAAAACTGCTTATATTAAAATATTTATTAATATTATTCCTTAATATTTAAATTAATATTAGTAATTAATGTTGTTATATATAATTATAGTAATAATATTAATTAAGAATATTTAATATACTTAATTATTAATGTTTAACCAATACAAACATATATTTGAAATATCTTTAATACATGTATGAGTGCTTGAACTATACCATTATTTCATGTTTATATATGTTTTGTTGATAACTGTGTATGCAGCCCGTGTGATCTGAGTGATCTGGAGTATCTTGATGAGGAGTTTCATCAGAGTCTTCAGTGGATGAAGGACAATGACATAGAGGACATGCTGGACCTGACCTTCACCGTCAACGAGGAGGTGTTCGGACAGGTCAGTGTGTGACTATAAACCGTTGTTTGTGTGCGCAATCAGTGTGAGCTTTCACAACCTCTCGGCATTGTCTCACAGAAGCATGTGTGTTTTAGATCACAGAGCGTGAGCTGAAGCCTGGTGGTGCCAATATCCCTGTGTCAGAGAAGAATAAGAAGGAGTACATCGAGCGCATGGTGAAGTGGCGTATAGAGCGGGGTGTCGTCCAACAGACGGAGAGTCTCGTGCGAGGATTTTATGAGGTACTGCAATCGAATCAACACTCCGGATGCTTTCCCTCACTGATTGTTATTTAAGAACATGCCATGTAGAGTTGCCCTGAGAGTTTCCAGAATGCTTTTTTTATTGAATTTCTGTTTAATGGAAATGGGTTATTGTACAATTTTGCGTTGCTATATATAGCAAGAAGTCTTGCTAGTACATTACTGTTCTATAGTTTGGGGTCAGTGAAAAAAAAAATGTATTTAACAAAATGAATACCTTAATTCAGCAAGGATGCATTCATTTGATCAAGTGTGACAGTGAAGACTTACACTGTTACAAAAAGTTGTTAAATGTTAAATTGTTGTTTTGCACTTTCTGTTCATCAAAACATCCGGAAAAGAATGTATCCAGGTTTCCTCAAGGATATTCCTGTGTTCAACATAATGAAAGAAAATGCTTGAGCAGCGAATCATCATATGAGAATGATTTCTTCAGGATCATGTGACACTGAAGACTGGAGGAATGATGCTGAAAATTCAGCTTTCATCACAGGAATAAATAAAACATGTTAATACATTCAAACAGTTATTTTAAATTGTAATTTTTCACAATATACAGGTTTTACTGTATTATTAACCAAATAAATGCAGCTTAGCCTTAATTAAAAAAAAAAAAAATCTTGCAGACCCCAAATTATTATACGGTAGTGTATTTGAAGAAATCCCATAAAATTCACACATGCTCATGCCACTCTTTCTTTTAAATAACTGGCAAAATGTTAAGAGTTAAATGTATTAACATATTGTTAGTTAATTGTATTTAATATTATTAAATATGGCAATATGTTAAGAGTTAATGTATTAAATATTTTAAAAATGTATTTTAATATAAGTAGTGTTATGACTGCATAAAATCTTGATGCTTAAGGTTATAGTCATGACCTTCTTATCAACATATATGTCATATCCATATTATGTCATAATATTAAAAACCTCATGATTTTTATAGGGTCATCTTTTAAATGTCAGTGTTTTTAATTAAATTATGTTAGCTTTTCATTCAAATTTCTTCAGTTAGCCTGATCATTATATGGTTATTATACCTGCTCCCGTTATGAAAATCAACTTAAATGAGCAGGTACAGAAATATAAATATATATTTATATTATTTACTCACCCCCTGATGTTGTTTTTTTCTTTTCTTTCTGTGGAACATGAACAAATAATTTTAAAGACTTTTCTCTCTTAATTCTAAAATGCATCCGTTCTGCTTTTACTGGTTTTGTAACCTTAAATTAGCATCACTGACAAGTCAGCCAATGAGGAATAAAAATATATTTGTAAAATCCTGAATTATTTAGTGTGACCTTGAATGAAATGAGAAAGAAGATGAATTAATTAATATAGCTGAGTAGGTTTAATGTATGATTGATGAGTTTCATTTCTAAAGTATCTTCAGGTGCAACTGTACAATGACCCATGTACTCGCCATTGTTTTAAAGCCTGATCACAACGAGAATGATAGCTGTAACTATATTAGTGTGCTGTGCTGTTGTCATTATAGTAATAGATTCTGCTATTCTTTTATATTTAGAACGATTTTTCAAACTATATTTTTATAGTTATCGTCCTTGGTGTGAAACGGGCCTTTAGCCACTGACAGAACTTCACGTCATGTTTCATAGAATTGGCACTGAGCTTGCAGCAGATGTGTTCTGATCTGAATGGCTGTGAATTGACTGATGTGGCTGCTGCAGGTTGTCGATGCGCGGCTGGTGTCTGTGTTTGATGCGCGCGAGCTGGAGCTGGTGATCGCCGGAACGGCAGAGATTGATCTGGGAGACTGGAGGAACAACACGGAGTACAGAGGAGGTAACAACAGACTGACAGGTTCACTACAGCAGTAATAAATGATTACTATATTTATGATATTACCATCATGGTAGTGTCCAAATCTGTGGTAAAACATAGTGAGACCCGTGGTGTCAAGATGTGAAGTTTCTGATTTATGACTGAAATATTATCCGCATGTGGGCTTTTACAGTGTTTGTCATCCATATAGGTCACATTGTAACAATAAACAAGTTTATTGGTTTTCCCTCCAGGTTACCATGACAACCACATCGTGATTCGCTGGTTCTGGGCGGCAGTGGAGCGGTTCAACAATGAGCAGAGACTCAGATTGCTCCAGGTGAGTGTTGGAAGAGAAATGTGAGCTCTTTTTATAAGACTGTGTACTCAGACCCGTGGCTGAATTGTCTCTGTTGTCTCAGTTCGTGACCGGGACGTCCAGTATCCCGTACGAAGGCTTTGCCTCCCTCAGGGGCAGCAACGGACCGCGACGCTTCTGTGTAGAGAAATGGGGGAAAATCACATCTCTGCCCAGGTGACGTTTCTGCCTCTCAATGCAAGATCCTATATATGAACGTTTGAAATGCATATCATATCTAGTCCATGTCTGACAGTTTAAAGGCTATCTATAAGCTCCTTAAACTTATTTTAAATTTAACTTCAGTAATCATTGTAATGCATTTTATTATGTATCATTCCCACTAGAATTTTTTAAAATGTAATAATTAAATGAATAAATGTATTTTACTAAGATTATAATTAGAGTGGCCGTTATATAGATGTGGGAGTGGCTATGACTAACCTCTTTGTACAAAGATTAACAACACAAAACTACATTTATTAAAAGAAATTAAAAAAAATATATAAAAACAATAGAAATAAATACATTTATGAAAAAGGGAACATTTAGAATAAATAAATATGAAAGAAAAATAGGGAAAAAATTAATTAAACAAAAAAAGAAAAAAGGGGGTATAAATAAATTGAAAACACACACATGTGCAATAAACAAATATGTGTATAAATATATGTATAATGTATAATAACAATATAATCTAATATGGTTTGGGGTCAGTTCGATTTTTAAAATATTTTTGAAAGAAGTCTCATACTCACCAAGGATGCATTTATTTAATCAAAAATACAGTACAAACAGTAATATTATAAAATATTATTACAAGTTAAAATAACTGTGTTCTATTTGGATATATTTAAAAATGTAATTTATTCCTGTGATGCAAAGCTGAATTTCCAGATCATTACTCCAGTCTTCAGTGTCACATGACCCTTCAGAAATCATTCTGATATGATGATTTGCTGCTCAAGAAACATTTTCTTAATATTATTAATGTTGAAAAGTCCTTACTGTCACCTTTGATCAGTGTGTGTGTGTGTATATATAAATAAAAGCCTGATGAGCCCACTGTTATATAAGAAACACAAATTTACCATTTATTAAGCTCCATTCATGAAACTGAATTTTGATGTAAATCATTTGCTAAATCCGTCGCTTGCACAAATTGCCAATTAAAAGCGAAAATTTTGGTTATAATTGTTTTAGTTTACAATTCATAACAATCTACCCAGAAAGCCAAAGTGCATAACGGTCCAATTACGGCATATTTGTTCCAAATAAATCGTTTTGTTTTTTTTGCCACAGATGTCATGGCTTATGTGATCCACAAGATGGCACAATCTGGCAATTCATAATACAGTCACATAAAGATTGTGTGGATGGAAATGTATACGTTCAGAAAATGAATGGTCTTTATTTGTTCTTGTAGGGCTCACACATGTTTCAATCGTCTGGATCTCCCCCCGTATCCCTCCTTCTCTATGCTTTACGAGAAGATGCTGACGGCAGTGGAGGAGACCAGCACTTTTGGTTTGGAGTGAATGTTGACCTTTGCACTTTGAGCTGATCAAATGTATTTCCTCAACACGTTTAGAAGAGCAAAGGAAGTAACCATTTAAACAGACACCAGAAGCACTTAGACGTATATTTTGTACACTGTATCACTTAAACATACTTCCTCTGGATTGAGCAGAATAGAACAGAAAACAACCAGTCACATGTTCTCTGAATGGTTCTCAGACGCAAACGTGATTTTTTTTTCCCCGTCTGTGATGCCACATTGATTGGCTCTGGATTCATCGAGAAGGAGGACGTGACCAGCCAAAATGCAAAGCTGAGTTACTTCCTAACTGATTAAAATGAGGAATGAAACAAACCCAAAGGACTTTGATATTCTCACTCTTTTTATCTGTAAAAAGACTTTTTTACGGAGCATCAAAATGCAGCGTGAATGAACAAATATTGTGTTGTGACGTCTCAGATCGCCTCAAGCACTATCACACACACGACACATGAGAGCGCTGCATGTGTTCTCACTTCTGTTTTATCATATTTATACACGAGTCCATCTCATTTGAAAGCGTATTCTGTCAGATTTGTGACACTTTTGAATGAATTTGTTTGTGCATATACTCTCACGCGCAACATTTTCAAAGGGCATGTTACACTAAAGTGCATTATCAGACGCACTGCATCATCATGAATGTGACCACTATGTGCAAATGATCAAAAATGAACGATAGAAGATGATTTTATGACACTCTAGTCCCACCCTGGGCTTTCTGTTGTCCTCAGATTTAGAAGAGAATGGTCACATATGAATAAGTCTGGCCCAATTTGCATTATAATAGAAAAAATTCAAAAATAGCTTATTTCATGACTTTATTATTTCCATATCCTCATATAGCTTTAGTGTGACATGAATGTTGAACGCAGCTTTCTTGAATGTGTTTCCCCTTTCATTTTCATTTTTTATACTCACTTCTCTTGAGTCTGACAGTGTTTTTTCTGTGATTTGAAGGATTGTCAAGCCCACAAAAACCATATCAATACATTCCAGACCTTTCCGTTTGCGTTAACTCAACCCAGCCTTTTATGAAACACTGCCGTGGCTGAGGAACGCTGGATTGTACTCTAGTTCTGAATGTTTTGTAACCTGAATTTTGTGTAAGAAATGAATATCGCTTCCAGTGAAAACTGGTGTAGTTGAAACTGCCATGGGGCTTTATGAGGTCCATACAAATTTTGGAATAGCAACAGAAGAAAAATACAAGCATATCCTCTTTGTCGATACTATTTTGGCTGGCTATAGGTCATTAATACAAACCAGATAGATCTTTGTTTTTTTGTATTAAGGCTTTTGCAGTGCCGTGCTGATATTTGTGCTGAATGTACCAAAGGTTTAGGGCTGCCATAGACTGTCCTGACCCCTCTTTTGTCCATGTTTTATTTGATTAAGAAAAGAGAAAATGTATTTAAAAAAATATTAAAAGGCATATCTTTTTAATCACCCAAATTTTCCTCCTAATTTGACTTTTTAGATAGAGTAGTTTTTTTATCAAAATGCTGTTTTACACTGGCTGTTTAAAACCTAAATATAAAAGAGCTATAAAATATGTCCACAGTTATGATTTTTGTTGTTGTTTGAAGATGAAAATGCATTTCTGATGTGAATGCAATGTGTCTAATATGTATGGTTTATCAGATGATTTAATGGAATAGTTCAGCCATTTCTGTCTTGTATTCACCCTCAAGTCTTTCCAAACCTGCATGACTTTCTTTTGCGGAATAGAAAAGGGATTTTGCAGATTGTCCAGCTGCTATTCTCCATACAGTGAATGTTAATGAAGCCTGGGAATGAATAAAAGTCCAGTGTTTCTTGGAAGAAAGAACATCATGTGGATTAAAGGGAAAGTTCACCCCAAAATCCCATAATTTACTCAACCCCAAGCCGTCCTCGGAGTACATGACTTTCTTCTTTCAGCCAAACACAATCTGAGTTATATTAAAAATGCCCTGGCTCTTCCAAGCTTTATAATGGGTGTCAATGGTACCTTAGATATTGAAGCCCAAATAAAGTGCATCCATCCACCATAAAAGTAATCCATAAGCCTCCAGGGGGTTAATAACGGTCTCCTTAAGCAGCATAAATTTTGTTTTGGTACGATTATAAACTATAATCACTGGATTCAGGTAAATGCCCTACGCGAGTCTATTTCTGGCAGAAGAGCGACCTCTGACCTGACGCATGACGTGTAAAGTAGTAGCGTAAGCTTCGGTGAGAGTAGACGACACTTACAGTAGGTCCCTCTTTGACCCCCTGGATCCGTATGGATTACTTTTATGATGGATGGATGTGCTTTTTTGACTTTCATCTAAGGTACCATTCACTCCCATTATAAATCTTGGAAGAGCCAGGAGATTCTTTAAAAAAAACAAAACAATATTGTGTTCGGCTGAAAGAAGAAAGTCATGTCCACCTAGCATGGCTTGTGGGTGAGTATATTATGTGATCATTTTCATTTTGGGGTGAACTCTCCCTTTAAGACTTGAGGGTGAGTAAATGATGTCAGAACTGTTCCTTTAAGGGTGTGTTCACACTTGTAGTTCGGTTCTCTTGGTTTGTTGTGGTCCGAACCAAAAAACTAAATTATACATTTAGTCCTGGTTCGCTTAGCGTTCATACTGTCCTTTTAACCCTGAACTTAAAGGTACAAAACAAAAGGCATAAGGATAAAGTCTCAACATCTTTTATGACATACCCTATATCGTGCGAACATCCCAAAAAAAAAAAAATGCTGTGTGATGGGCTAAATGTGATCGTTGTATGTGTGTCATAGTGGAATTTTTAACAGATGAGAACTCACTAAGAACTTAAGGAGGCAAAACGCTGCCAGGAATTCCTCTGTAGCACACACAGATCTGCTGCAAGAAGGCACTGTTCAAATGCCTGTACTGAGCTATGATCATATGATGAGAAAAAACATGTGTCCTTAAGCATTCTGTCATGTTTGGGGTCGCATGTCTTTGGTTCGTGTTGCGTTCATATTTCAGTCGAACTGCACCAAAGTTCGTTTGGAAGATGACTAAAAGCCCCTGAAAATGTGGCCCTCGCTCCACTTGCGCACCAAGATTCGGATGGCAGCGTTCACACTTATTCAAATGAACCGCATTAACAGAGCAATCGCAGTAACGTATGTTTTAATGGAATCAGTTCTGCCAAGTGTGAACACACCCTAAATGTACCCTACCTTTCTAAAGACCAGAGGCTTCAGACTGAGACCAGACTCCGGCTTTCTGCTGGTGTTCATTACAAGAAAGCTGCTGCTGCTTTTGACTTTCTGTACAACTTCAATTTTGCACCGTTCACATGCTCTGAAATGTGACTCCTGATTGGATAACAGCTTTCAGAGCTCCACATGGGTTTTCCTCTTTTTTTGTTTCAGCAAAGATGATTGTATAAAGCTGTTTGTCTCACGGAAAGTTACTCAGAGTCTTCATTTCATATCTCAGTCGGCTATTTCTGTTTTGTTCTTTGCATGTTGAGTTTTTAGATTGCATATACATAAAAATTTTCAGTAAAATGCAATAGTCCACATCAAAATGTTATGCCTTTTATTTTTATTTCCATGCAATTTATTTATTTATTTTTGGGGGAATTCTCTATTCTAACCCATTTAAATGCAAATTTTGCATATAATATAATTTTGCATTGTATATAATTTCTGTGAGAATGAGCCTATACAATCTTGTTATTAATAAATCAACAATAGACCATTTAAATATTAAAAGCACCAAATATGGTACTTTCATCTGCATTATAATTTATGATAAATAGTTGTAACTTTTATAGAGCTTTTCTTGCAGAAAGGCATCTGGGATTTTACACGTAAATATTAATATGAAATTAAACAGCATATAAAAGAAAATGCAAGTTCAGCTCTATGAACTAAAATACATCACATCTCTCAATATGAAGCATGCATGTCCATTCGTGAACAGCAGATGGCAGACCACACTTGCGGTTTCCTTTCAGAAGATCTCCTACCAAAACAACATTAGAGACTGTCAACTGTCCATCGAATCTGAAATGTGTATTAACCTCTGAATCTCACTGAGAGCTCAGAACCGCGTTATAATACACTGCACAAGAGATGCACAATCATGTCAGAGTTCAGTCAGTCTGACAATATGGCAGTCAGTTAGAAGAATGAGAATAGATGCTAATTAGCACCTTCCACTGTAAAGCGCACACATCCACAACTGGGAGAGATGCGCGTCTTTGCTGCATGAAGGAGCGTGTTGATGAGGGGTGCTAGAAACGCTCCGCGTACAATCACACAGGCCTTGATTGCCGGTTGTGTGAACTCCGGGCCCACCGCCTCTGTTCAATGAGGCCGTATTTTCAGGGTCCCTTAGAAACCTATTTCAGCTGTTTTATCTGTTCAGTAGTGCTTTGCTGACACTACCCATAAACCCTTCTGCTTTTAGTGTGACATGGACCATGCAATGTGTGTGTGCTAGTGGCCTGCTAAACCCTACATTATGGGGACAAAGTGTATCCTCAAAGATGGCAATATCTGAAATTCTTGTCCTTTTTTTTCGTCCCCATGAGGAAAATAGCTTGTAAATCATAAGTGATTTTTGAAGATGTAAAAATGCAGAACGTTCTCTATGATAGGTAGGTTTAGGGGTAGGGTTGTTAGTGTAAGGGAATATAATATACAGTGTAAGGGAATACAATTCCATAGTTGTCTATGGAAAGTCCCCATAAACGTGTGTGTGTGTGCGTGCGTGCGTGCGTGCGTGCGTGTGTGTGTGTGTGTGTGTGTAAAGTGAGTGGGGTGACCCTGCTGTAACAGCTGGTGTGTAGGATCCCAAGGGATGTGATAAACTCATCCGATATACAATAATAAATCTGGAAGGTTACTCTTTTTTTCTTCTTTGGACGAAATACTACGGTAAATGCAATCATTGGTATTGATGCATGATATGTGTGAGCACAGGTTCACAATAATAGACCATTTTTTGACTTGTCATTCCGTGCACTTCAATATCTCACAAAAATGCACTCGTACAGATGCACATGCACAGACACACGGACATATTGAGTTATTGACCTTGAGGGATTAAAAAAGCTCAGTGCCTTTGGAAGATTCCCTGCGAATCATGTTGGTCACGAGAATGTGCATATGGTAGGCTATCTTCCCCTGGGTTGAGGAAATGAGAAATCAAGACATTGAAAATCAAGATATTGAAGAGGGTTGAATGTAAAACTTTAAAAATCAGCCATTGAAAACCCTACTTTGTTCAAATACAGATCAAAATGTTGTCAGATACATGTCTTTTTAAATTAATATGGAGGTTAAAGTCAAACTAGATGTTCTTGTACAATGGATTAACATTTAAAGACCAGAAGGTACAAATGAGTATTATGGAAGTGTCGTATTAAGCTATATCTTAACTATAATGTAATACATGGCACTAAAATGATATGGCCCGGTGGTAAACTACTTCTAAAACTATGGTAATGTGGTAGGACAAGTGACAATGTATCATGGTTATACTCTGGACAAGGACTCTAGACCTATAACATTTAACCATCGTAACTTTTGTTTACCTTTTGTGTAAACCTATAATAATGATTTATATTCATAGCTGTCAGGATGGATTTTGCGGGAAATTGCATACATATGGCATTCTAACGTGCGTGTCAAGTTATTACTGAACAGAGAAAAGCTCCGGGAACTCCCTTCCACAAGACGCATGTAGTTTTATTTAAATAGAGGGCCTTACGTTGTGTTGATGTAAGTATCATATACTATGGTAATTAATACTTGTAGTACAATTGTTAAATGTGGTAACCAGGTTATAACTACATTGCAAAAAAGTACCAAGAAGTGCCATGGTATTTTGGACATGCAGCCTATATGGTTTAAAAAATGTATTTTAGTACCATGCCATAGTTCAAAGTAGCACAGTATTACCATCTGACACCATCACTGTACCATGGTACTTTGTGTGTAAGGGAATACCACGTTTTTTGATGTGTACAATGGTAATGCCACTTTTGAAGTATCTTGGAGTATGTAAACGCAATAGTACCGTGACTGTGCTTTTGCCAAGTAGAACATGATCTTGTATCAACAACTTTGTTGGTCTAAGAACAGCATTTTATTAACCAGTCAGATTTTAGGATAAGGGTTAGTTGTGGTTTATTTTAGGGCTTCAATAACATTCTGAACTTGATCATTCCTTTCAGTTTTAATCATAGTTCATGCCTGTGGTTGAGGTTAAGACCATGTTTGTTTAAAGGGAGAGTTCGCCCCAAAATGAAAATGTTATCATCATGTACTCAGCCTTATGTTGGACCTGTAAGAGTGTTGAACTCAAAAGAAGATATTTTATGTTGGTAACCAGACATTTGACGGAAGCCACTGACTTCTAGTATTTCTTTTTCCTACTATGGAAGTCAATGGCTACCGTCTTACCAACATTCTTCAAAATATATTATTTTGTGTTCAACAGAAGAAAGAAACTCATACAGGATTTGGAAACATAAGGGTGCATTTTCATTTTTGGTGAAAATAATCGCTTTAATTTGGTACTCCAGAACCAAGAAATGATCTTGAATCGTTCTCCCTGCCAATATCACTTTTCATAGCGGTGACAATAAACGCCTTGAATCTTGAATATTCCTTGTTACTCCATCCCAAATAGATGTTGTATGCTATCTATTCAAGCATGAGATTTATCTTGACATGGATAAATGTTTCTCTGGAAAATACCCCACTAAATGGAAACAGACGGACATCAATTTCTCCACGTGACAATTTAGCAGCCACGGCTCACCAGACACCTTATCATCACACATTTACAAAACACATCTGTCGTGAAGTTGACGTATAGCTCTGATGCGATCGGTTGCAGTGTGGAGGACAGGAGTATGCATGATAAAATAATGAAGCAGGAACGGTGTGGACCTCCATGGGTCTATTTTTACAGGCATGGCAGGAGGAAGTGGAATGGAAAGACTGTCTTGCATTATGCATGGCCCGAGAGAAAGAGAGGAGCAGAAGACTGGGAAAAAAACGCACTTCCTCTAGTGGGACAACAGACAAATGAATGCTTTTATATTTCGCGTGTATGTATGTAAATTTGCATTTTATGGTCTGTACTATAAAATTTGAGAAGAAATACTGTTAAAATGTGCAATTGAATGAACCAACTGTATTGTTATTAATAATTATTATTGTAATACTTTTATTGTGAATGTGAATGATTTTGTCCATGCAAAACAATGTTGCAACAATGTAGGATGTTCTGAGAGGTTTTTAGGCTGTTGCTATGGGTTGCTAAGTTCTTTTTTTAAATCTATTGTATTTTTGCATGTTGCTATGTGGTTGCTAGGGTGTTCGTAATAGTTTTTATTGTGTTTGTATATGGGGCTCTGCTAGAGTTTGCTGATTTACTTTTAGTGTGTTTTAGTCGTAGTGCCAATAATGATGAACCACAACAAAATTCTTTGCAGGTACAGAGAAGTTCATGAAATGTAAAATCGTGGCACCATGATAAAAGCACCGTTGGGTGAGAGCTTGTAATGCATATTTGGTTTAGTCAAATGGAGGCTGATTTGAATAAAACGCTGTGTGTGAAGTGTGTCTCTCATGAGCAGAAGCGGCGGGTCTGGATCTCTGGAGACAGGTGATGACTAATGAGGAGCTTTTTTCTGAATCCAGCCATGATGATTAAGTGTTAATTACAACAGGTCAGCTTGACACATTTCCAATAATTGCAAATATTTTGGGGCTTTTTGATTTGCAGGACAACACAAAAGAAGGCATCATGTGTCTAATGAGATGTCTATGTAGCTCGCCACTGACCCTCTTTGACTTTCTGGTGTGTTCTTCAAGGACTATCGCGAGTTTAGAGAAAGAGCGGAAAGCTTCATCAACCAGCTGAGATCGAGGCGAACACACTGTTAAAGTGTATTTTTCCTGTTTTCACGACTCATCTTCAATATATCGACTAAATTTATATCTATGGAAGCCTCAGCCCCACTTTTCCACCTCGAAGTAAAACAAAATTCACAATTGTGATTGTCTCACAGTATCACGTTATTTCATACTATTTCCCTGTTTTATGTTTCACACTGAGGTGGAATCAGATGTCCATATAGACCGTATGTAGCCCCGCCCCTTTTGTGCTCGTCGTGTTCGGTCTTCAGGTTTGTATTTTTTACAGCATGATGGTAAGATCTTATGGATTTATGAATGTGAACCACTGGTTCTACAAAAAGTCAGTTGAACCAATAGGATCACTCGGGGTCAGTTTGATAGTGCTATCTGCTGTTGTTGTGTAAACGAACGCATTCAAAACACATTTGAAAACCCTATTGGCAGAGAAACTGAGATTCTTATTGTTTTGGAATTAAATTTGTTTCTGAAATAAAATAAGTTTAAGTTTTATGTACAGTTTTATATATATATAATTTTTTCAGTTAATGTTTATTTTATCTGACTAAATAACCCTTGTCTTTTGCACGATAAATGAAAATCTGACATCTGGTTTTAAGAGATTGTGATTTTTTGTTGTTGTTTGTTTGATCGTTTCATATTCATTTTGACATTTTGTATAGCAGGCTGCCTTTTAGTTAGGAACAAAAAATTAAGAAAAAAATATTCATATTATTTATTCTTTTATTACAGCTTTGATTAATTATATACCAACCACTGATACCAAATACAAAAATGTTCTGTGCTTTTACAATGGAATTGTGTGCAAATGTTGCAGATTTAAAGTAAAAAAAAAAATCTAACAAAAAGTACCAAAATACCAAACTGATTTTTTTTTGTCCTTACCATAGTACAATGATATTATTTTAAAGTACTTTGGAGTTCATTGTAAATACCACGTGGGAACATGAATATGGTAAAAAAATGTATGCTGCATATCCAAGAACCATATGATACCATCATTCTACCATGGTACCACTAGTACTTGTTGTAAGTTAGTTATTTCTTAATGTCTAAATGTGACCTGCGCTGGCAAAAGGAGTTGGGTTTTGATTTTGGTCAATTTTGGTCGATTTTAATGTTTTCACAAAATTGAGTTGCTCCAATCAGTGCTCCAAATAGCAATTAAACATCTAAAAGTATCTTTATTTGTACGTTTTCAGAGAGGAGTACCTTTTCTTTATCCATGAAAAGTTATCTTGCACTGACCGACAGATCCGACTCGTGTGCACAAAGACAATACAGTATTACAGAATTAGAGTAGTTCAAAATATGTGTCTTGGCGAGTATTCACACAAACATCATCTGTTATTTCTTATGTGAATGTTTGGTTAACTATTGTTGGTTAACAATTGGGGTATCATGAAAAAAAAAGTTGAATATATATTTATTCTATGGATATTTGGTTTTGGTGTTAGGGATTTTAAAGTATGGTTGCTCAACGTTACCTCATGACCAATTTGTATGAGGTGGCGAATTAGTATTAATTCATACGACCTCACATATTTGTCTAAACCGCAGTGACGGGTAGGTTTAGGGGAGGGGTTTAAGGTTAGGTCATTCGTACAAAATCATACGAATTGGGCGTACCATACGTACGTTTTAGCCACCTTGTAAAATACGTACGAATTGCCGTAAAATCGGGTTGGGAAATCATAAAGATATCTTTATATGAAAGTTTCGTAATATTTTACGGTTTAAGCTGTAAAAAACGTAATAATGCTACGTTGTCACCAATACATCCATATTTTACGTTTCAGCACCTATCCAAACGTACAAAAACTTACATTTTGTGTCTTTGAAAGTTAAATTTTTAATACCTACGCATTAACAATGAGACCAGAATGTTTTACCAGCATGGGTCACAAATATTTTTCATAAGTTCTTTTTTTTAAAAAACAGAAACCATTGTTATGTAGCTAACCATGGTAATGTGGAAGCATTTCTGGTTTTATCTGTGGTCTGACTACAAATATACCGCAGTAAAACTGGTCACCATGCAAAAAAACACTAATATAATGCTTCAGTTCTAGTCAAAGGGCTCTTCAGTAATCACGTGACAGTAATGCAACAACACGATTGAATTACGCTCGTGTGAGTGAATCGAATGAATGAGGTATGAATTCGTTGAGGGTGGTAAATTCGAGTCTAAAGCAGAGTACCATAGTAAACCCTCTCAACCACGCCAGGCTTGTTTATAATAAAGCTGTAGTGAGGAGCGAGATAAGCGGAGACGCTGAACTCTATTTCTAACTTGGCAGGCTTGTAAACACTGCCAAATGTGACAATAATGTCCCGTAACCGCTGCCAGCCGCCTGCCAGATACCTGACAGCTCTCAATGATTCTGCTGTTTCTCTGCCAATAGGGTTTGTACGGGCTGTCCCGCTGCATTAAGAGCTCTGAAGCTTCTAGATTCTTCTCCCACTTTGAAAATGCACCCTTAGCGCCCGACTAACAACATCCAAGCATTTCCAAAGGAGCTTGTTTTGGTATTACCAAGAGGCAAGAGCTAAATCTCATCTCCTCAGAGTTTGTTGCATCATAATCATGAATTCTTGGCATTTATTGCTTCAAAGAATGAACGGGAAACCAAATAGTCAAACTCTTTATATGTACGCTTGGTCGGACAAGTTGACACCTGAAAAATGTGGTATATTTGAAGAATAGGCCTACATTTCATTCCAATCACACTGAGCTTCTCAGTTAAAGGACTAATTCAATTAGGCTGGAGAAGAATTCACCCCTTTGTCTTGGTGCCTGGGTGAATTAAGGTTTAAAAAGACTTGATACAGACTGTCAGACCCCATTAGAAAACAGCAATCTGACAAAAAAAGAGAGAGGGAGTTAGAGCTGAGAGCTATGGCGCAAAGCTATACTAGTGCCAACGTTATTCAGGCTGTTGGTATAAATTAAACATTGACTGTACTCATACGACTGCCAGGACACAAACGCTCCACTGATTATATGCTGTCAGTGTGCGGCAAACACAGCCAGCGAAAGTGAAGGTCAAACATGTCGGGTTTTTACATGAGAGAGAGAGAGACTTCACTCTACTGTTTGATTGATGGCGCTCTTTCATCCGACATCACCTCGTTCCTTTTCACGCAGCTTTCAAAATATGAAATGATGAAAGAGATGAGGGCTGTATGACAAATTTGCCTACCTTAAATCATTTTTAGGTTATACCTAAATTTTAGTAAAATAGCAACCGAAAAAGAACAGAAATTACAATCTGGAGACTATTTACACACTATAGATTATAATAGACGACAATTACAATTACAAAACCTACAGCAAATGTTAAAAGCACATTGTGATGAGGAGTTACTGTATGATAAATTTAGCTACTTCGATTCACTGTAAGGTTTGCACCAGACTAGAGACAATTGGCTGCTAAAATGAAGCATTTAGAAGGCAAAAGCCTTTTTTAGTTTACAAATTGCTTGAAGAAAAGCTTGTTGCAAAGCTCTTCAGGCAAAACTGTCACTGCTGAGCATGTGCTGTAATGGAGGCATATTATTAGTAGTATTTAAAGGCATAGTTCATTCAAAAATGGAAATTATATAATTAATTACTCACCCTCATGTTGTTCCAAACCCGTAAGACCTTCGTTCATCTTCAGAACACAAATGAAGAACTTTTTAATAAAATGATTTCTGTCCCTGCGTTGACAGCAACGCAGCTACTACTTTGACGCTTCAAAAAAATCATAAAAATATTGTAAAACTAATTAATATGAACTGAGCGGTTTAGTCCGAATTCAGTGCAGACTCAAATCGCTTTATATGATGAAAAGATTGAATTTAGGCTTTTATTCACAGAAGCATTCACCAACTCACACAGCAGTTGAGCATGTTTGCTTGGGGTGCAAGAACCAATGAGGTTCGTTCTCGTGTTACGCAGCACGTCTGAGCTTCAGCAAGAACCAATGAGGTTTGTTCTCCTGTTACGCAGCACGTTAGAGCTTCCTCAAGAACCAATGAGGTTCATTCTCGTGTTACGCAGCACGTTTGAGCTTCAGCAAGAACCAATGAGGTTTGTTCTCATGTTACGCAGCACGTTAGAGCTTCATCAAGAACCAATGAGGTTCATTCATGCCTATATATGCCTACATACTAGAAGTTCTAGTTGTATTTTGAATAAAATAGTTCCAAGTTGATGCTTCAGAATTTCAACAAAGTGGTGCCTTCAGTTGTGTTCGACATCGGTAATTACGATGCAATTAATGGCTAACTCATGAGTGCGTTTTGTAAATCTTGTAATCTCATTTGTTCGCGGATCGTACATCATGGCTCATGCTGTGTTTGTTGTTGCATTAAGGTAAGTTAAGAAATTAAGTTTCTTTGAATTTACATCCCTGAACATGTAGTGCATTCAGGGATGTGAGGGCAGATTTCCTGTGTGCTAGAAAAGCATTGCGCCACCCCTGTATATGTGTGATATGATGAGATGTGAAATCGGAGAACAGGTCAGTGCAGATATAGGGCAATGTGTGTATTTCTCTGTGCGTGTGTGGGTGCTGACATTTGATCGTGATGAATTTTAAAGCAGGATCAAGGGGTAGTGACAGTCTAGGGCAGTTCATGAAGACAGTGGGAGGTATTGGTGCTTTATATGTATGTGCAGGACTGCACTGAATCACAGAGCAGGATCAGAAGACCTTGGGGTTGAAGGGCAGTGTGTTTAGTCTATGCAGTCAGTGTGGGGTATGATTTTATGTATGTGTGATGATCAAAGCAGTGGTTATGAAACCCCACCCCCTCTCGGCGAGGCCAACCTCCAGCTGCTGGAATCTTATTGTGATCGTTCAGTAAGAAAGAACTACCGTGAAATTTCCACACTGTAAATATAGCCCACTATTCAGACAAATGATGCATATACTTTGCATACTTATGTCTTAGTTTGGAAATTATATATAGGTCAACAGTGTTTTAAAAAACTGAAAAGTTTTTACTTCGCGTTTGTCACGTACAGATGACAAACATTGTCAAAACAATCCTTGTTCACACGGATCCACACAAACAACTAAAAACGCTGTATTCTGCTGCCAGGCCAGTAGATGGCAATGTCACTTTGTAAAGAAACATCACGTGCCTATAGACTGAACACGTAATATGCATGCGCATGACGTCACCGTTTTCACATATACGTGATTTTGTAGTTTACACGGAGACAATAACAGTATCGTTTTTAAAAACGTGCACTTTAAATCCCGTTTTCAGGTTTATTAATGAATGGTCAAAATGAATAAAACCGTTTCCATTGTTGAAACTGGTTTTGTGCAAATAATGCCTACTAGTTGGATGAATCTGAAGAAAACATGCCAAGGTCATATTTCAACCGGCAATGGAAAATTACGCTTTTTTAATTAAAACCAAACCATGCATTGTGACATTATTTTCATGTCAATTAAGTACATTTATGCCCTAAAATACATTCAGACATCCAACAATACATTTACTTTATTAATGTTGTAATATTTATATTTTATAATGGTCTACAAACTAGATATAAAAAATTCCTTTTCATTGAATTTTCAAAAAATAATGCACACCCGAGGTGGTAATGCGGCATTATGCATTCATTATTTTTCAATAATTCAGCAGACCGAAGTCAGTTATTCTGCTATGGTTACTACAACTCAAGATATTGTTCAGATGAAGACATTTGCCATGTTTTTGTCCTTAAAACACTCTTATAACTCATTTTTTACACATCTCATCTTAGCTTAAGTTTGGAATTTAATATAAATTATAATACAATTCATATTGTTTTAAAAAATAATGTCACAATGCAGAAATAGATTTACTTGTGAAACATGACCTGTAAATGTTCTGGTTTGTGAAATACATTCACCTATTACTTATGAAACGTGTCTTAATTTAAGACATATATTCGTCTCAAAGCTTAAGACTGTAAAAATGATTTTGTTTTTGTTAAAAAAAAAAATCTGTGTTTCTACGTCAAAATTTCACATTTAATTCAATGTTTCTTTATAATTAATTGTGAAATTTACTAGCAATCTATAAATATCTACCAAATACTTTAAAGTGTACATTACAAGACATGAATGAATAAAAAAAGAGCCCAAACGTCCCAAAGCAAACATCTCCAGATTACAATTAAGGCAAACTCCAAACTGGGTTGTCTCATGTTATCTCTCCAGTCTGTGTCTTTGATCAGCGCATCCCCCAGTGAAGCCCCAGAGCTGCTCTCCTCTGTCATTTTCTCCCCTCACACATCCTCCAACCCCCTCTCTCCCTGCTTCCAGGAAATATTTCTCCGGGGACTGTCTTTGTTTAAAGCAAATAGGCAGAATTCAAGCCAAAAGCAGAATGTGAGCGCTTCCATTCATATACATGTACTGTTCCTGGTTCTGAGGCCAAGAGCTGACTAAGCCAAGGCAATGCTGAGTAAATCATTTACATCAAACCTGCTGCTATTTGAAAACAAGAATACAAGATTATTATTCATTTTGCTCTGGTTAAACATAAACATATACACTCCCCAGCCCCCAAAAATTGATGCAACTCTTGATGGAAATAAATATTTTGATGGTTGCATCAATTTTTTGTCAAGATCTTGTATTGGCCATGCAAGAGTCCAGCACTCTGTAAAGTCTCCTCCAGCACAACCCAAAGACTTTCAATGAATGTAAGGTCTGGACTCAGAGGTGCCAATTCATGTGTGAAAGTGATTCTTCATGCTCCCTCAACCATTCTTTCACAGTTTGAGCCGGATGAATCTTGACATATGAATATGACCATGATGTGTCTTCCTACATGGTTGTTTAAGAACTAGGGTTAGAAGAACTGTATCCAAACATAACACACCAGAAACATAATAATCACTGCAATAATGATCCAATCATTGACTCTTAAGCATTTGTTTAAATTTCAAACACAACTTAATAAATGGAAGAGAATCACCAAATTTGCAACAGAGGGAAAATGCAGAGAGTGAGAGAGAGATGAAGAAAGACTACATTACAGTAGCAGAAAAATATGAAGACAGATGGAGAGAGACAGTGAGGCATAAATGGAGAGACAGAAAAAGAGACATACATATATTCATGAGCATCTTCAGGTTGCAATTAAGAATCAAATAGCTACAAGGAAGCCACTAGTTTAGTAAGTGCAAAATTCTCATTACCATAATTTCTCATGTATATTACATTACATCTCTTTTCTTTGATGACGTGTTTGCTGGCACGAAGGCGGGGCAACCTGTCGCTTGACCAATAGCAAACCACATCCATCCAACCAATTCGCGACGGACAAAAAACGACATTTTCCTTGTTCGAAAAGCCGTTTCACTCTGATATAAACCTCAGCAGTGAAGAAAAGACTCACAATCGTTGTTTCATGCCGACTTTAAATCTTTTATTTCCAGTTTATTTATTATAGTAATGAGAATGAGATTGTTTTGCACTATGGTAATGAGAATCTAATGCTGTAATGGTCCTAGAACACGGTCTTAATTTTCACAAAACAAAATATAATGTATTATTCTCATTCTCTTTCTCTTGATTTTGGGGTGAAATATGATCTGATCTTTGTGTGATTCACCCTTTAAGTGAAAGGAACGTCATATTCAGAGATTTTTCTCCATTGCAAATGGATTCCCAGTCCCCAAAGCACTCTAGACATGAACCATCATGTCAGTATAATTGTAAAATGATAGGCAATAAGTCAGACAGATACAAGTGAATGAATCGTAAGATGAGGGTGCCCGTTTCAATTATGTACATTAGTTATAGATGAGGAACCTTTTGGGAATAACCCATACCGAATACATTTGCAGAATTAATACACTGTGCAAGGCCATTTTCTTGTACGTAATTGCACCCTAATTATCCATTAGTTATTGAATTACCCTTTTATCTGTTTGTCATGGGTAAAGGCATAATAAATGGGAGAGAAATCATCAACTTGGTTATCAACGCTCCAAATTTGCAAAACAGAAAGTGAGGGAAAAAACAGAGAGAGAGAGAGAGAGAGAGAGAGAAAGAGAGAGAAAGAGAGAGAAAGAGAGAGAGAGAGAGAGAGAGAGAGAGAGAGAGAGAGAGAGAGAGAGAGAGAGAGAGAGAGAGAGAGAGAGAGAGAGAGAGAGAGAGAGAGAGAGAGAGAGAGAGAGACTACACTACAGTAGCAGAAAAAGATGGAGACAGATGGAGAGAGATAGTGAGGCATAGATAGAGAGACTGAGAGAAAGATACATACATATATTCATGAGCATCTTCGGGTTGTAATTAAGAATCAAATAGCTACAAGGAAGCCATTAGTTTAGTAAGTGCAAGAGACTGCACAAGTAACTCTGAAGATTTTTGCTTTTCTTTCTCTCTGCTGATGCACAACAATCTGGGGAATTATTTTGCAAATGATTTCAAGGAATCCAACTATTGTACTGTGAATTGTGGATGTGGATTGAGTTGAAACAGAATCCAAAATCATATGCCCAGACAAAGATTAAGTTGCCGTTTGGATTTAAACAGGCAAATGCTTAAGAGTCAATGACTGGATCATTATCACAGTGATTTTTCTAGCATGTTATATGTTTGGCATTTAACTCTAATTGATGTAGTGTGTAGCTTTTCATTTCACAACCATGTAGGAAGACACATCATGGTCCTATTCCAGGATGACAATGTCAAGATTCATCCGGCTCAAACTGTGAAAGAACGGTTGAGGGAGCATGAAGAATCACTTTCACACATGAATTGGCACCTCTGAGTCCAGACCTTACATTCATTGAAAGTTGTGCTGGTGGAGACTTTACAGAGAGCTGGACTCAAGATCTTGATGGAAATAACATCACAATATGTATGACTAAGGTCATTTACTGTGTTTTACGTGCACATCTCAGCCAATGTTTGCTAAACAAGTGAATCGTGCAATGCAGTAACTGAGTCAATGATGCCATTGTACTGTTTAAAAGTGAATATTTATCATTAATTGTGCACATTAATCTCCTCAGGTGTATCTCCATGTGGACTTCCAAGTTGGGAATACAACATTAAGGACATTATTTGAAACCAATCCTAATTTCTACTGGCTAATGTGAAATTCTGGACCTGAAAATAGGAATGCAGCCAGCAGGATTTTATTTGATTCTTAGTGGATTGTTTTAGTGTTTTTGGTTTAAATTATGATTATCATCAGCAATGCTATACATTCGAAATGGACTGTTCAGAACTTTTCCAAGACATTCTGACTTGGGTTAAAAATAAAAAGGAGACTACAATATTAATAAGATTCTACCATTTATTACACTTAAAGACATTCTTAAATAAAAATGCTTCACTTAACAGTTCTTGCATAGATATATTACAATACCAATTTAAAAAAGAATTATGAAACAAACCAGTAACAAAAATAAACTCTTTTCCTTTTTCCTTAATAAAGAACATTGTCATACTAACATCATATAATACAAATAATATATGCAAACACTTTTTACAGCAAATAAAACAAAAAATAAAAATAAAAAAACGGCATAAATATAGGAGCAAAGTGGAAAGCATGAAATGCCTGCAAAAAGCAGAGGGATCGGAACGGATTTAATTTACAGCAGGAAGTGTGGAAAAAAGCCTTTAACCGGAAAACTACTCTACGAGTGCAACAAACATTGGAAATCACTCTATCAGCTTCATACAATCCATTTGGAAGCTTTTAGCACAGCGTTTTGAGCAATAGAAGGGCACGAAAAAACAATGCGTTAGGTGGCTAGTGAGCGAATGGAGACCAGCGGCTAACATGAACGTACAGACAATTCAAAAACAATGTACAGACCTCTAAAACAGACTAATCATAGTATCACGAGATATGAAACGCATTCAAACTCCTAATTTAGTGTTCCCTGCATGTGTAGTAGTGTCTCAGCTCGTGCCAGAACCTTAATATGTAAATTTTACATTGTAGAATGTAAAAGTGTACCTGTAAGTGTGCATCGGTAATTACAAATAATTGCATTATCCCACAGCAAAAAGGTCGGTAAGTTGTTGTCTGTGCGATTTAAAAGCTGTAACATACAAGGTTTATACACACTTGAGAAACGGCGGTGCACATAAAACAAGCCCCCAAAAAGCAGACAACGAGCTTCTCTGTGGGGCTTCTCTGGACCATTAAGACAAACTCATTAGCTAGCTTTTGCCAAGGTAAAATCCCTAATTGGTCCTGCTGGAGGGTGTTAAAGAAGGATTTCAAGGGAAAGGTGCACTTAAAGTGAACAAATGGTCAGAAGTTCACAAGGAAAACCCCTAGTAAGCATCACATGTCTTGATTCATAGAATGCAATAACTTGAAAAGCTCAATGAGAAGTTTAGCACAAGACTTGTGACAGAACACTGTTTCTCTCCATTAGCAGGTATTAAAGGGATAGTTCACCCCAAAGAAACACTGTTTCTCTCCATTAGCAGGTATTAAAGGGATAGTTCACCCCAAAGTGAACATTTTGTCATCACCAAACCTGAATGACTGACTTTATTCTGTTGAACTGATAAGAAGTTATTGTGAAGAATGTTGGTAATCAAACAGCTGACGGCACCCACTGACTCGCATGGTAGGAAAAAAATACTATGGAAGTCAATGGCTAACATCACCTGTCTGGTTACCGACATTCTTCCCAATATCTTCTTTTGTGTTCAACAGAAGAAAGAAACTCATACAGGTTTGGAACATCATAAGGGAAAGTAAATGATGACTGACTTTTTGGCTGAACTGTCCCTGTGAATCCTCACAAAACCTGAAAAGAAATGTCCAGTTCATATAGTTAAATAGAACACTGTTAATTTAGACTGTGGTAATATGTTATTTTGTATTATTTCAAAAAATAAAATGATTAAAAACAAATTCTGAATTATGATCATTGTAAAAATCCAAACCTTTGACTGGTAGTATATCTCAATGAAGTAATCTGTTTAACAATTTCTTATTTCTTTGGTTTTTGAGGTGAAATATGATCCAAGCATGTTCTTCACAAGTTTTGTGATATTCACATATTATCTCTCATATGCATTTATCCTTCTCGCCACAAACCCCCCCGAAACAATGCTTTTACTTCCTAGTCTGCATTGCCCATAATCATGAATTTTCTGAACTACACATTTAGAAGATATATGGTAACATTTCAGATTGCAGTCTCAAACCCTCTATGAAAAGTAATTTACTCACACTAGATTTGAGCAAGAAACCCGTCCTGTACGACGGTCTCTTGAGGACATAGGATGCGAGCGGCTCTGCTCTGGAATCCAGTGACCTTGTGTCTTTGTTATTTTTCATGGAGCTAATGTGGCCAGGGAGGAGGTAAGCTGACACCCGGCTACATGGTGAAATTGACTGTGTCGGGCGGTTGCGATAAGATCTCCCGGTCAGCATAAGTGTGGCGTGTGACCCCCAGTGCGGTCCTACTCTGTTCCGCCCCATTGAGGGGGCGACCAGCGCTGGCCGCTGCCAGGAGAGCCCAATTCCTTTCTCATTACCCATACTGCCGTTCTGTCACATGTGCCTCCCTGTTGGTCTGTGTTAGACAAGTGAGTGAGAAGAAGGAACTGACAGGTGACCAGACGGCTTGAACAAGACATGAATATCCTTGTCCATCACCTATTTTTTGGGTGAAATGAACCAGATGTTTTTTTTTAATCTAAAGATATGGTTAAAAACTTATGTAATAATAAAAAAAAGACTATGTAAATGTTTAAAATTGAACTGATTCTGTTTAGGGTTTAGAAATCTTTGAACAAGCCAAAGCATCAATATGAGCATCTTCATGTTTATATACAGTATGGGTGGTATGCAAAAGTTAAAAATAAATAATATCTAGGTTTGTTGCGCTCATTTTATACATCTTCAGATCTGGGCCTCTGAGTTTGATCATACAAAAGTGGTTTACACCATGACACGCTATATCAGGATTTGGGGGAAAAAAGGGATAGTTCACACAAAAATCAAAAGGGTCATCATTCACTCACCCTCATGTCGGGTCCAAACCTGTATGACTTTCTTTTCTTGTCAAAAAAATATGAATCATTAAATGTCAATTATTGCATGTCTTGTAACTGTTTGAATATGAGGAAGTGAGATTTTTTTTGGCATTTAGTATGAATATGTTAGTCTTACTGTTATCCATAAGCTAGTGCGCTCCAAAAACAATGACACAATTTACATTTAGAAGATGTAAGCATTCAAAACTTACAGTCTCTCACTATTCCACTATTTTCTACATGGTGAATGGCACAGTGCACTATGGCGAATTAAGTTTGTTTAGTTAGTTTCACGCAAACCGCAGCAGCACGGACACAGTCTGCTCCGGTCCAGAGACACAAGAGCACAGACCGGATCATGTGAGTCGGCACAGACCACAAAACGTATCGGACCCATTTGAGTTCTGTATAGAATGCTAATTCAAAGCGAGATTAGGAGGAGGAATGCTTAGAGATTAGGAGGAAACTGCGGCTTTGCAGAGCTGAAAGGCTCTAGTCACGCTGCGATATAAACGAAACACTATGGGCTGTTTTAAATAAAGGGAAGAGCTGTTCGATATGTCCCGCCCCATCTTTCTGTTTCAGGGGAAATGACGTCAACACGTTGAATAATGCTGCGTTTTTTAAGACACTTCAGTGGGCCTTTAAGGGTCATATTTTGGTCTGTTTTAGGCATTGAAGTCATGAAATATAGTCACATTGACAAATAATTTGGTGCTTTGTCTTTTTTTGGGGTTTGGGGTTGTGGATTGCTCACCATCCTTGTTTTTATTGTAGGGAAAAAGGGGACTATAGATATTCTTCAAAATATCTTTTGAGATCCATTGAAGAAAATAAGTCATACAGGTTTGGAAAGATACAAGAGTGAGTAAACAGATTTTTCATTTAATGCAAGTTATTCCTTCATCAACAATCCTTTATGCACGAGCCTCAGTGGGATCTATCTTCAGCAGATCAGGCCTTTCAGAGGTCTGAATGATTGCATAAGTGCAGGGCCGTCCACAATCAAACAACCTTACATTCAGGAACACTTTCCATCCCACACTTGATTGTACGTTGTAATTTAAATCTCACTTTAACTATACGTTTTTCACACTGTACAGCCATTTTTACCAGGAACGCAAGGCAGACAGATATGCATTGTTAGGGGGGAAAAAACCCATCACAAAGTTTAAACATGTAGATGTCACCTTGCAGGACCAGCAAAACACACAACATCCATTTTTCTTGCTTTCATCCGTCCAAAGTAAAATAACCGATAGGAAATGTCTGTCCGGACATATACCGTGATGCATTTACAAAACCTAAACGTTGTGATTGCAAATCTCTGCCTTGAATGATGAAAGTCATTATTCTGTTGTGAAGTCCGCAGATAAACCATGGTGCTTTTCTCATTTCATGCTAGTCCTAGAAATCCCAAAGGAACCCAAGTTTATGGGGTAACGTTTCAGGGGTAATAAATAATGTTGAGGAATGCTCAAAACGTGTGCAACAACATCATTGCTCTTCTTTTTTCACTAAAAGTTAGTTTTCTATAGAAATGAAGTCCACCTCAGATGCGGACTGTGCCAGTGCAGAATCCACTACGCTTGTGCATTTGGCAGTTTTTTTGGTCCATTTTTATTTATTTTTCTATTTTTCTATTTTGTACACATCCACAGGAGAAAAGCAAAAAAGAAGTCTTTTGAATTATATAACATAGTCATCATTCAAAAAGATCTCTTCCTTAATTTTTTTTTTCCTTTTATAAAAAGTCTCAAAGTGTCGCTGCGCAGCTGTTGGTTGGCAGGGAGGGACGTGAAAGAGAGAGATTTGTCTGTCTTCGAAGAAGGTAAGAGTTTCCTCCACTGCCCCCATTTGAGCGTTGGCCGATTCCACTTGGTCGCCTCTCACCTTTGAAATCCAGATTTCTCTGGATGGACGTTCCACGTTAGATCTTGGCTGTGGCTGGGCGGGATCAAAGCAGAAAGATAATCCTTGCTCAGAATTGAAAAAAAAATCCATCTCTTTGGATTGACGTCCTATGTTCTCCAAAGGTTCTCGAGGAGATGCATTCAGGACACGTCCCGCACACAGTGCAGTAAATCAAATCAGGTGCAATGGTAGCTTTTGTCAGTTTGTGACAATATGCGTAAGACATACTTTAAGTAACATTGACTAAAACACTAAATGGATCTCGGAGATGAAGGAACGCAATAATAGCAGTAACTACTGTAAATCGAGTCATTGATGTTTTGAGTATTACGCAAATACCTACTGAAGCACATTGTCTTTGAGTGACATAAGCTGTCGTACCATCTCCTCAGATCTGTAGACCTCTGACTTTACGTCACTTTCAGAAGTGAATCGCATCTCACCGACCAAAACTCAAGAGCTGGTCTAATCGATAGATTGTGGCCCTCTATCGGTCCCTGCCGGGGGGAGGGGGCTCCCTCTGGTGGGATGAGCGAACGGCTTGAGTGCTATCCAGCTCCTTCCCATAATCCCTCTCTTTCTCTCCCACTACCTTCTCTCAGTCTCTTCCTCCACTTCGCCATTTTGCCTCCTCCTCCTCCTCCTCCTCTTCCTCCTCCTCAGATGTGCCTCTTCATGTGCAGTGCCAAGTGATCGGATCGAGAAAAACACCTAAAGGGAAAGAATAAAAAAAACCTATTAGGAAACCTGTGACCGGAAATCTGATCTTCTTGGATCTTCTATCAATATTCCATTTGGCCCGAAACACAATGTGGGTTTGATTGTATTGGCACTGTCTCAATATTATCTGCTGGCATGTATAAAACAGATGGGTGGGAAAAGAAAGAACTTTTTTGTCCCCTAGTGTAGTTTTTAAAGAAATGTAAACTTTTTAAATTATGTCTTTAATTACTTTTTATCCATTTTTAGTGTTGATATATTTTCAAAATGTGGTTGCCCCAATAATAAATGTTTTAAAAAAACAGTAACAATTTAGGTTAGGGTTCAATTCTCACTATTAACTAGTTTACTTATTTTATTTATTATTTATTATTTATCTATTATTTATTATTACTTATTATTTATTATTACTACTTACGAAGCACACATTAATGCCTTATTCTGCATGATCATATTCTACATCCCTAAATCTAACCCAATACCTAAATTAAACAACTATCTTACTAACCATTAATACCCAGTATTTAGGAGTTTATTGAGGCAAAAGTCGTAGTTAGTTAATAGTGAGAATTGTGGAATCAGTGAGACAAACTATTCTGTGGTGAAGCAAATACTACAGAAAAAACATGTAATTTCTACCTGAACAAATGAGTGCAGACAAGAATTGAAAAAGTTAATTCTAGTACTCAATTTAAACTTGTAAATATCAACGTTATAAAATTAAGTAAAATTTAATATTTTGATACAATTGTTCCCATGAATTGCTTTTGTTGATAGGTTTAGAAACTTGCTGTTTTGTGACATCTGGAGGTCATTTTCTACTCAAAATGATACATTCAAACTCAAAAATGAGCCGACGAATGTTACCGTTATTGCGTACTGTTTACCAAGTATTGAGATCTCGGTGTTCAGGTGGGTAAAACATTACTTCTATGTAGACATGTCTACACAGTATCTATCTTCTGAGTAGAGCATACACTTTAAAATAATGGTTTAATTCGGTGTTATATTGTGAAAAGTTATGTGAACTTGACAATTCCACATACTAAACTTATTTTTTTCAATTAATTATGCATTAAGTTTATTTACTTTAAGGCAACAGGCTTACTCACTTTTTCAAGTCAACTGATCACTTTTTTTTTTAACAGTATACTTATTGTCTCTGTTAATTTTACTTCACTTAAAGTTTTTTTTCAGTAGGCAGTTTCCAGGGTGTTCTAGGTGGTGTCTAGACATTGTTAGAATGAGTTCAGTGTTGATAGGCAACTGCCATGTCCAAAATTAAATCTAGATAGACTTGACTAGTTGATTGTTGGAGCATCTTGACCCATCCCTAAGACATATGCTTTCATGCTAAGTCTCACCTGTCCTGGAACGGGCAAGGGGAGGAACACGAATTGGGAAATCAATGGGTGTGTTTTTGGCAGGGTCGGACAGATGGCAGATCAAGCCACTGCCAGGAGGCACCAAACCAGCTGGTGTACCTCCACCCTCTTACACACCCCCACCCTACTTTCCTGACAGGGGGTCCGGACACGGTCGGGGCGGATTAAGAAGGGGCCTGAGGGCCACGGCTACAGGTCTAGCGTCTCGCTCTACTGTATTTACTGTTCAGACAAGACGGGGAGCTCCTCCGCATGCTGCTCTCCACTGTCCCCGTCAACTCCATCTTTATAATGTTAATCCGGGGCTCCCTTGACAACGGCAGAATGGATTCCCTAAGGTGTACGAGCAGCCAGGATGACAAGAGAGGGCGGAGCTGAGCTCAAAGTGAGATACGCAAGTCTAACAAGCATGAAGAACCTATTTATACATCAAAGCGAAGACGAGTTAAGATTCACTTCAGAGGTGGAAGCTCTTGGTCAATAACAGGAGGCAAATGTCTTGCAGGCACTGCGCCCAAATTGAAAATGTTCTGAAAGAAAGCACAGATCTATGTGCTTAGCTTTGTACCCAAATGGAAATGCATATTTGATGTTTTACGAACTAAAAGTCCTTCCATGTAATGTACATTTATAGTGTACCAGCATGCATTTGCATGAAATACGTTTTTTGTTTCTTTCAGTTTAGTAATGTCTTAGCCTGTACTGTTATTGCTAGAGCTAAGCTAACACGCCCCAAAAATCCCAACTGGTCAAGCTGTCGGAGACGGCTTTAAATCAGAAGTCTTTTTTCTTCCTCCTATGGCATTGGGAAGTCTGATTTATTCTAGTGAATCAGTTTGTTTGAATGGTTCATATGAACAAAGACCCAGCACAGCATTTATTTTTTTGTAGCAAAATATTGAAGTATTGCTGTTCATGACTACATTTACGACTTAGGATAAAACATTTAATTATTAATAATGTATTAATAATCATAATAATCCTTCACATTTATTTATTGCCTCATTAAATAGGATTGGATGGATGGATGGATGGATGGATTAAAAGATGTATGGATTGAACGATGGATGGTGAGAAGACAGACAAACAGATGGATGGATGGATAGATAGATGGATGGACAGACGAACGGACAATAGAAACGGATAGATAGAATGGTGGATGGATAGTTAAATTAAAATGCCATCCTGCTTACAAGATGAATCTGTGACTCTTTGTTTGAACCATTTTTTTATACCTGACCATTCAAACAGAGCGGTGATGAACTGGACTTCCCAATGCTACATTATAAAGAAAGAATAAAGAAAGAAAGAAAAAGTTTTAGGAGATAAGCTTGCAGCTTGAAGCTTGGCAGTTACAGTACAAGTTTTAAAGTAGCTTCCCCAAGACTAATGTGAGTAAATGCAATTGGGGAAAAATGAGGCAGACGACTCTATTTGTCACTCACCGCGTTCAATTTGAAAGCTTATTTCTGAGATCTGGGGGATATAGAGAAACCATTGTCTGAATAGCAGATGTTTTTTATCATAAAGCTGCATCTACCAGCACAGATGACAGGTGGAGCATCTTGGATAGATATTTGAAAATGAAAATATTTCAGGCTATTCATCACAATTTTATACCCAGGACACCTGTGTAAGAGTTTGCCATAAAAAATATATATATATACCAAGTTACAAAAAATGCTGACCAAGAATTCCCAAAATCCCAACAAGGTGCAAGAATCTAATTTAGATCTTAGGTTTAGATATAATTAAATAAGATTAATTTGTTTTTATTATTAAAATGCTGTATTAATTTTCATGTGTGTATTTTAAAATTAATATATAATTATTTAATAATTTGCATTAATATACAGTATAATAGTACAGTATAGTATAATAATCATATTGCATGTGTGATAAATATACAAGAATGAAAAAGGTTAAAAATATAAATTATAAATAAATAAACAATATGAAGTGTTTTACTGCTTGACGTGTCAACCAGCAATGTTGTGACATGTAGCCAGTATTCGTGGGTAATTCTGTGGAGTTTTGAGTCTCACCTGTCGCAGTGATTGCACTTGAAAGGCTTGGCGCCGGTGTGTTTGCGGTAGTGCCTCGTCAACTCGTCGCTTCTCGCGAACCGCCATTCACAGCCTTCCCATGAGCACTTGTACGGTTTCTCCCCTGGTACGGACACACAAACAGACGCACACACACCTGATTAAAAACACACTTTCTTCCTCAAGGGGCCTTGAATTCAACGACTCGGTCCAGCCAGCCGTCTAATTCATTTGTTTTAAGTTGATTAGCCTATCGGAAGAGTGTTGACACAATTGGAGTTTATGAAATACATGATCGTCATTAGAGCGCACAGCTGTCGGGCCAAATGAACTCACACTCGATGAGTTTCCAATGGGATCTTTGCTGCATTTAACAGATGTGGGAGACTGCGTTCCCATTTTTGATGTTGTATGTTTTTGGTTGTGGATGGCAGCCGCCTAGCAGGAGCGCTGCGGTACGTATGGGGTCTCAAAGCTTGTTCATTAGCGCTGCTGAACGTAACGTATGAAATGGGGGGCAGGCAGAGTTTATTTGGATCTCTGGGAGAGGTGATAATTGGAGTAGTAATGATGGTTAATGGGGAGGAACCTCATATTTACTGTCAACCAGCTGGCCCTGTCTCCACTGTTTGCCACATCCACAAATCTTCTGAAACAAGACTGTGAATTCATATCAATAGCTTGATGATAAAATAAGTCAGATTTTCATGCAAAGACGGATTCTAAATTCGTCATTAAATCAGCGTTAACTCAAACATTAAATGTAAATTGATTCTACTTACTATCGTAATAGAAAATGTTAATAAATATAATTTATATTTCATTTATTTAAAAATTATTTCTTAATTTTTAACAAAAGTCCATTTATTTATTTACTTTAAATAAATAAATAAATTTTAATTTTAAAAGCATATTTGTTTGATTGCATGTGTTTTTATTTTTTAAATTATAAAATAGTATTTTTTTTTATTTAGTAATGGAAACTATTTTAGTTATTTATTTTAAAAGCGTTTTAACCTATTCTAAACGTGTATTTATTTGGTGTGTGCACATGTGTTTTTTCCTTTTTTTCTTATTACAATTATAATGTATTTATAATTATAATAACACACACACACACACACACACACACACACACACACACACACACACACACACACACACACACACACACACACACACACACACACACACACACACACACACACACACACACACACACACACACACACACACACACACACACACACACACACACAAATATATTATTTATTTTTATTTATTTATATATCATTATGAATGCTAACTGATAACTTTACCTGCTAATTTGAGAGAAATGGCTAAAATTATGGTATTTACTGTCCAATTTTCACATGGATAAAAATATATTTTGATGGATCAAGTTCCACCTACTATTATTTTCATTTAACAAACTGTTATTTTTCTGAAATAGATCCCACTACCCACAAGTAAAATGGGCTGTGAACGCTATTCCGTCTTGTTTTTTTTAGCAAAAAAACCCTTCTATGACATCCGCACTTTCATTTTAAGCTGTAAAAACAACAACAAGTTATATTTAGATCAGAATGAGTGCTAAACTGCACTCCCTTTCACACACATTCACAAGCTAGCCACATTAAGCAGGACAGGTTTAGACCTGTGCTCGCTACGACCGCAGCACCAGCCAATTAGAAGTCAGGGAGGCATGGATGCTCGAGTTTGTCGCTTAGCAACCGGTCAGGAGCGTAACGTAGGAGGCAGCAGTGGAGCCGGCTAGATCTGGCATCGTCTGTCCCTCTGTGCCACCAGCCAATTACGGCTCATACTGGCAGGGGAGGAAGCAGTTGCCTGGCAACCGGAATGTTACATGATACATGCATGTATGAGAGGATATAGGTGCATATGTGCGAGCGTGTGCATGCATGCTCGTGGGAATGGGAGTGCACGGACAAGGCTAGCGGTGTAAGCTGAAACCAGCGCCGAGACCCGAGAATTGTTCCCAATTATAGAGTCCCGTTCAGAGACACACCAGTTGCCTGGCAACTCCCCACCCCCATCACACAACCTTTCCTCTCTCTCACACACACTTTTTCACTCCCTGAGCACCCTTACAGGTGCCGGAGCATCGCTTAATTACATTTTCGAAGTTAAACTGGAGACCGAAAGTCTCATTATGATCTGTGGAGCTCACTGTGGCACCAAGCACAAAGACATTTTCTGTCCTTCAACGCTCTTCCAACTTTTTACCGACTTTGTTATAGTTATAATGGAACGCAGAGACAAAGTGGAAATGAGTGCAGCCACGTTCCTCTCTTCACCCTCCGTGTCTCCCTGAAAAAACCCGGTCTTATCTTGTTCCCAAAAGCCATTCATAAAATGCTCCAGAGGGCAATGTCATTTCCATTCACGCGCCTTCGTTTCTGCACAAATCTCAATCACAGAATTTGTCCAAGTAATAACGCCTCCGAAATAGGATTTCGCTAATTGCAAATGAGTTGACAAATTGTTTTGGCATCAGATTTTAACAGCCCAAATACTTCTTTGTATTGTTTAGACAAATGCAATGCAGTAAGTGCTCAGAAAGATTACAGCTAATGAATAATGCAATTTTAGTTAACAGAGGAATTAAAATTTGCATTCTTCTGGTAGAGCAATTAACAGGACAGTTTAAACTGTTTTTTTCTGCCAAAAAATCTGATTTGGCATCGTTTTTGTTTAGTTTTTCTGGACAAATGCAATACTTAAATAGCTTGGAAAGAATACGATAGGCCTATATATGTCAGAATATAAATCAGTATATATATTATATTATATTAATCAGCAGATGTCAGTAAAATGTCCCCCTCTGCAGTAGTTCTCAAATATTATTTGTGTTTGAGCATATTTATGGCATGTTGCTTTTGGTTATGAGACACACAAGAGCAAGCACGTTTTTTTGATTATTCACATGAAACCTGCTGTGACATGTCAAGTGTGACTACGAACAAATTAGATTTACTGGGATAGTTGACCTAAAAATGAAAATCCGGTCATTAATTACTTACCCTCATGTCGTTCCAAACCTGTAACTCATAAGACGAAAGTCTTACAGGATTGGAACGATATCAGGGTGAGTAATTAAAGGGATAGTTCCCCCAAAATGAAAATTCTGTCATCATTTACTCACCCTCAATTTGTTCCAAACCTGTATGAATTTCTTGCCTCTGCTGAACACAAAAGACGACATTTTGAAGATGGGTAACTAAACAGTTGATGGACCCCATTGACTTCCATAATATGGGGATTGTTTGGTTACTCATCTTCAAAATATCTTCTTTTGTGTTCAGCAGAGGCAAGAAATTCATACATCTTGAGGTAAATTATGACCAAATTTTCATTTTTGCATGTACTATCCCTTTAAATGATATAATTTTTATTTTTGTTTAACTATCCCTTCAAGAGCTACAGGGAAGGACAATATTTTTAGAGAACAGTTGCTCAAAGCTACCGTATGAATTCAGAAACTCGGAAAGTACACATGAAATACTTTGATGGTGCTTTTTTGTCCTTGACAAGCATCCTGGTATTCTTGCGCATTCTTTACTGTCAATCCTCGTGTCTGAATGTGTACATCTAAAATACTTTCTAATACATCAGAAGGGAGCCATTAACATGTGGCATGTTCTGGTCTCAAGACTTAGGGATTTGCCCTGGTGTGTTAACAGGCGTGCAGCAGACGTAGGGAAATATACAGGCGAGTACGTCTCATTCCACCCGGTCCATCCATCATGAGGCAGTTATTCACTCCGCGGACAGCTTTGGGACAGCAGTCTGAGTGCTTTTGGATTGAGATCGAAGAGACAGAGAATTATGGGCCGTTTCCTGCACCATTCGAATCTGCTGAGGAAGTACTGTCGCAACCTTGAGAAAATGTTTGCAGCCGAGGGGGCTGGACAGGCACGCTGCCATGGCGACGACGAAGCACCATTAATTACATCAGCCTGTCGCTTATTGTCTAAAATAAGATTGATTGTGAAAAATATGAAAATTAATAATAAATGTGGTGGAACTGACTGAATAATTCTAAATATATAGCATGCCACTGCTGTAAGAGCAGTTGAGTGTTTATTTCAAATGGCAAATAATCTTAACACTTAATTAAACGAACCACTATGAAACAAATGATGCCATGACACTGCCATGATGCCAGGGTGTTGCTATGTGGTTGCTATGATATGAAGTCCTTATCACAACTATAATTATGAATACAACACAATTCAACAATTATAATATAAATATAAATTATTATTATTATTAATGTTAAGGAGGCTTTGTAGTTGAAAATAATAAAGAAATATTATATTGGTAGAATGAATAATTCAATGACTCATAAATAGTCACTTGTATTGTCCCTGAATGATTCAGTGTTTCAGAATAAATCAATACAAACAATGATGATGTTTCAATGACTCACTCATAAATACATAAGCTGCATAGCAATTCGTCTACTTATACTATACCATAAAAGTAAGTACTCTTTTTTTGAAGAAAAAGTACATACTTTTGAGGGTGTAGCAGAAGAGTAGGCAAGCTTTGGGACATACTACTTTGTCATTTAATGGACAGCTCTGTCGCTTAGTTACGTGCATCCTGCCTCCATTTAAACTGCCCTGTCAATTATCTTGTCACAGTTAAAATCCTCCATATTCAATTTCATACGGAGAGAAATGAAGTAGCACGTTGATCTGCCAGTCATGGGTCTTTCATGCAGAGACTCTCTTCGTGTGTTTGCAATTTGCATAATGATGCATTTAAAAGTTAAGCGAACAAACATTTGATTACAAAAGTTTGCAATGCTGTTACAAATGAAATACAATGTGGATACATTTGAATAAATATATTTTCGTCAGGCTAGATGCTGATTATTAAATCACTCAAACCCATTTATCTAAACCTCTCTACTTAGCCTTTGGACTGACACATCCATCATGTTTGTAGTTTTTTTTAAGTATTTGTATTTGTAGTTCGAATCAAATCCTCGTTATCCCCCTAATTTTGAATACTATTTAGGACGGATAGTATGCGATTGGGATGCAGCAAGTGTTTGTTAAATGAATGATTCAACAACCTTATGGCAAGCGGGAGAGATAATCACAGAAGAGCGCATCTCAGGTCGGGTGAATGGATTGTCACATCTCACACTTTAATAGCAGAAGGTCTGGACTCTATCACAGCTTTCAATGGTCAAGTACCGCCCAAGAGGGCATTTGACTGACATGTAACGCAACCAATCACAGTTTGTTTTGATCTGCGTCGTGTTTCGAGGCGTGAAAATGTAAAGTCGATGTCCCTGCAATAACAGACTGCCGTGCAGCTATAAATTACTCATTCAAGAACGTTGTTCAAGTTTAATGCAACAATGGAGCTGCTAACTTCCAGCGTTTAGTTGATCCTGGTAAGCGCTCATTGTCACAGTTGTAAACACGACGGCGTTCTTCTCCCACAAGGGAGTTTGGCATCATGGCATTTGTTTCCAGGCGGACCGTTAAAGAACGCAATACACATGTCTCGCGGACATCCTGTAGAATTCAACCAATCAGATGACGACTTTGAAACTCCTGAAGTGTTTCCAGAAAAGTGTGCAATAGGCATCAGACGTTCAGAGGCTAGGACTACCTAACTTAATAAAATAGTGTGACTATGAGGAATGATGAAATCATCACTCAAAATGTTTGAGTGACTTTATTTAGATAAAATACATACAACTTTTAAGCTCTTGGCACGTGACATTGATTATTCCTCCGGATGCCAATGTGGACACACGTGCCATAGCATGCTGACCCTTGATATATACAGTAACTTGTATCATTCCTGAATGAATCAGTGTTTTTGAATGAATCAGTTGAGTGAATGATTAATAGACAGCCACTTGTCACCACCTACTGCAAAAAGAGTCACTGGAAAATGGCAAAATATCACAAGAATGAAAACAGCAAATAAATTGAATATACATGCTTACCTGTATGTGTCCTCTGATGTGCCTTCAGATGTGAACTCTTGGTGTAGACTTTCCGACACCCGTTGAACTGGCAGCGATGGACCCTCTTCTTGTTCTCTGCCATCTCGCCAGCGCCTATGGTGAAGGTGCCACCCTGTTCCCCGTCGCTCTGTCCGCCGCTGCTGCCATGCTGGGGAGAAAGCGGCACCGGGTGAGCCGCCACGAGCTTGGCAGAGCTCAAGCCCACCTTTCGGGTCACTAGCTTGAGCGTGAGAGTCCCGTCAGGCGAGGCACTAAGTGTGTGGGTGGGTTTGACTAAGTGACGTCCCAAGTTCTGGGGACGAGGGAGGTGTTAGGGAGGTGACGGCATTCAGTTGGGCTGCGTTGACCCCTAAGGTGATGTCTGGAGAGGTCACAGTAGAGGAAGCGGAGGAGACGGTTTCTTTGCGTGGGGTGAGGTGAGGAGGACTAGGGGGATTGTTGAGGCTGGGAAGGAGGGGGTCTAACAGGTCTTCATCGCCATCTTCCTTCATGAAGGAGGGGGTGAGGAGGCCATCCAATTCTTCGTCGAAAAGGTCAGACAGCCGTTTGGGTTCCGTCTGCAGATAGCGTTCCAATTCCAAGCATGTCTGTGGAAAAAGAGTTAGCCATTTTATTGACTTTTGAGACTTTATTTTCTTTAAAACCTTTATGTAAATTTGAAACCATAATGACAATAAAAACTTTTTTACGTTTTGTAAATTGACAATTTATTTGCAAAACCTTGATGTAAATGTAAATAATTTGTATAATCAATATTATAATAATCCTTTTTAAAACAGCGTGTGCATAAATTGTCACCAAAAATGCAAACACTTTTCCGTAAAAGCATTTTTTCAATAATAAAACCATTGTTTCATAATCTGACATAAAAAAAACATTATGTGAAATGTAAAAACATTAGATTACATAAGAATGCGTGCAAATTAGGCTTCTTTATCATAGTCATAACATTATTGTATATGCTTTAGGACACTAGTAATATGGCTCAATACTGAAAGCATTATATCTCACTGAGATACAACAATGTAATTTCTACTTGACACCAGATAGTCCCATTCTTCTTTTTTACGCGTTGTTGTACCTATTAATCAACTTAAGCAAGTAAATGAAAGATAAAATCATCCAGGTTAATCTACCTCATTAGCGCTGCATGTAAAGTAATGTGATTTTTTTTTCTTTCAGACTGAGACTAAACCCTTTCTGGACTGTTAACTGGGCACTGAGACTGCTACTGCATATCATTTGCTTCAGCAGGTCTTCAGGAATAGATGGTTACACTGTGATTGATTACACAGGCTAGACTAGAGCTCTCTGGAGCTGAAGAAACAGACCTGGCCTGAATTGCTTGTTAGAGCGCTTTATGTGGAGCAAAATGGCTCTTCAAACAGAAGGAGAGAGAGAGAGAGAGAGAGAGAGAGAGAGAGAGAGAGAGAGAGAGAGAGAGAGAGAGAGAGAGAGAGAGAGAGAGAGAGAGAGAGAGAGAGAGAGAGAGAGAGAGAGAGAGAGAGAGAGAGAGAGAGAGAGAGAGAGAGAGAGAGAGAGAGAGAGAGAGAGAGAGAGAGAGAGAGAGAGAGAGAGAGAGAGAGAGAGAGAGAGAGAGAGAGAGAGAGAGAGAGAGAGAGAGAGAGTGTTAAAGAAAGAGCCATCAGACTTGGATTCTTTCATTTTCAACGGGTTTTATAAAAAAGCATCGTCAACACAATATGATTCAAAGACAATTCATAAACCACTACTACTCTCTTAAGATGCTTCAAGGGGGCCATATGATGGACATTTTTTTCTGTTTTGAAATTAAACACCACAAATATGACAATTTAAATATTGAGTAAAGCCCACCTCAGACTGTGCATCATCAACTAACGTATAGTCTTTTGTGACCGTATGTGTGATATATATACACACACACACACACACACACACACACACACACACACACACACACATACATACATACATACATACATACAAACAAGTCCTTCTCAAAAAAATAGCATATTGTGATAAAAGTTCATTATTCTCTATAATGTAATGATAAAATTTAAATTTCATATATTTTAGATTCATTGCACACCAACTGAAATATTTCAGGTCTTTTATTGTTTTAATACGGATGATTTTGGCATACAGCTCATGAAAACCCAAAATTTCTATCTCAAACAATTAGCATATCATGAAAAGGTTCTTTAAACGAGCTATTAACCTAATCATCTGAATCAACTAATTAACTCTAAACACCTGCAAAAGATTCCTGAGGCTTTTAAAAACTCCCAGCCTGGTTCATTACTCAAAACCGCAATCATGGGTAAGACTGCCGACCTGACTGCTGTCCAGAAGGCCATCATTGACACCCTCAAGCGAGAGGGTAAGACACAGAAAGACATTTCTGAACGAATAGGCTGTTCCCAGAGTGCTGTATCAAGGCACCTCAGTGGGAAGTCTGTGGGAAGGAAAAAGTGTGGCAAAAAACGCTGCACAACGAGAAGAGGTGACCGGACCCTGAGGAAGATTGTGGAGAAGGACCGATTCCAGACCTTGGGGAACCTGCGGAAGCAGTGGACTGAGTCTGGAGAAACATCCAGAGCCACCGTGCACAGGCGTGTGTAGGAAATGGGCTACAGGTGCCGCATTCCCTAGGTCAAGCCACTTTTGAACCAGAAACAGCGGCAGAAGCGCCTGACCTGGGCTACAGAGAAGCAGCACTGGACTGTCACTCAAATTTTGCATGTTATTCGGAAATCAAGGTGCCAGAGTTTGGAGGAAGACTAGGGAGAAGGAAATGACAAAATGCCTGAAGTCCAGTGTCAAGTACCCACAGTCAGTGATGGTCTGGGGTGCCATGTCAGCTGCTGGTGTTGGTCCACTGTGTTTTATCAAGGGCAGGGTCAATGCAGCTAGCTATCAGGAGATTTTGGAGCACTTCATGCTTCCATCTGCTGAAAAGCTTTATGGAGATGAAGATTTCGTTTTTCAGCACGACCTGGCACCTGCTCACAGTGCCAAAACCACTGGTAAATGGTTTACTGACCATGGTATTACTGTGCTCAATTGGCCTGCCAACTCTCCTGACCTGAACCCCATAGAGAATCTGTGGGATATTGTGAAGAGAAAGTTGAGAGACGCAAGACCCAACACTCTGGATGAGCTTAAGGCCGCTATCGAAGGCCTCCATAACACCTCAGCAGTGCCACAGGCTGATTGCCTCCATGCCACACCGCATTGAGTGCATAACTGAACATAATTCTTTGAAGGTTGACTTTTTTTGTATTAAAAACACTTTTCTTTTATTGGTCGGATGAAATTAGATTTTTTTTTTTAGATTTTGGGTTTTCATGAGCTGTATGCCAAAATCATCAGTATTAAAACAATAAAAGACCTGAAATATTTCAGTTGGTGCGCAATGAATCTAAAATATATGGAAGTTAAATTTTTATCATTACATTATGGAAAATAATGAACTTTTATCACAATATACTAATTTTTTGAGAAGGACCTGTATATATTCTGTATTAACATAAAGAAATAATAAAGCTGGAAAACTGACATGCAAAACAAAAATCCTTACTAATAATTCAAAACAAACAAACTAGCAAACAAACAAACTAACTAACTAACTAACTAACTACAGTTAGAGGCTGGGAAATGGTGATGCAACACTAAGTAATAATAATAATAATTTTATAAATAATTAAATTAATATATTTTTTATTTTAGAAACAATTTGGAGGCTGGAAAATGTTTATGCAATACTAACTTACAACAACAACAACAACAATAATATAATACTTAAAGAAACCAACAACAAAGGAAAATGGTCATGCAATACTAAGTTACAAATAATGATGATAATTATAATACTTTGTAAATAAATAAATGCATATTTGTATATTGGAAACAATAAAATGCTACAAAGAATAAAATATTTTCTTTAAAATACTTTTTTGATCATTTATTTAGGAGTATAGGAGCAATAGTGTCAAGCTTTTATTTTCTGAAATGTTTCTCATAACATGTCCCAAACCTTTTACAAAATGATAAAATACAGTAACCTATCATCTCAGACAAACTGGCCTCCAGCTATGAATGTCTCGCTTGAATCTCTGGCTCCAAACATGACGGTGGCTCAGCGCAGCCTCTGTTGCTAGGCAATATTGTTTGCTTGTCATTTTATGAAAGGAACGTCTGCCGTTTTTTTCTCAGCGTTAAAAGCATTTTAATGTCTGCGCTGAACTCGAAGGTTTCAGAAGTCAGGTAAACAGAGCATAGCTGAACTGACATCACCCGGCATATCTAAACACGACAGAAACTGCTATAGTTAGAAGACACAGATCGTCACATAACCGTCTCAGAGCAGTCTGGAGAAGGAACCGTTTCACTAGACTCTTTCAAAACAAATATTTGCATTTCTAAAAATCTGTTGTTTTCTCTTTCTCTGCGCCCTGAACTGATGGGTAATTAGTCACTTAAATGAAGCAGTCAAGATACACTCTCCATTCAGGGAAAGCGCTGATGGGTGCGTGCATCTCTGTGCATGTTTCCAAGCTCAACCAATGACATTTAAAAGCCTCAACTCAGCACGCCGGCAGCGGTACGGGCTGCATGGGCCTTTGGACGCACGCCGACACGGGAGGGATTGATTTTCTAACGTGCTATAGGGCTGCGGGGGTCTGGCGTGTCATGCCTGCACGCTGTTGAACCGTCACACGTATGACAGGAACACGGGCAGGCTGGGTTCGAGGGGAGTTCGCCTGAGAAAGGGCAGACGTGTGCATGTGTGTGTCGGGGAAAAAGAGAAACATTCTGAAGGTGAGGCGTTTGGGAATCGAGGAGAGCATGCTTTTCCTTATCGCTCTTTCGCTTTTCTCCGTCTCGCCACTCTTCTCCTCGCCCCTCCTCCCGCAGGCCCTGAGGAAGTGACATTCAGGGGATATTGTTACTTAAAATGGCAGCAAATTCAATGCGTCCAGTGCCGTCTGGGTCGCTTTGGGCCGTGTGATTTAGTGGTGCGGCAGACTGGATGCCAATCGGGTCGAAAGCGATGCCATAAAAGCTACCCGGTGGATTTGCGAATCTCCGACAATTTGGATGTTTAATCAAAACTGATTGCAACTCGACACCCCAGTTTTGCCATAAAATAGGCAATAAAAAGGCAGAGCGTCGCTCAGTTGCATAACAGATGGCTTGAATTTTGTGTTGTGGTCCCTGTGTGGGTCACACATGATCTGTGAGAGACTGTGACATAAAACAAAGCTCAAGTCCCAAGTCAAGGTCAGTCGTTGACCTCCTGGCATTTCACTGCAGTCAGAAAGCCAAGCTATATGATATTCATGAAGCTGATATATTAAATTAGTATGAACAGATAGAGCGCCAGCCATAGGTTTCATCTGTAAAATTCATCTGTAATATTACTATCATTATTAAATCATAAAATATTCAATAATAATAACAACAACAACAACAAAATAATAATAATAATAATGAATAAAAATAATAATATTAACAACTGTTATAATTAGTAATATGTAAATAATATATGATTATTAGAATATAATAATAATAATAATAATAATAATAATAATAATAATAATAATAATAATAATACAAATAACAAAAAAATATTTTGATGAATATTATTTATAATAAAATAGTACATTATTCATATAAATAATAATAATAATAATAATAATAATAATAATAATAATAATAATAATAATAATAATAATAATAATAATAATAATAATAATATTCATTATATGCATAATGTAAAATTTTATTATAAATAATATTAATCATAATATTCATATTTTATTATTATTATTATTATATTAATGGTGATATTAATGATGATATTATTATTATTTTTTTTATTTTTATTATACAAGTAATGTAACACTACTACTACTACTATTATTATATCAAATATTAGTATTATTATGAATATTATTATTATTAGTAGTACTACATTATTCATTTAATAATAATAATAATAATAATAATAATTTATTATTATTATTAACAACAGTTATAATTAGTAATATTATGTAAATAATATATTATTATTAGAATATAATTATAAAATATAATTAATAATAATAATAATAATAATAAAAATAATAATATTAACAACGGTTATAATTAGTAATATTATGTAAATAATAGGCCTATATTATTATTAGAATATAATTATAAAATATAATAATAATAATAATAATAATAATAATAATAATAATAATAATAATAATACATTTGATGGAATATTGGAAAAATAGAATAAAAAAAGTGATAGCAACAAAAGCGTACAATATTTCTCCTTTAAAAAACATTTGTGAAACAGATGAAATCTAGGTCTGACACGTCGGTCAATATCTCTTTAAAAAACAAACACAAACAAATATCACAGTCTTGAGTAAGGTTTAGCTTTCTCACAACTAAAGATGCTCATTTGTACCAGGGCTGCTTTTCCCAAAAGCATTGTGAACCCAAGTCGATCGTAGAGAACAATGGTGGCAATGATCTTCACTATCAACTCACAATGATTTTGGGAAACGCAGCCCAGAGCAACGATTGATCATTAATACATTTTGAATACGGGGGCCCAGTTGGTTAGAATCGCACCACACATTCTTTGGTAAAAAAAGCTAGACAGTTATAAACATGTCTCAGACGCCCGAGTTCTATTTCCACTTGACATGCTGTCTTAAAAATGCAACATTCAAGGCATGAGTTGCTTATAAAAATGGCAAGATGTGATGCAATGGTAAAACATGTTGTTCTGATGCATATGTACATTGACAGGCAATTTAAAAATAGCGCAGACAGAACTCTATCATTCTACCCTCGGCTGATTGATTTTGAGTTTTGAAGCAGTCAAAATGAACATCCCGGTGACAACCACTACTAATGATAAAAACATCACACACACACACACACACACACACACACACACACACACACACACACACACACACACACACACACACACACACACACACACACACAAAACTGTATCCTCCTAACAAGCCATCCATGATGTTTCTTCCTAGGAAATCTGCTTTTGATCAGCTGTGATTTGTGATTTGTAAAGCTGTGCAGCAGTTTTCGACAAAAACCTGCTGTGCCTACTTAGGATAGAGCGCACAAATAGTACACACAATTCAAATAAATAAAACTCATTTGCATCTTAACTCCGCCTTATAGAGTGTGCAGTATCTAATGTCATTGGGTGCAGAAACGGAGCAAGTGAAGACCTCCTGCCGGCATCTCGCACCACGTCGTGGAAGGAGCGACTGTCAAACATCGAGAGGTTGGAACTGATAAAGTGAGTCATCTGTGACGTGCCCCGCAGCGAGCACAGCTGAGAATATGAGAGCGAGAAACACAAGGCCCTTCACTGTCAGTCACGTAGGTGCCTTTTTTTGGAAGCCTGTCCATCTGAGCCGATTTGTGACCTGTTCCTCACCGCGGGTTTGGCGGCGATCTATCATCTGTAAAGTGACGAACCTGGCTTGCGATCGGGTGTTATGGCAGCAATGTTGACACGTCTGTCTCTCATAGTCGAACCCGCTGTGCAATTATCTTTTCTGCATCTGTGCACCTGTGACAACATGTCACTTCCTCTTGCATCTCAGCACACCCTCTAGCCACCGAAAGCATCATAACGCCACTGTATATCTGGCATAAACGGAGCAATGGCTGAGCGCAATATAAGACCGGCTATCGCTTGCACTATATTAAGTTTATAGGATAATCTGATTTGAGAAGAAGTCGGCGATACCCTCATGCAATCTTCCCCTCGCACCATGACGCTCAGCGGGGATACCGCCATGCGGCGCGCCAATTAACATCGAAGCACTGCCTCCCTCAAGCAGGCAAAGCTAATAAAACAAGCTGGTTATAAAAATGAATGGGGAACCCGTGAAAGAGAAGCACAACCGATATCCAGACCAAATGCAAACAGCTGTTAAGCAAGTTGACAGAGAAATGCTCTATTAATTTTTGGGAGATGATTTAGCATCAGCTGTCCCAAGCTAAAGGCCGTTGGCGACAGAGAGGCAACCAGCTCTCTGAAAACAGGGGAACTGGGGTTATTTGTCAGGTCAGGTTGTTGAACGCTGTCCTATTACATTTGTCAAAAGGTCTGAAAGGGGAAAGCGTGCTTGCAGAAAATAATGGATTCTCTGCAGCTGGTAACTGCATTTCCAATTTCAAGAAAGGAAGAATCGTTTGCTGCTCGGGATATGTGATGTTTTCATATCAGCCTCCATCCAAGAGCATGTGCACTTAAATACACTAAGAGCGATGTTTCCGACTGTAGAATGCCACACTGTCACATCAATTGTTTGACAGTCTAATGAAAAAAAAAAGCACTTGATTTTGGTCACTTTCTTATGGGATACAGCATTAAATGCAACGTGCCTATAGAGTGGTGCAGGTGTAACTTCAGATCCCAGACGTCTAAATCGCTGCTGGTTCTTACGAGATTTTCCTATGGGATTTTATGCAGAGTTGGGGCCCTATTTTAACGATCACCATGGCGGATTCGCTATTTACATGGCGACATTTGCGAGCAGAAAGACTGAACGGTTCTGCAGAGAGGAATCCTTTTATTTTTAGTATTTAAAAATGTTTGTGTGCTGCTGTCCATCCCTGTGTGTGTAATAAGCAGAGTGCGTTGTTCACCCGCCTATAGGCGCACTAACAGACCCTTTAAATAACACAAAAAATACTGCAGGTTTTGTTTAGTTTTCAGTTCCTCAAAACAGCAACGCACCAACAATGCACCTGAACACACCTCGTTTTCAGACCAACATGCCCATGGGCATGTTGGGCGCAAATGCATTTGCTATTTAAACAACGTGGCGCTAGATGTGAAAATAACTGCGTCGGGCTGAAACTAGCAAAAAAGACCTGCCCATACACGGGTTCCTGGGTCAACATATTTTGTCGATCCTGGAACAACATTCCTGTCCGAAAATTTTATCCTAACTATATCCCTACCCCTAAAACGAACCCTGCTTATAACTTATCCCTAAAATTAGAAGGAAATGAATAACACTGATGAAGAAGCACCTAGCCCTGCTTGTAAGCCTAAATTAGACATAAACTGTAAACTTATCCCTCAAATCTGATTGAACCAGTAGGTGATGACACATAAAAATAGAGTAAATATAGTTGTTTACTCAAACTATTAATTCAAAAATTCTCTTTTATTTTTTAGTCTTTTTATAAGTTATTTTATCTAAAAAGAATTGTATTATGCTTTTATTTTATCAAATACAATTTATTTTTTATTATGAATTGTTATTTGCTGCTTGATATTTTTTTTTTCAGGATTCTTTTTTTTTATTTGAAAAATATATATTTTGTAACATTATAAATGTCTTTACTATCGCTTTTAAACAATTGATTAAGCCTAGCTGAATCAAAGTATTAATCTCTTTTTTTTAACCCCTTAGCTAAACTTTTAAATGGTAGTGTATCATGGGTGAATTTATTAGGATGATTTCTGAAGGATAATGTGACACTCCAGACTAGAGTAATGATGCTGAATATGTATCTTTTGTCGTTATACTTTTAAAATATATTGCAATAGAAAATGATTTTGAATTGTAATAATACTTTATTTAACAACATTACAAAGTGCAGCTTTGGTGAACAACCTTTTTTTCCAAAAGCATAACATTTTTTAATTATTCCAAATAGATACATCATTCCTCACTGTAAATGCTAAATGTGTAATGCAAATAGTATTTGTTGCCATTCTGACCATACCAACTGTGTGATTTACCACTGGCAAAACACATGCAAGCTGATTAGCCATCTGACATAACAAAGAAACCCTTCCAAAAGGCTTTTTAAAAAGACCAGCCACTGATAGATATACACACCGACTGCAGCTATCCACTTACGCCAATGACACCCCCCTGACGGATGGGCTTAGAAGTGAAACTCATCCAGCCTGTTCTCTGATCAGTCATTGATCTGTAATGTAAGACTTGGGCTAAGGAGAGAGGGGGACCACAAATGACCACCTGCCAGTGCTTTGATTCAGGAAGGGACTGGCCAGCTGGCGGCACCCTGAGACACAATCCCCCTTCAGGCCGCAGCCGATCGATAGGACGGGGGGAATGATGGGGCAATGTGTGATCTCATCAACAGTGGCCCTCAAAACTCGCCCTGCCTCCCATTTACAGCCTCGCCAGGCGGCGCCTAAAAATAACCTACATCTCATCTGCAGGAAGATTGCAGACACACACGTTCACACAGTCTCGGGCATACACAACCGACGAGATGCAAGAGCCAGACGACTTTAGGCTCAAGACTTCATAGCGGGTTCAAAGCATTTACATGACCATGAACGGATTAAGGCCTGAAACAAACTCAAATCGTTGAGTTATTGGGGTTTTATAATATTTTACATCTAATAATATAATGCATTTTAGCAAGTCTTTTTTTTATCCAAAGCAACTTACATTGCAATCAAGGTATATGTACATATTTCTATCAGTCCTTGCATTCCCTGGGAATTGAACCTATGACCTTAGCGTTGCTCTACTGTTTAGAGGTAGAATATATACACACTATTGAGTTAAAACATTATGACCAGTCACAGGTGAAGTGAATCAATGTTTTGGATGCAGGCGAAATGGGCAGGAATAAAGATCTGAGTGACTTTGAAAGGGTCAAATTGTTATGGCAAGGCGACTGTGTCAGAGTATTTCTGAAACGTCAAGGCTTGTGTGTTACTCCCGGTCAGCTGTGGTGATACTTTACCAACAGGGGTTCGAGGAGGGACTAACCACAAACTGGTGACAGGGTGTTGGTGACAAAGACTATCCCGTCAGGTCCAAGCCAACAGACATTGTGTGCAATTTACCTGGGGAAGTGATGACACCAGGATGCACTGTGGGACAACGACAAGCCGGTGGAGGGAGTGTGATGCTCTAAGCAATTTTCTGTTGGAAAACCCTAGGTTTGGCACGTGCCACCTACTTAAACACTGTTCCAGACCAAGTACACCCTTCATGACAATGGTGTTCCCTGGTGGAAGTGGCCTCTTTCAGCATTATAATACTCCCTGCCACACTGCATACATTGTTCAGGAATGGATTCAGGAACGAAATGATGAAGATTACAAGTTTTTGTCCAAATTCCCCAGATCAATCCAATCAAGCATCTGTGGGATGTGCTGGACCAACACATTCGATCCACTGTGGCTTGCACGCTCCATTCTTTTCTTTTCCATTAAATCAGAATATTTAGGTTGTTGATTATAGAAGAGAGCTTACACTAGGTAATGTGTGCAATAGCACCCTTTACGGAAATACAGAAACACATGCCAAGTCGGGACTGGCATCTTTAATGTGTTAGCCAAGGGTCTGCATTTGTGTACTTGAGTATGTTTCTGGTCTTGTCATTGTAAACCTCAAATTAGCAAGAAAAACATCACATTATTATTCAGTCGTTTCTAAGCATCCCAGCTAGCATTTACAAAGAAATGACATTGATCTAAGTGTACGAACGCTCACATTATCTGAGTGCGGCCGTTAGCTGAATGTAGGCTAATGCCTCCTGACACCTTTAAGTAACCATAAAGGCAAAGCTGGCACTTGTGAAATGGATCCTGAAGAGCCCTGTTGACATAAGCATTAATAGGAGCGTGTGCAGTGAGGGACAAAACAATGGCCTCCACTAAAGATGTAATTGTTTGTCATCTCCTTGTTGATATATGGACCTGTCCTTTTCCAAACATGGCAAACGACGCCATCACATATAACAGGAGCAATTGGATAATGGCTTAATTATGCATGTGCTTATCAAGGTACCCTCGCAAACAGAATCTTTACAGTTCCAAGTTTTAGCAGAGATGCTTGCCGCAGCTCGTTTAAAAGGTGCTAAAGGTATAGAGTAGCATGCATTTTGGGCCTGATAAAGCAGTCGCCGGCAATATAGCAGATATGACATAACGCCAATTAAGAAATCACACTCTCGCACAAAGGCGCTGGCACATTTTTACAAGCCGGAGGCAAATGAAGCACTCCAAGTGTTCCTGTCCCTCCTGAGCTGTAGCGCTAATCTTATGCTCGCACTTAAGGGGGAAAGGCAATGTAATTAGCAATAAACCAGCCTTCTGATGTGTATGGATCAATCAGCACTAGACCATTTAAAGCTAGTTTTACTGTGGGAGGAAGGAGGCGCTCGCAAAAAATGTGCACTGCCCGTTATTTTAGCCAATAATGTGAAAATATTAAATATATAAAAATGAATAAATCTAACATTAGAAATCAGATATTATAATTATATTATATTACACACACACACACACACACACACACACACACACACAAACACACAAACACACAAACACACACACACACACACACACACACACACACACACACACACACACACACACACACACACACACACACACACACACACACACACACACACACACACACACACACACACACACACACACACACACACACATATATATATATAAATCCAATAGTTCTAACATAAAAACATGTAAATATTTAACTTTAATGTAATATGATTTATTATTTATTTTTATATTTATAATTTCATATCTAACATAACTAAGATATGAATATCAGATAAAAATATGAATAAATAAAAATAAATGTTGATGGATGCGTTTCGTACAAGAATCAGACTACACTGGTAGTGCTGCATGCTTCTGATTCACTAAAAAGCACCGGTTCGTTAGAATCACTTGTTCATGAATCAGACTACATTGGTCAGGCTATATCTTTCTGATTTACTACCAGAACCAGCTCAGAGTCATTTGCAGGCCTTCGCAGGCCGGTAGGAAGCTATCAGGCACATCTGAATCCAATGTTAGCTTCACTTCCTGTCTCCTGATATCCACTGATATTTTTTGAAGGCAGCATAGATGTATCCTTCACTGCCTTTGCTATCCCACAATCCTTTGCTTCCCATTTTGACATAGTTGAGCTTAAAAATAAAGATGGCATCTGAAAGTTGTGGTTGGTGGACAGTTTGTGTGTAAATGCACGTTTTTGACCTGCATTTTCCCCTTCTGATGTCATATCTAGAGAAAAATGACTATTGTAGTTAAATATTTGCTTGGTTTTCACCAAAGCTCGCTCTATTTTACTGTAGATCATTAAACCGTTATGCTGCACCAGACGTCTCTATCCGAAAAAGTTTTGTGAGGTACCTTCATGCACAAACACTGCCTACAAAATCATTGCCCAATAAGGCAGCAAGGCAAGAAGTCACAGCCTTGGAACTGGTCTGGTTGTGCTGTATGTTTTTGATTCACTAAAAAGAATCGGCTCTTAAGAGTCACTTGTTTGTAAAGTCTCTGTTTATTCGTGGTCCACTTTGTGCAATGAGCTGTTGATAACTCTGACTGCAAGATCAGCTGATTTCTATGGTAACAAGTCAGTGCTAGTGACTTTCCATTATTTCAGGCAGTTCAGCAATAGTGCCAATATAGTGGCATGCTAAACCCCCCAGGGTAGAGGTCGCTGCATGGGTACAGAGCCCCAGTCAGACGCTTCATCAGCAAAACTATGTCAGGCGTGGAATAACGCTTTGTGTGCTCCACAACCTAGCACCTCGCCAGTGTTCTCTCCGCGTTGGCTCTATGCGTCAAGGCCTGTGTTACTCTAATTGTCAGAGAGAGTTCATTTGAATATGAATTAGTGTTGACATTTTCCCTTGCAATGATTTGATTGGAAGCTAAAAGGGAGTAGGCGCCTTGATATAAGCACGTCGTATTAATCCACAAAAATTCTGCTAGGGCTAAATCGGGATTTACAAAAGAACAAACATTAGCGGTGGCACCTCGAAAAGTCAATCCAATATATTTTTCATTGATTTGAATGCTTGAACCATGCAGCGATGCTTCTTGAAGGAAAATAAAGGACGGGTTGCCAGAGATAATCCGAGCGACAATGCGACAGAGCGCGGTACGGGATTCACTATCTAGCTTTAACAGGATTTGGTTGTTTATGTGTTTACGGGTTGCTTACGGGCCGCAGTCTGGCAATGCTAGCTAATCTTATCAAGATCCACCAATTTTCATTAAAGCACTCATAGAGCATTAAGTCCCAGCGTGAATCCATTGATAGCGGGGGAGTGAAGGGGGTGTTGCTCATTTTAACTGAGGGTTAACAGCTTGTTACCATACAAGGGGCGGGTGTCTGCCCTGAGGATGAGGCGACCTGTTGTGGCACGAGGCAGAGGGCCTAATCCTCATAATGAGAGCCACACAGACAAAAGCATTAAAGCATGGAGGGAAATATGGACAATGGGTAAAAAAAACTAGGCTAACACATACTATGACATTAGTTAATAAGCTAAAGGGAAATATTTCTCAGAAAACTTGATGTGTAGATTATATTAGGTTATGATCACAAGTCTCAGCTTTAACAATGTAAGCAACACATTTCACATTTTTTGGAAAAAGAAATTCAATTTCACTTGAAATTATATCAATAAATAAATGAATTTAAATTTCATTCAAATTAAATTAATGTGATAAATTAAATATAAATAAATTCATAAAAATAATTCTCGAAAAAGGTGTACACTTCTATGGAGAGGCCTAACAAAATTTCTTGATTTTTTAATTTAAGTATTACTGACAAAATAGGGGAAAAATTTATAATAATAAATTTATAAAATAATAACAATAAAAGAATGTATAATAAATAAATGTAAATAAAACAAAGATTATTGAAGTATGTTTTACAAGTCTTTCTACTTCAAAATTTCAAAGTTTAATTCAGTGTTTCTTACCAGGCTCCTAAAGGTGAAGAAAAAAATTGAAAATTATTTGGTAATGCTTTTGTGTTCCCCCAAGAAACATGTTCACTCACAAAGAACATAAAACATTTGCAAGTAAATGAAAACAAGTTTCTCAGCGGAACGCAAAGGTTTTACAAGCCAATGCGAAGTTTCTTGGGGGAAATCGCAAAACATTTGTGAAAGCACAAAAACATTTTATTAGACTTATTATTTTTCCTCTAAACTCTTATTTTTTCCACCACCATGTCCCCTTAGGGGCTCCGTAAAGTCTAACATTTCTTTGTAATTATTTGTGAAATTTACTAGCAATTTCTAAGTGAAAATAGTTTCAAAATAAATCCTACACCATTTTTTCCCACAGTACATAAACGTTGTAAAAAAAGGTATTTGATTTGAGTAATCGTATCATTTCGAACATTGTCCCATAACGGCAAAATGCCCATAACAATAAATAAACGATTGTACACCAGAGCTATAGGCTTCATATCTTACCTGCGCAAGTCAGTACGCTTCCTGAACCAATTCAGATTAACTGTGTAGTCCAAATTTCAAGTGAGAAATTGACAACTGCACATCAGCGTGAACCATGAAGATTCTCCCTGGTGTCCTACTCTCTCCTCCTTTTGATTTGCATTACAAAGGGCAGGATCAAAGGGCTCAGGTTGGGTAAGCTGGCAGTGAACATCCCTCTACAGCGAGCCATTGTGTTGTTATGCAGCGCACATTCGACACAGTGGAACAGGCCTGGTGTGGGGAGATTCCCAGTGCGGCTCGGATGAATCCGATGCAGCTTTTAGTTTTGGCCAGTTCCTGACCAAAAGACAGGATTTTTGGGGTGTAATGTGGTGATCGCGCAAAATTCTTTGGCGGTGTGCTTGCATGCAAGTTATAAATAATGAATAGGTGATTTCACACATTCACATGCCTTTTTTTTGTTAAACTACCAGTATTTTTCTCTCATGTGAACATGGCAAATGTTCCATATTGATATGTTAACCATAACATAAGAAGTAGCCTGACATTTTATGTTAAATTGCGATACAAATGTCAGGCTTTGTGTTTGACATTCCCACTCATTTTATTTCGCTAGACTCCACAGCTTGATCTGAATATGTTCCTGATACAAGGTATCTGCAATTTTAAGGCATAAATTCAATACATTCACTCCTGGTGTTCCCAGAATAAAATGCTTGTTTGAGATGTTTTAACTAAAAGCAACTTGCACTGATATATCTTAAAATACCTCAGTGCCATTGTTTTGTCTCAAGATGCACACCAGCAAGGTTTTTTTATCGTTTTATTTTTTTATAAGGCACATTTACAAAAGCTACTTACATTGGACTAAGGCCTAATCCTGGCTTAATCTAAGCCATGTCTGTGAAACCAGTCTTAAGACTTTAATACAATAATTTAACAACAATGAAGAAAAAAAAGAGGTTTTAACACAACATCAATATATTAATGCATTGATCTATCTATCTATCTATCTATCTATCTATCTATCTATCTATCTATCTATCTATCTATCTATCTATCTATCTATCTATCTATCTATCTATCTATCTATCTATCTAGATGATTAGATAAAATATTATTTTAGAAACAGATGCAAAGGCAGTAATGAATCTGAACTGGTGCAAAATTTAAATAATTGAAAGGAATTAATAATTGTATTCAGCAAGGATTAAATTGATCAGAAGTGAACTTTGCTCATCAATAAATATCCTGGGGGAAAATGCACCACAGTTTCTATTAAAATATTAAGAAGCAGAAAATGTTTTGAGCAGAAAATCAGCATTTCTGAAGGATCATGTGATGCTGAAGACTGGAGTAATGATGCTGAAAGTACAGCTTTGCATCACATTTGTGTGGTGCGATCCAGATATGTCATTTCTAGTGAAACTGGACATATTTTTGACAATTTGAGATCAGCAAAGGTCTATCAATTCCAAAATCTACTGGCATCCTTGACAATAAAACGCTTTCTGTTTGCAGTGCTTCAGTGAGAGCATCTTCATACTTATACCTCACCACAACTGCAAATGAATACCTTTCTTCTCAGTATAACATTATTTTGATCTATCACATATTGCCTAAAGGGTGGAAGTGTTGTAGTAGTACACACGCACACACATCAACATAAAAGAGCCAAGCGGACACACACCTCAAGGAAGCGAGAGCTGCCGTTTTCATATTCCCTCCATCTCAGGGAAGTGCGACAGCCCCCGCCTTCTCTTCCATGGTGAGTTCATTGAGTTCAGTCCATTAAGGCAGAGCCGCTATAGCCTACTTACTGTGGCCATTTTGAGTTATCGCAAATAATTTACAGCAAAGTTCTGCATTGTCTTCAAGAGTGGACTGAGGATGCAAGATGGTGTCCAGACATCTCCAAACTCCCACTCTTGGACCCGTTTACTCATGCTGACCCTTGCATGCGATTAACATGCCAGCTAACGGAGGACAGTGAGTCATGCTTTCGGATGGCAATGCTAGCCTATTGTTCTAGAGGCACGTGGGTAATGTTTCAACCTCCACGGAATGAATATGAGAGTCCGAGCCAAGAGTGAAAGCGAAACCTTGGGATTTGAGATGGGAGGGCGATCTTTTCACACCTGCTTGAGTTTGCGGCTCCACATCTGCTGTGATTCAAATGACTCATAATTGGATTAATTAGAAGTAGATGATTAAATACCAAAAAGCCCTGAGCACAAAGCCCTTTAACGAGCAGGGGAACTAGATACTGTATATTTGGACTTCTAATGCTTTTAAAGACATCTGCATGTTCATACTCAGAAATAAATGAATGAATAAATGAATGAATAACAACTACTACAACATTTGATTTCAAATGAACACAGCACAGGCTCTAAACATATGTAAATGACTACACAAACTAACTAAAGATGGTCTCATTTCAACTATTACTCACTCCCACAGGTATTTCTAGCAATGCATCCCAAAATAACTTCCGACCCAAATAGCTCTCCCATGCTAAAACAAAGACAAACCTCTTTATGCCACAAGAACTGGTGAGTGTGTACAGGCTCTACTCAAGAAGAATTAGGAGAACTGATGGTCTGTTTTTTTCTATTAAAAATACATTTATAAAATACAATTTGTGATGAATGCCAAAGCTGGATACATATTAGTCTAGACTTATATTAGTGCATATTCAGTGAAATTATTTTGGGGAAAAAAGGGCAAATCTTACAGAAAGCAAAGATAAAAAAAAATAAAAAAAGTAATACAAAAAAAGTGTGCATATATAACAAAAATCTGAAAAATGGCAAATATATATATAAAACCAAAACAGGCTACAAACATCATTAACTTGGACTTATTTAATAACCATTCGCTGATTCAATTGTATGTTTCTTTTTTTGGCTGTATAACTAAGACAAAACACACTGCTATGTTGTGCAATCTCGACACAAACCAATTCAGCTTGACTGATGTACATCCAAATTTGGACAGTGCTTTGCCAGCCCTCCTTTCAGTTCCTCCAGTGAGCAGCAACTGCAAAGCAGTCAGAAAGAAAGAAAAAAAGAATGTGTTTGCCTGCTTCAGCATAAGGGATGGGGTGGTGAGACTGGGTATTGCTGTATCCAGGTGTTACAACGCAGGCCAGTACTGGAGCCAGGCCAGGTCATGTGGACCTCAGACAACGGTAACTTGGAGCATATGGAAATACAGCTGGCTTTGCATATATGTCACGGCTGAGTAAGTCACATATGCACACACACACACACACATACGCACCACAGACACTGAGGCAGTAGAAGTGCTGAGCTCAGCAATGTTTCATGGAGAAATCCCTCATCTGACACTTTCGTGCATGCACAAATTCACAAGTGCATGGTGCATGCCTACAGCATGATGGGCTTTCAAAAATGCATTTACAAAAATGCATCAAAAAACTGCAAATGCCTCATTATTGCAACGATTGCAAAATGCATGTTTTTTTTTGTTGTTGTTGCATAAATGATTCAATGATTCAATGAATCAATCCATGAGATACTAAAAGCTGAATTCCTATCCACTGCAGAATACCGCTCAACTCTATGCAGCAATACACAGAGTGATTGATTGAAGCTTGCATAAACCTTGATAAACAACGCCTCTTGTCGCTTTAAGTTTCATGACCCATTTTGAGGCTGAAACGTTGCCTGCGGTGATTGATGGCTTCTGATGAAAAAAGAGAAGAAAAGCGATGGGATGTTTACAGAGAGAACATTGTCCTTCATTGTATCTCTCAAGGTCTGTTGGAAGACTTTCTCCGGAGGTATCGCAGGAGACGCTGGCTGTGAGATTCTATGCAAACAATGACCGATGAGGAGGACGACGCCAAAACAAACAAGTGCAATAGCTGGAACAAAACGTGGTTCCTTAGCAACACGTTCTTTAATAATCCTGCTGTCAATGGCAAACAACGTAATTAAAAATGAGGGACTGTTTCAGCAGGGACAGAGTAAGAGAGGTCATAAAATCACTCTGAAATACAGGTTATTTTTGGTGCAGTTTCATTCAGAATGTAGGTGTTACTTAAAGAGACAGTTCACCAAAACATTTAAATTCTTGTAGCCATTTACTCACCCTTATGTCATTCTAAACCTGTATGACTTTCTTTTGTGAAACACAAAACATGATATTTTTGTAGAAAAAAATGACATCAGACTTGAACTATCCCTTCAACAATGAAAATCTTTGACTGATTTATTAGAATTTACACATTTCTTTAAAGTCAACAAAAATGGTTCACAACCCAACTAAGACACAAAACACACTGACATTACAGAATCCATTCATTCTGTAATGTCACATTTTCAAGTGAACTTCCAAGTTCCTGTTGTTGTTTTTTTGTTAAGAGTCAAGACAAACACTTAGGCATAACTTGCACTAATAAACTGTGTGCAGGAATGCACACTATATCATTAAAAGTTTTGGCACCAGTAAGATTTATATGTTTTTGAAAAAAGTCTTTCCTGCCAAGGTTGCTATTTGATCAAAAATATCAAACAAAGATTTAATGTTTTAATTTCTGTGATGCAAAGCTGTATTTTCAGCATCATTACTTCAGACGTCACATGATCCTTCAGAAAACATTCTAATCATTCATTCTTACTTTCAGGATTCTTTGACAAACATTTTTGTTACAATGTAAAAGTCTTTACTGTCACTTCTGATAATTTTTATGCATCCTTGCTGAATAAAAGTATACATATTTTTTATCTTAATGCACCCGAACATTTGAACCATAGTGTACGGTAAATAATAAATAAATAAGGTCAATTTTGATTCCATGTTGACTTGAAAAGACTAATCTTCCTGAAACTTTACACATGAAAGTGAGACTATTTGCATTTCATATGCACGTTATTGCCGGTTCATTCCCTGCCCTGCGCCGCTTGTAAAAGTTTTACATTCTATCTTAAATGAAGGGAAAATCGCTGTCAAGCTGTGCGCGAGAGTGAAAAAAGAGCTCAGTTCTACTCGGCCTGTTAATCAAAGCCTTGAGTGCCAGTGCTGTGTCTCACGTCTGCGCTAGATTCGGGACTCATACATAAAGATGCTCCACTTCACTCCTTTCCCCTCTCGCTCCAGAGCTCTGGGTGCTGACACTTACTCCAGAGGCCTTCGACAAATGAGTGCACCATCTCCCGTCTCCTCTTTCATCAGACACTAACCTTTTCATCACCCTTCAATGTGGCAGCCATCATGGGCAATCATCTGGCCCCAGTCAGATTAATGATCTCGGTGCCTAGAGTGGGTTGCCTACTCACTGCTGTAGTGCAGGAGTCTAATTGGATTGCTAGGGGTCAGCTTGAGTATTGTTACAGGGTGACCCTGACAGTCGCACTTGAGCTTGGCAGTGGGAAGACCGCCATTGTTAAGAGTCACATGTGACAACATAAGCAAGCAAATGCAGGTTTGTGACGCAAATGAAGGAGGAAAGTATTAGATGCTCTGACACAAATGTCACTGGTGATGGTGGAGCTATGGCCTACGGGTTAAAGGACAACACTAGAGTTGTGATGCAATGAGAGTCCAGCCTAATTCAAATGCCCCATCAAACTATCACCCGAGGATGCATAAAGGGGGCACATAGACATGCCCCCACATGAAGACTGGAGTAATGATGCTGAACATTTGAAATTGTACAGAACAATTTTTGTAATTATTAAATAAATACAAACTTTTGAATGGTAGTGTGTATATGTCATAGGTTCAAAAGTTTTGAAACATTTGTGTATACTTAAGTTTTTTTTTTTTGCTGCCTTTATTTAAGTTTAGTCAACTTGAATTGTGAAGTTGTACAAAGTGACTTGGATATTTGAGTTGACTAAACTTAAAAAAATACTTTGAGTTGAAACTTTTTTTTTTATACTGTGAAAATAAAAACACATTCTTTCAAAAACAGCATGCATATGCTTTGACAAAAACCACTGAATCTAATATGGGTCATGTTGACACCCTTGCATTCCTTTAGGTTTTTTTGGGTCATGCATTCTAGGGTTAAAAACAAAATTGACGTCACGAGCTTGCAAAGCCGCCTACCGAGTACTATTTATGACGAGTGCTGCATAATCAGTGAATTATTAGAAGCTGGTGAGCGTGGCAACCACAATTGCTCACGTAATCTTGAGAAAGCACCATATGTCTTCTTTGCAGGAGCCAAGACTACTGATGAAACAGGCTCTGTTTTTTTACACCTGAAATCCACCAGCAGAAGTGAACCTGTCAGAAGGTACAGCGAGACATCTCGATAGAGGCACTAATGATATCTCTGCATATTTAAAGACGCTTCACCTCTTGTAAGGCCCGCTTCTCGCTCGAGTCAACCGTCTTAGAGCAGTAGCCATGCGTTCTGCATGACAACTATATTGCAATAACTCCCAGAATTGACTCATGAGATGGAGAGCGCTATCTCTTTGTCATTTTCAATTACTGATGCTTGTCAGTAGCAATGGGATCAGTGCACTGATGTTATCGCAAGCAACCAGATCATTTCAGCTCCATTACACGGCGTGTTATCCAAAAATCTGTCGCTGGTTTCGATGATAAATGAGGACTATGATGTAGTTAATATGAGCCAGCACATCTGATAATGTAGAGGACTCAATCTCAGGGCCGTGCAATCAAGTGAAAAGTGTAAATGGAATCACTAAAGGGTGCGAATGGAATCATTTGCAAATGCATATTGGTTTGGAATAAGCGGTTGCGATGGCTAATGGTGTCTCAATAACATTATGTGAAAAAAGTCCCTTTAAGTATTGAAAACAAGTCAGCCAGAGGACAGCCGTCTCATTTTCTTCTTGAGGCGAGCGCTAAACACTGAGTCCATAAATTATTGTTAAGAGGAAAAACTCTGTGTATTTTACTAAATGATCCATATGGTCTGTCTCCCAGCATGAAGACATGGCCCACGGAGCCGTGTGATCCGGAAACCTCTTTAAGATTTCACGGTGATGTGGCTGGGTTTGGCTCTCTCCGGCGGGCCGACTTGCACGCTGTAAGAAGGCAGCTGTGGCGCTGAGAGAATTACATAACACACATTTCAGCAGTCATCGCCTACAGCAATGGGAATCCGCTCGGATCCATGGGCCTAAACAAGGGGGTGGATATGTGAGAGCTCACAGCCACTGCCTGGACTGGCCCAAGCGATGGATGGCGTGCAAAACTAAGTTTCGATGCATCCAAGAATGGGAAAGTAGGTTTCGTCTTTTTGGTATCTTTTTCCTTCCGGCTTCTGAGCAGCCAGGGTTTCAGAGTGGCAGAGACTGCAGCACGGAATATGCACGCTTGGCACTTTTGCTCAATGCCTCCTGTCAATCCTCATAAGCATGCAACTACAGGAGCCGTTCTTCAGTTCGGGACATGGAGCTGAGACATAGGATAGATTTCAATGGGGGAACAAGAAATGTGTGTGAGTGTGTGTGTGTGTGTGTGTGGGTGGGGGTTGTTTAACCGTGTGGCTTTGCATTGAGGTTTGGCGAGATGGGAGGTATGGGTTAAAAGGGTTGGTTTATTCTTGGACTTTTCCTTGGGGCATTTAGTCAAGAAAGCAACGTAATGACTTTAGAGGAGCGTTCCTGTAAGTAGTTGACACTGTGAAACACACAATGTGCTGCCTTAGCACAGTGCATTAGGCTCTTTGGAGAGTCATTACAGTATCAGTTACAGAGTTTGCCCTGGCCTGAGGCTGCAAGAGAAAAAATGTCTGGTGGATCCGAGCGCGCAAAGATTCAAAAGTGCAAAAACATATTCTTAAGCACATCCTGATTACAATATAAGAATCTCTTATAAAGAAGGGATCAAACAGCATCACTTTGATTTCAGTATTAGCATATCAATTAAACATATTAAAGACCTTTCAAAGAGCTATAAATGTAGTTTTCTTTTTTGTGCTTGTCAGATTTATAATGCTTATGAGTAGTTCCTTGCTTGCCATATGACAAATTGTGTAAGAACAGCTGGGAAGCTCCATTAACTAGCACCATTAAATGACTGAAACCTCATGCTGTGAGAAAAGTGCTATTTTTGACATCCATTAAGACTTTTTTAATCTCATATAGCAAAAGCTACTTAATAGAGCTGAGTAAAATGCCAATTTTACTTTTACTGTTTATAACATAACATGATTAGTAAAATACAAAGTGGAACAAAACATATTAAATTAATATTCACTGTTTAGAGCGAGTTGTATTTAACTTTTTGTACTGATGTCATAATTATAAGATTAATCATAATTGCATAATCTTTAGGTTTGCATCATCAATTTCCAAATAAAGAGAAAACAATAAAATTAAATGTAGCATCCATTAGTAAAGCATTTAATTAAATGATTCAATAGGCAAATTCAGTTATAAATAGAAATGTAAAATGTATTGCATTAGTTTTTGTATTAGAGGTGGGATTTTTCAGTGACTCTTTCTGCGGTTACGTCGGTTCGCCAGTTGGTGACATGACGACAAGTGACGGTATGAGTGAGTCAAGGAATCATTCATTCAATCCCTACGTTCAAAAAACTTGGTTTCATTCAGGAGCTAAACAAGTGATTGTCTTTATGAATGAGTCATGAAACAGATTTGTTCAAAAACACTGAATCCTTCAGTAATGCCACTACTGTGTGTTGCAAAGTTTCTGCTGAAAAAAAGTTACTCATTATTAAATTCTAATTTATTAAACTGTTGTAAAAAAGCAATATTACACTTGCAATCGCGCTTTTTTGGGAACAGCCCATTTGCTCATGTGACATTGCATATCAGCAGTACAAAAAGTTCAAAACAAAAGACTCAAAACTGTGAAACTAGTATTTTAAAGTAGACAGTATAACAGTACTGATATTATGATAAAAGCTTCTAGTCATATCATCCACTTCTAATACTTATTATTGTGGTTAAACATCTCATAAAGGCATTCTCTTCCTTGCTCCCCAACACAACATGTTATTGCAGCTGCAAGCAAGATTTCAAAACCAAGTCTAAAAATATCAGACAGTTGAAATGAAAGTGACGAGAACAAAAGACATTTCAAGTTCCCCTAAGTCCCAAAATAGATGCTATGAGACAAAAGCACTCCAGAATAGTCTGATGTGCCACTGTATCCCATGAGTTCCAGAATGGTCATTCGGTTTCGATGGGGACAGACGCCATTCCATTCACTGTTCCAATTTTGCAGTTACCCTTCTCTACAGGAGTAGGGTAGACACACTGACTCTTCAAGGTGAGGTATTTTGGATATCCTCTGTCATGGCTAAAGGCCATGTGATGTTTGATGGAGGGGCTTCAGGCAAGGAACTTTTGTTCTATATTGAATCTTACAAGTACACAATCCCTCCTCATCACTTTTCAATAGGCCCTCACCTGACATAGCTGGATTCTTGAGCCGTATATTAAAAATTGAATTGGGTTTTTCTTGTAATATCATATTTATGACCTGAAATGGCCTCTGAGGTCTTTGAGTGCAACGTGTCAATGTGCAGACTGACATTTTTCTTAGCTGAAGTTTTTGCACACAGACAACGCACATCATCGCCATCCACATTTAGTCCATTCTAAGCACAACCAGAAGAATAACCTAAGGTGAAAAGCTGCAACGTCTAGAGAATAAGAAGTCTTGTAGGCCTATCAAAGCTTGGAAGAAGGTTTCTACAGTTCTGACCTATTTTATTCCACTTACTAGGGATTACATGGTTTGTGAGCAATATCCGCTGCGCTGAAGGAAAACTGGCCTTTAGGATCACTTAGCACTATAGAGCATCAAGGGCACAGGAGCTCAATTGAGGTCAAATGTCAGTCTTTGAGCATTTCTTATTCATATAAACCATTGAAAGTCAATAGTAAAGAACCCCCTCTTCAAACACACACACTTATTAGACCTACTACCACTCCACACTGCAGTTGAGATATCTATGAACTTTTCTTCTTCAATATCAAGATTTAAAGTTAAAATTTACATGAATGTTTAAGTGCACATTGTAGTTTCTGTAGCTGGTGACATTTCTACAATTTTATCCCTATTAAAAGTGCAAATGTTTAATTTCATATAGCTCATAACTATGTGCATTTGCATGTGAACTGTCACTATGGGAAATTGTAAACACACCTGCATATATGAGCATGCAGTGTGATTCATTTTCAAAATGACCAATACTGCATGACCATCTTTCAAAACTCAAGGTTAGAGGCATAATGATCAAATAATCCAAACAATAAACAATGGTACCAAAGCAACCACCATTGCATGCATCATGTGGAGAAAAAATGCAATCACAACCCATAGGTTAAGAAAAATGGCCGAGCAATCTAAAAATCAATGCACGTTGAGAAGGCAATGCACCGACATCAATGGATGGACCATGCTTTGCCCCTTCAGCACTGCGGAGAGCTCAACTCTGCGCAAAGCATGCCTCCATCCATGCGCTCGCGACGCACCACAGTCATTACTCACATGTGCACGGTGCAAACCAATTCTGTTCCCTAAATGGATTTCATAAATCTCAAATCGTTGTGAATGCACGCCGGTGCATAAACCAACGTCCATGTGGGTGTCAGTGTGCTTTGTCCACGCGCCGCATGGCTCCATCCTCGTGAATGGGAAAAAGTGGCATTTGCATGAAACTGAGTAGATTATACATAAAATTCTACACAGTTTCATAGATATGCGCACTGTATACGTCTGTCATGCACGTTTAACTGCCAGACACATTATGAGTCAATCAAGCGCGTGCATTTATATATAATGCAGTAGAGTCGAGAGTCTGTGCAGTGCCGAGGGGACTGAAAAAACACTGATAGGACAGATGTAGATCTATTATTCAAAGAGTCTCTATTTGTATTATTCAGATCTTAATTTCCCAGCTTGTTTAGCTACATTGCACTTAGTCGCAAGAAGTAAGCTGCATGGCATGAAAACATCAGATTATTTCAACCACGTGGTATTTTAAAATGCATATGCAATACTAAAGACAAGTTGCAATATGCAAAACGCAATAAATATTGTTTGTCGGGTCTGTATAAGTTGCGCGCGCGCGCAAGAGCGCACTGACACGCGAAAAAAAGTTAGATAAATTGCAAAGACAGAGATAAAAGCAATTCACCTGCTGCCAGTTTTCCTCCAGAGACGGCATCGCAGAGAAGTAGCCAGTGTCATGAACAAGCTGAAGTTCTTGAAAAATACTGTAACTGGCCAGAACATCCATGTTTGTGCAGCTAAACGGCGCGTTTGAGAGACTTTGATTCTCTGCGCGAGGAATCCGCGTTCGCTTCAGCGCGAGCGACTGAAACATTCAGATCAATCACGAAATCCGAGACGTTTCAGCTCACTATGGACACTAAAATATATTTAATAGTAAAGGATCCATCCATCCAGGTTTGTTTGCTTTCCTCACAATGTTTCTGGAAGGTGAGCTGCAGGAGCGCAGGAGCTCAAGCTCACAGGTTACTGTGTCAGTCAGTGTGGGGAGCCACCGTAGCGTCTGCGGATGCCCGCGAATCAAGGGGGCGTGTCTATCTGCCAATCAACTTCGTGCGTAACCATATAAGGAAAAAAGGGACGAAAACTTTGGTGGCTATTCAGAAAGGTGGAGCTAAACTCGCATAGTGGGAGGAGTTCGATGCTGTTCTGGACCTATGATTCGTTCTTCGAATTGTCACTCACTACATACATGGCTTTGAAAGCCGAGCTATTTTTAGGACGCTATATAACATACGAATCAGCGGTCGAGCCTCATTCGAAGCAGGAGCTTCCAGAGAGCAGGAACGTAGTGATTCAGGTCTGTCCAACACACTAAAGTGGTGGAAAAAAGACATATTTAATACGCTCTACACATCAAAACAAAGAAATGCTAGAATAAACAGAGAGATAAATCATACAGTTGAAACGGGCGCCACTGTTGCGGTCTCAGAGGTTGTTTTGAGATCCGTGATGTTTAATTTGATTTACTTGCTCAAATAGCCGTGACACAACATCTGTACGATAAGAGTTAAAGACGGCAGCAGAGTTCTGTCAGATAGATAAACAGCTCAATATGAACTCATTTGCTTTCCAAATCCCTCCAGGTAAAACCTTTACATGATACACTGTATAATTCATACCTATTCATATTTACGTGTTGCTCCAAGGTGCTTCAAAGAGCTATATAATTATACTTTTTTTGTAAGTGCTGTATGTCTTGTCTGTCTGTCTGTCTGTCTGTCTGTCTGTCTGTCTGTCTGTCTGTCTGTCTGTCTATCTATCTATCTATCTATCTATCTATCTATCTATCTATCTATCTATCTATCTATCTATCTATCTATGTCTGTCTGTCTGTCTGTCTGTCTATTTCTATCTGTCAGATGCACTCAGTAACCCTGACTTTTGATTTGCTATGTGGCGCTTAACTCGCGTTATTTACATGGAAATCAGATGGCATATAAGCTTGAGTACCTCTTTGAACTATAAGTACTTCGCAGCCATCTCACAACATCCCTGACCTTGTGTCATGCATGTAATTAGATAAGTGGAACCTATAAACTGTGAGAGGCTCTGAAAGGAAAATCTTGACCAAATCTGTTCGCTCTTTCACTTCAGCTGGAAAGAAAAGAGGGGGAAAATCGTGGAATAGGCTTTAGTTGTTATGGCTCATTTGATTTGAATTATTCATATTCTTCACCAGATGATGCTTTGGCTCTTGGTGAGCATGTGTTATTTCTTTCATCTGGTACCTGCTCTGTAGATGGAAGGAATGAGGTATGAATGAATTCATGAATTTACCGGTGAATCTAAGGGTGACCTTAAAAAACACTCTGGAGACAGAGGAGGTATAAAAACAAATGTGTTTCTCTCCTCTATAGCAGTTTTCATCCAAGATGGTCTGAGACACTGGGATTTTCCTCTGTGCTATTAAAACAGAAGGCTGGAGAATAGGGGATTGTTCCTTCAAAAGTGAAGTCTTGAGGTTTTCATGAATGTCTACTGACCTATATATATAGAGGTGAATTGGCGTATGGTTATTTGGAGATTATAAAAGTTTCTTCAGATCAGTGTTTTGGAATTATAATAAATTATAATTAAAAAAAATGTTTTCAACATAAAGAAATAGCTTCCTGTATATATTTTAAAACAAATCCTTTAAACAAAACTTTAAAAAAGTATTTATAAAACATTTTATTATTTATATGAACAGAATTTCAGCCTTTTAATGCTTTTTTTCTTCAGTCTTTTAATCATAACTTTTTCGCAAGTAAGTTACACCAGCTCCACAAAAATTCTCAAATGCACGTGACATATTGACCCTTTTCAGTTGTTCATGGCATTCTTTTTTTAAGAGTGTGTTAGACATTGTGTTAACTGAGTAAACCTCTGTCCCTGCCAAATCAGCTGTGCATGTTAACTGCATGTTATGCAAATATGTGGAAATGAGTGGTTTGGAGACAGTTTGTATAATTTGAGAGGGAGACTGGAGAGATAAGACTTGAAGAGTGACCGACTGTGAAAGACAGTTGGAAAGTGAGAAAGTGAGGTAATTGTAATGTGCCTCAGAGTAAAGCCTACTTTTTTCTTCCAGCGTGTGTGAAATGTAGCTGATTTGCTCTCTTTGTGTAAGCCAGGTTTATGTGTGCCTCCCCAGCCCACCCCTGTGCGTCCACAGTGGCAGCGAGTGCTGTAATCTCATTATTCTGCTCTGGGAGGCTGGCTGTCGGCCCTGGAACTACGATTTACACATGGCATTTCAACAGGGAGGGGAGGGCCTGCTGTCGATGAAGCGCCCACTGACATTTATCCATTTGACATGTTAGCCTCTCTCTCTCCCTCTTTCTATCTCTAACTTATACACACAAACAAACACCAAATGTGTCTGCCATTCCACCTAGAACACAGCTATATATTTACTGGCATTAGGGATTTCAACAAACTAACCAGTTAAATGCAGCGTTTACCAACCAACAGTGCACATTTCGAATGTCTCCCGTAAACCGGTTACACACTGCAAGACTTTCGGATCACTGTTCTTCTCACACTACACAACTGTCTGGGGTACCATTTAGTTGCTGTTGTGTCCAGGGCTTGACATTAACTTTTTTTGCTCACTAGCCACCGTGGCTAGTGGTTTTCCAAAGTTACTAGCCACTCAGTATTTTCAGTGGCCACAGTTTTGTCGTCGATACCATGGGGAAAACCTGCCATATGGATATTTTTAATACTACCTCATAATTTGACAGTGTGTATATTTAGGCTGCTGTGCACTTTAAGACCTGATGCATGGATCCATTATACTGTTACAAATGCGTTTATTGCTCAACTGTTTACATTCACTTTTTCAGTGGCATTGGCGATGCATCAGCGCTTTTCTCAGATTGTGTCTTTGATTATACACACTACGGGGTTGTCACTCACATGAACGAGCAACAATGTGCCTCCAATTTCAGGCATTTGTCTGTAATTTCTAAAACTGTCTGCGAGTGAAAATCTGGGTTAAAATCGTGCAGTGTGCATTATCTGATCCATATGGTCTTGGATTCTATTAATGAGCTGATAAGTTCAATCAGGGGTGTTTGATTAGGAAGAAATTGAAAATGTTTAGTGTTGCTGTGTGTCTGAAATCGCTCACTGAGTAGGTATTACACTTGAATTTGAATTTAATTTACAACTGCACTTTACACACACACAAAAAGTATGTTTTATACTATGAATATGGGTTGTATGAATGTAATCTGGACTTACTACATCCGCCATGTTTTTACTGTCATGTGACCTATACAGTACAGTTTCGCCTCACCGCCATTCATAAATGCTCTCCCGTGGCCTCATGGGATAGTAAAGTGTCCATCGTATGCACACTTCAGAATCTCAGCAGAAGTAGTTGGTCATCCGGGTACATTTTGCCCAATGTTTTTTGAATATATTCGGACATACTACTCACGTACTGTTGACGTACTGTTTTCTCGCATACTATATAGTAAGAAAGTATTCGATTTCGGATCCAGCTTTGGTGTGCCTCTGTAGGAACAGGGTTGGGAAACACTGGTTAAATGTATAGTTCATTGTAAAATAAAAAAAGTATGTCATCATTTATTCATGTCGTTCCAAACATATGACAGAACACAAAAGTAAGTCATACAGGTTTGGAATGAAATGTGAATGAGTAAATGATGACAGAATTATTTGGGTGAACAATGCCTTTAAAGTTAACATTTTAAATGAACTTTATTTTCTTTCTTTTTGCAGTTTTCTGATCTCATTGCACATGCTATTCTAAAAAAAATTGTGGCTCTTGACATCCATTACACACTAGCACTTTTTCACAGGCAAGCAGCACTCATATATTCTTCAGAAAGTGTAAAAATGTTAGTTTTTGAATCGCAATCTGACTTGATCTGTGTCTTATGGCAAAGTAATGAGAAGTGAACTCGCATTGCCCTCACACAAATTCTGCTTTTACCCTTCTGTGCACATCTCTGCAAGTGTTCTCTTTACTATTCCAAAAAGAAAAAAAACACTGTTGATTTTACATTAATATTAAAGCAGTTGCACTGACTTTAAAGGATATCTGAACCGAAGAGCCAATTACCGTCACCGTATTGCTTCAGAAAACCTGTCATCTGACTTATCTCTACAATAAGTCCACAGTCATATTGCCCTGATTTTATGGCAAAGGCCGTAATGTGTCCGTAACCACACCGAGGCACTGACGAATACATTAATCTCCACTCTCCTCCATTTCGTTTCACTGCTGACATAGCTATTTACTGACAGTTAGTGGTATTACTGCATTAATAATGGAAAAGATGCCATCCACCGCACCATCATGAAAAGGCTAATGGCAGCAAACTGCATATTTGGAGTTTTTCATGTTTCATGTAATGCCACATGCAGCACAAGACTAAAGAATCAAAACGAATTTATGTGCATGAAATTAAATTTATTAGCTGCTAATGATGGAACATGACTAAAGATAAAAAGAGTAAAAAATAATTTGGTGCATAATTTGCGGTAGAATATTTTTTTTGGGGAATAATTTGCGGTAGAATATTCATTTTTGGGAATACATGGTAAAAGTCCTGTTTACATTGTATAAAATAGGCTATAACATTTATGACTTTTTGAGCCACGAACACTAAGACATTTTGAATCTACAAAGCAACCTTGAGCTATGGAAAGGTGCTATATAAATAAAATTTCTTCTTCCTCTACGTAATATAATGTTAGATCAAAAGTGCACCTTGTAGCAAATGGCTTCATATTGAACAATGTTGCTGATTGATGGCATGAATGGTTAATGTGATTATTGTTTTGCCTTTTTGTCTTGTATTTATGTGGTTGCTGATTGTGTCGTCAGTTGTTAGCATTTTGTTGTGTTATTAGTGCATCTTGATGTTTGTGGTTTGTCACCATTGAGGTTTGTGTGTTATGTGTTGAGGTTTATGTGTGTCTATTATACAACTTTGGGATGTACTATCTTTGTGTTAAATAAAACAATATATCAAAAGGGATTTTTAGCAATGTATTTATAAAAAAGCACATGAAGGACAAATACCAATCATTTTCTGTTGGCTTTCATTGTCATACTTTGAGGCTTGCTTGATTTTTTCATTTGCATTATTTCCAGTAATTCAACACCGTATGATGATTGTTGCTGGCCTTCTCAATAGAATTTTGCTAGTTTTAATGATGTTTTTTTTGTAATTAAGAAGATTATTAGCTGTGTATTGAATGCTGAATAGACAGAGATATAATTTTAACATTTAGCCTTTATTTTTTGCATAAGCCTTTGAGGCTTGATCCTGATAATTATTTTCAATCTGTTACTCATCTTGCAGAACAAGTAATGGAAATATCGTTACTGTTGACTCTGAATGCCGAGGCTCCCGTTGCTCAAGAGGAGAGAATAGAATGCTACAAAACGCCCTCTCAGCTCGCTCTCACAGTTAATGCTGCGCTGGTGCTTCTCATGCCAAGCGAGAGGAATAAACAGCAGAAAGCAGACAAGAGAAAATGCAGACAGGACCACAAAGGGCAGAGCCTCTCAAGCCAATTAAATGAGAGAGAATGGCACACAGACAGGAAATTTCCTCTGACCTCCCTGCCTTCCTCTGAAAGGTTACAGGGATGCAAATGTGGCCTCCGTGGAGAATATTGATAATCACACTTGCCTTTTGTTGGTCTGTGTGGTTTTTGTAACGGGCCCAGGAGAGACTGGACTTTTTAGATGTCATTTCATGAATGCAGTTCAGGTAATTAGAGTGATTTTGCAGAAGCTACTGAAGGTTTGTATGATAGCAGGAATGGAACAAAACAAATTAGATCTCCTTAATATCTTAGTTGTTTCTCCTAGGTGGCAATGAGATGAGCAAATGGAGACTTTTAAGTGTCCTGCTTCTCAGGTTTTTCCCTCTTAAAGGAGACCTATTATGCCACTTTTTTTACAATTTGTAGCTAATATAAGTCTCAGGTGTTCCCAGAATGTTTCTGTGAAGTTTCATCCAAAAATAACTCACAAAAAAATCATTATACCATGTTGTAAATGCCCATTTTTGAGTGGAAGGAAAAACATGCTGTGCATATATCTTTAAATGCAAATGAGCTGCTGCTTCAGAAGAGGGCGGAGCCTACAGCTCATGCCTTGAATAATCTGCCCAAAACGAAAACATCTGTTTGATTATCATCTCTATTGCAGTCATACTCACGTGACATTGCAGTTTTTCATCAACATGGAAGTTTTAAAGCCATATCAGTCTAAACTTCTGATATATGGCCTTCTGAGCATGCACTGAGCATCCAAAGCATGCACACAGAAAGCTGGGTGGAAGTTCTCTTTCACGTCTTATTGCGCTTAAACACAAGGTTGTACAAACCCGATTCCAAAAAAAAGTTTGGCAAATTGAATGCAATAATTACAAATCTCATTTTATATTTTATTCACAATAGATTATAGATAACATATCAAATGTTGAAAGTGAGACATTTTGAAATGTCATTCCAAATATTGGCTCATTTTGGATTTCATGAGAGCTACACATTCAAAAAAAGTTGGGACAGGTAGCAATAAGAGGCCAGAAAAGTTAAATGAACATATAAGGAACAGCTGTTTGCAACTTGGGCAGTGGATCACCAATTCCCCCAACTCTGCGGCGAAAAAGAGTGGATCAATATCAAAAAGGAGTTTCTCAGAGAAAAATTGCAAAGAGTTTGAAGTTATCATCATCTGCAGTGCATAATATCATCCAAAGATTCAGAGAATCTGGAACAATCTCTGTGTGTAAGGGTCAAGGCTGGAAAAACATACTGGATGCCCGTGATCTTCGGATCCTTAGACGGCACTGCATCACATACAGGAATGCTACTGTAATGGAAATCACAACATGGGCTCAGGAATACTTCCAGAAAACATTGTCGGTGAACACAATCCACGTGCCATTCGCCCTTGCCCGGCTAAAACTCTATAGGTCAAAAAAGAAGCCATTTCTAAACATGATCCAGAAGTTCAGGCGTTTTCTCTGGGCCAAGGCTCGTTTAAAATGGACTGTGGCAAAGTGGAAAACTGTTCTGTGGTCAGACGAATCAAAATTTGAGGTTCTTTTTGGAAAACTGGGACACCATGTCATCCAAACTAAAGAGGACAAGGACAACCCAATTTGTAATGAGCGCTCACTTCAGAAGCCTGCATCTCTGATGGTATGGAGTTGCATGAGTGCGTGTGGCATGGGCAGCTTACACATCTGGAAAGGCACCATCAATGCTGAAAGGTATTTCCAAGTTCTAGAACAACATATGCTCCCATTCCCATTTCAGGGAAGACCTTGCATTTTCCAACATGACAATGCCAGACCACATACTGCATCAATTACAACATCATGGCTTAGAAGAAGGATCTGGGTACTGAAATGGCCAGCCTGCAGTCCAGATCTTTCACCCATAGAAAACATTTGGTGCATCATAAAGAGGAAGATGTGACAAAGAAGACATAAGACAGTTAGTAACTATAAGCCTGTATTAGACAAGAATGGGACAACATTCCTATTCCTAAACCTGAGCAACTTGTCTCCTCAGTCCCCAGACGTTTGCAGACTGTTTTAAAAAGAAGAGGGGATGCCACACATTGGTAAACATGGCCTTGTCCCAACTTTTTTGAGATGTGTTGATGCCATGAAATTTAAAATCAACTTATTTTCCCCTTAAAATTATATATTTTCTAATTTTAAACATGTTATCATCTATGCTGTATTCTGAATAAAATATTGAAATTTGAAACTTCCACATCCTTCTGTTTTTATTCACAATTTGTACAATGTTCCAACTTTTTTGGAAACGGTTTGTAAAAAACACACAAACAAAGTCGGTTTTGTCTGTGAATGTAAACAGCAGGGAAATAAATAGCATGTGTATATTAGATCTGAAAGCAGTGTAATATACAGTACCTACTGCTATGCTTCTAATATGAATCAAACAACAAAAGAAAATAAATGTTGCATAATAGGTCAAGAAAAAACCTTCTCAGACTGTACTCAGTTATGCAAAGATACCAAAGTCTGCAGACTAAAGTCAAAATTAACTCTTTAATCAAATTTTCCCTAAATCAAATTACCTTAGCAATCCACTTTTGATTTGTTGCTCTATACTAAACCTGAGAAGTCAAACTTTGCTTTGGGAACAAACAAATATGCATACAGACAGCCAGTTGTTGCGATCAACTAGCTCGCCAGATCTGTGATAATGTATGCAAGTCAATATATTTAAAGAAGTCATCTGCATAAAGACAAAAGCCATTCGAAAGAGCATAATTTTCATTGATCAAGCTCCCTTTAGATCTGCATGTTGTCAGTTTTTGCTAAATAGCTTTAACAAGCATCTAAAAGAGTCTTTAGAGAAATCAAAAGACTGCTTAGTGGGAGTCTACATAAAGACAAATCTGCATTGATCAGAACCCACTGTAGCTCTTTTTGTGCTGGATATGTGAAATGAAAGAAGGCAATTATAACTCTGCTTTGTATAATGTTGACATAATGCAAAGATGAATTCAGAGGAGCAGTGAGCAGTTCATATGTGTGTGTGTGGACTAGGGAGTTAGATTGTTGATGTTTGCATAGTGACTGAGCACAAAAGAGAAGTCAGAGGTCACAGATTTGAGCCATTCACCAAGAAACCATGGCAACGGTCACAGTGTAGCAGCTGTCAGGTAATGACATTCACTGACTGGTGTGTATCTTTGTGTAGAGGGGGAGGGTGGTGTCTTTACACAAATCATTCATCAACTGGAGAGTGACATATGCCTATTTAAGTACCAAACCATTACTGTATACAAAGCGCCAATAGGCATTACATTAAGGCAAAGTCCTTTATAAATGTATCATGGTTGCAATAGTTTTTGTGCAATCTCTGTCACTATAAACTACAGATTCTGAAGGCTATGTGCATTGTTTGATCTATTATGATGTCAAAGTAGCAAAAGTAACAGTGTGGCATTTGTTGAAATGATTATCATTAGGAAAGGGGGATGAAAATGAAAGTAATTAAAATAATGGTTATTATTTTATGTGTATTACAATGACTTTTACAATAACATTATTAGACAAAATAGAATGTGCAATAAAAAGAGCATATTCATATACATTATCTTTCATATTCCGATTTTATTTAAGAATTGAATGTGCTTTATTGAATATTTGTTATTTGAAGAGAGCCTATAGACTATTTAAGTGAACACAAATGAAAATGACGCTGTGAGAGGTGATAATACAGTCAGTTCAGTATGCTGTACAGCTGATTGTTGAGCTGTTGAAACATTGCTTTTGAATACATTTAGAGAATAAAAACTTTTCGTGCAAATTAGACTTGGCCTAGAACCTTCAAATGTTGTTTATGCTGACTAAAGTGTACAGAAACTTCCTCAAGGCAATCTATTGAGGCAAAAAGACATCCAAATCCAATGTTTTTAAAGGCTGCAGCTGTATGTGTCCTTCGCTGCCTGTGATATCCCATAATCCTGTGTGTCCTTGTGAGCAAAAAAAAAGAAGAGCTGAAACATAAAATTGGTTGCATTGCTATTTAGAAGCATGAAATACACCGATCAGGCATAATATTATGACCACTGACAGGTGAAGTGAATAGGACTGATTATCTCTTCATCACGGCACCTGTTGGGTGGGATATATTAGGCAGCAAGTGAACATTTTGTCCTCAGAGTTGATGTGTTAGATGCAGGAAAAATGGGCAAGTGTAAGGATTTGAGCGAGTTTGACAAGGGTCAATATGTGATGGCTAGACGACTGGGTCAGAGCATCTCCAAAACTGCAGCTCTTGTGGGGTGTCCCCGGTCTGCAGTGGTCAGTATCGGAGTATTGTCCGATCAAACGGAGGAGGCAGTGTGATTCTTTGGGCAGTGTTCTGCTGGGAAACCTTCCTGCCATCCATGTGGATATTACCTTGACATGTACCACCTACCTAAGCATTGTTGCAGACCATGAACACCCTTTCATGGAAACGGTATTCCCTGGTGGCTGTGGCCTCTTTCAGCAGGATAATGCGCCCTGCCATAAAGCAAAAATGGTTCAGGAATGGTTTGAGGAGCACAACGAGTTTGAGGTGCTGACTTGGCCTCCAAATTCCCCAGATCTCAATCCAATCGAGCATCTGTGGGATGTGCTGAACAAACAAGTCTAATCCATGGAGGCCCCACCTCGCAACTCAGGATTTAAAGGATCTGCTGCTAACATCTTGGTGCAAGATACCAGTTCATGCCTCAACAGGTCAGTGCTGTTTTGGCAGCAAAAGGGGGACCAACACAATATTAGGTCATAATGTTATGCCTGATTATGTGGTGTATGTCTAATGTGTGTGTATATATATATATATATATATATATATATATATATATATATATATATATATATATATATATATATATTAGATCACAATTATTGTACACTCTTAGAAGAAAGGTTCTATAGCCTTATAGGTGTTTCCATCACGAGACAAATTTATGGAAATAGTTTTTTTTTTGATTCTAGGTTTCACTTTATTTTAAGGTTTATTTTTTGTATGTAGTGATAATCTAAATAGCATAAATATATGAGCAAACATTCACATTATATTTTTAAGGATTTTGTTGGCAAAATATACAGTTAAGCAACATTTTGAATATTGTGAAAAAAAATCTATGTTGGTAAATAACACAATTATTATTATTATTTATTTATTTTATTATTGTTATGTATTATTTATCTTTGTTGTCATGCAATTCACTAATTATATCTTCTTGTGTTAAGAACCCTAGGATTCTATATAAAACCCCATAAACCTGTAAAAGTGCAGCTGGGAAGTCAGTCTGAAAGCAGTTTCCTGATGAAGTACCATCAAACAAAAATGTTGTCTGTTCAGTCCCTGATTGACTGAGCAGTGCGGTTTCAGACACAGGTTACTCTCCAGCCAAGAGGAGAAAGATTGTCTGTTCATCCTTTTATCCAGCAGCTCAGGCCATGCACACACATCTGCTCTGACTCTAGACAGTCTTTATCGTGAGCGTTCAGCTCCCTCAGTTCATGCGAGTCTACTGATAACAGGTTTCTCCAATCAATACACAACATGCCCCTGCAGACCATCTCAGGCACTGTTTTCATCAGCGCTATGATTCTGTGAAATAACTTCTTTTTTAATTATGTCTTCACCCTCAGGCTCCGGTTGAAATCATAACTTGTCCACTCTGAGGTCAACAAAGCCAGAGAATCCAAAAGCTACACTTGTCCATGAATGAATGGAGCTATTAAATTTGTGTCGAGGTCTACAGGTACCTGTTATCAAGACAGACATTTAACAATAGGTACTGCAACTTTTTATAATGATTTTTATTTAATTTTAATATAATTCAATAATAGTAGTAAAATATATAATTTATTCATTCATTCATAACATAAACATGGCGTAGACAGTAGACAGTGAAATGCTATATAATAGCATTTATATAATAAAATATATTTTTTTAAATAGTGCATTAACGCATGCAATACATTTTCTTCAGTTTAACGCGTTAAAAATATTTAATGTAATTAACACAGCATCCATTTTTCCTTTGGCTAGCGCTACATTACACTGATCACATTCTTATTCATGCAAGTGCTTTTAAACTATAGACTAGAAATCTAGACACACCCTAGCGGCAGCAAATCTAATTTGCCGCGAGTGTAGTCTAGCAACTCTCGGTAGACCTGTGAGCTGGAAAAACCAAACTCTGGTCAGGCCAATCACATTGTGTATAGAGTCGGTTGGCGGGCTAACAAAGAATGGCACATAAGTCATTCTTAAGAAGGGAAGTTGTGTTCAGAGTTTTGCCGACCGGATATGGAGAAAGTTTAAAGGAACACTTCACAATTTTTAGAAATAGGTCTTATTCAGCATCTTTACTACATTTAGATATGTGGGAAAAATGCATTTTTGTCTCATTGCATGCATTGTTTCAGTTTGTCAGGGTCACCGCAAGCTTATCTTAGCATAATGAATGGAATCCTATGTTGCTAGCTAGCATGTCCCGAGTAAAAGTGATCCAAAAACAACCCCCACCAAGTTACTTCTTGTGGCCTGCGTATTTTCGAAAAACATCTCAAGACACTTCTTTTCCAGCAGCATTTGACCAATAAAGAATAGCACTTATCACTCTATTCGTTTCTGTTTGTTATTTCATTTAATAATAAAAAAATAAAAAAACTGTTCTGTGTTTTGTGTTTCATGAGACTTGTTACAGTGCTTGCATATTGTTGCCCTTGACTGGTCTTGGTTGCTTCTATTACTCTCATTTGTAAGTCGCTCTGGATAAAAGCGTCTGCTAAATGACTAAATGTAAATGTAAATGTATTCACAACGAATACAAATAGCAATGCAGATTAAGACTAGGCGATTTCCTAGGCAGATATTAACTTGGGACTATATTATGGGGAAGCAAATGCGAAGCACTGCTACTTGGGCGCAGAGATATCACGCTACACATGAAATCCCCAAACTTCCGCCGACATACCGGCTTATGTTGTGCATGTGTTGCGTGATATAGATGTTGAATAAGCTCTATTTCTAAAACCGGTTTAATCTATCAACTAGCTCCGCTTCATGTTGCTCTGGGGTGCGTTTCCCGAACAACCACGTTACTCACTGCTGAACTACCATAGTACGTTGCATCGTTGAAGAAATAGCTAGTCACGACTGTTTCCCGAAACTGTATTGTCGCAAATCTGTCATTCAACCACGTTGGTTAATGATGGAGTAACAACTTATAATGAATTATTTTGAGATCGAGATTTTTGCTATAAATGATGGACATGGCACTTGAGGACACATTTGTATTTTTATACTAATTCTTCCAGATTAAAATAGGCTCGTTCTTATGCACTAGAGCACGTTTGCACGTGCGCACTCTTCAAAAAAGTTGCTTTAAATTTCTTGACAAACTTAAAAGACATAGATTACATTTTTATATATTCAAAATAAAATATATAGACTGTACTTAATGTCAGCTTGCTTATTTTGCTCAAGATAAAGACTTATTAAGTCCACATATCATGCAAACAAGAAACTATGCTTCTAACCAGAGGTCAAGAGCTGTCGTTGCAACCACACAAGTTTGCGATGCTGTTTGCGATTGTTCGTTGGAACGATGGTTTCGGGAAACACAGACTGGTTGAACTATGTTGATAACTACGGAACTTGTGACCATAGTTGACTAACGATGCTTTTGTAGCCCTATCCAATTGCGTGCAGAGGGAATTTGAAAGACAACCATTTATCCCGCCCCTCGGATTGAGCCCTGTCAATGGTGAGTTCCCAGAAACTGATGTTGGTCTGGTTTGTCAGGCTATTTAAACCATTCAAGCGCGACAAGACAAGAGAATGCGCTATCTGAGAATTTCCTGTGACACACAATGCACAGAAGAGCCCGATCACACAAAAAATGCGTATCAATAGTAGGCAATGTTGTGGAATGTTTACACCAAAATGATTTTTGACGTGCATATGATACACACTTTATGGCATATTATACGCGTGACCAGTTGGTTGTTGACTGGAGTAACGTCGAGATCACATGTTCTGTGTCTGATCCCAGTCTCCTGACCTTCATGTGGTTTCAGCCAAACACATTCCGAGAATCATGCAGATGACAGTAACAGCACAATGTGAGGTCTTTTAGTAAATGTTTTAATAGCATCTGGTCTGTCCCCCCATCATGCTGCTATTAAAGGAAACATTGCATACCATGTGTCATGTCATGTGATCATCTGTGACTTTGTACACACTCATGCATGCAGATCAGCAGCAGATGTAACTCTTTTTATGTTATTTAAATTCCCAAACATTATTAATTTTTTTATAGGTATATCATTTTTTTGTCATAGCATGCCAGCTCATATATTTCATTACCTTTTTATTTTACTTTCTGCATTCTGGGCTTTTTAATTATAGCTTTCATTATTTTTCATAACATTTCACTGTTTATATAAGTGATAAACAAATTAATAATTTATCTACTTTCAATTAAGAATATGGAAATAATCAAAGTTTCATGACATTTCTAATTATTACATCAACTAATTATCTGTTAAAAATGAATGATTTTTTTATTTGCTTTGTATTTTAACCTACATGCCTGTAATGTACGCCTCTGCTTCTGGTTCTGCTTTTCTCATCTTTCTTGGCTAAATGTTTTTGGCTAAATCTCTCAAGTATACCCTCCAGTTAGCCAGATAACCTCTGTTCCTAGAGTGTCTCAGCCATGGAATTCTATTAAGATTTCAGATTAGGGAGAATTGTGATGGTGAACATGGATGAAATCCTTTTGGGACAGTGAAGAGCCTCAGAATCCATGACCTTCAGAAATGAGAGAGGAGGATAGATGGCTTTGTCATAGAGGATTCAGGACACTTTGGTCTTGTGGATTGAAACTGTGGTACACATGTGAATATACGGTCTAAGACTAGATTTAGCCAGGCAGAAAATCACAGCGGTTGTAGTAGATGACAGTGCAAGAATGTGGAGGAAGTGTCCTTTTGCACAGAGTCTATTGCACAGAGTAGTAATTTCGCCCCTCATATATACTTTCTGCTTGCGCTGTTCAAAACAAAAGCTACCTACTGTATATTGATTCCTTTAAAAGCTTAAAATTAGTCTGGGAATATTTTTATAGGGTATGTGTGGTTTAAAGGTTCTGCTGATGGTAAGGTTTTTGTTTGAACGAGTCATCAAGGTATACAGTAGCTACTTTCTTTTAGTGCATCCATATGGATTTACAAATAGTTATTAAGCCCACCTCTATAAACATTTTACAACCACAAGTGACCAAAAAATTGTAACCCAAAGCAAAGAGTTTTTGGGCTTTTCAGAATGAAATTGTTAAATGTAGGGTAGGTAAGAATTGGTTAAAAAATTGTTTTCCAAATTTGTTTAAACTTTCTTTATAAATCAATACATAATTAAAATATAAGTACTCTGAAAAATAAAGCATAAAAATTGAGTGTCTGTAGACCTCTCACGACTGATTTAAAGACAGGTCATTATTTCCATTCACTCCACCTTCTCCCTTCTGGGCTCTTTCCAAAGCCACGCCCCCAAAACACATGAACGCGCTCCGCCGACCGTTCAGCTGGAAGACACATTATTTACCTGAGACGAGCAGAGTGCATGTAGTGACATCATGTCAGAATCACATGTAATAAAAAATCCCAAGTCCGGCTCTTCTTGATGGTGACTATACAAGATGGTACAAGAGAGTAAAGTAGTGACCACAGCAGAAGTCCACACTCGAATTGGTCAAGCAGTCCTTTGCTTCCCTCAAGTGATGTCTGTGAAAGCACTCCAACAAACTCCAAACAAAACCCAAGTCCGGCTCTTCAAGATCTTAATCCTGCCAGTTCTCCTAAATGGATCAGGACGTTACTTAAAATTAAAATGCGGTGCCTACGCTAGATCGTGCGAGTTTCCCTTCGTGACCACCTTCGAAATGAGGATATTCACTGAATGCAAACATCAGCTGGCGATCAAAGGCAGATTCAGAAACGGCTTTTGCAATGGTTTTTCCACGTCCATAGAATGACAGTTTACCATGTAAATTTCTCTGGTGTAATCGATCTACACATTGGAAAGTCCAACGGACAGCACCAAAGAAAAATACGGATCAAACAGGTTGATGAAGACTTGAGAAAAAAATCTCGATGAAGCCAGATCCATGCATGGACACCCAGGAATGGAAATGTCTGATAAACGAAATCTGGCAACCATTAGCACCCACAATGGTATGGTCGTATGGTCTTAGGAAACGATCCAAACCAAGCACCAGATTGGGATCAAAGAAGAAGAAGTGCATATTTACATAAATGAATCAGCATTTGTATGTAGCATATTTAATGTTTTATACACAGCGAAAATAGCCTTTATTTGACAGAAATTCCAGAATCGTAAGTCGAAAGTGCACGATAAATAAAGTTATTGTCCTCCAAAAGAAAGACTCTGAACCACCTAAACGAGTGTTTTTTAATTCGAATCTCACTGGTTCTACGTCACTAGAAAAGATATTTGTGTAATGTACGTCGTCCACCCACGAACAACTTGTCCTGCCTTCAAACATCATTTTACTGGCGACTGCTTTTCAAATCTCTGAGTTTAACGCGGATTCGCAAAACGCTTGTTTCTGAAAGATGTCAGTACTCAATTTATATGGACCAGCTTGCTCCTCAGAATCAACCTGTATGATTGATTACTGATGTAGGTGAGAGCGTGGGTTAGTTGTAACACACAAGGTTTAAGCTTTCCACACATGCCAGCATGACCAAATGTAGTGTATTTTCTAGTTACCACATCAACATTATTTAGAGAAAAAATTGCACCAAAATAAAACATCTTTATTTATAACTATACATTTATTTAACTATTTATTATTAAGTTTATTTTTCATCCCAGTTTTTTTGTGTTTATTTAAAATAAGACAAATCTGGTATTATTTTAATCTTTTATATCTGTTATTTAACAGTTGAGATGGTTCTTTAATGCTGATCTAACAGCAGAAGAAACGAGCCGTGGCTTAAATCCCAGTTGTGCAGACACGCGTTACAATGAGCCCCTATTAGAACTACACTATTATATTCTAAACTTTTATTAATTATATTAAGAAACCATGAGAAAAGGGTGAATAAAGACTGAGAGTGAATGTTCAGAATTTATTAATTATTATTATGTTTTAACTATGCTGTATAATTGTTTTGTGGTGTGTTTATTGTCAAACTCAATTTTTTAAAATATTTTTAATGATTAAAAAATGCCATTTTTTTATTTTAAAAAGTCAGTAATTGCATTTTATTGACAAAATATGTTATTTAGTTTTGGATATTTTTTTTTTTGATTATATCATGTAACATTTTAAGCTGTCATTTGCTCATGTTACAGTACCCCCTCACATGTTACAATGTACCTCACCTCACATGACACATTTCACATCCATTCTTTCGGGGTAAATCAAGAAAAAACTATACACTGTATTAATGTAACAGAACCACATAATTGTAATAGACATGTGAAATGAATGTGCGAAAAAAGAAATACTCTGAACCCCATTTACACAAACTGAGAAAGTCAAAGAGTGTTAGGTTCTGCCCCGCTCTCCCCTATATATTTTCTACCTGGTGTTCAAAATACATTGTTTTTTGTTAACTCCCGTTATTACTGCCTTACTGAAATACTTCTGCTAAGCATGCGGTGGGCCACTATTACCTAAAACTGTGTCTATTAATGCATATTGTCTGTTGTTACTACTTTGAGTAAAGATAAAGGATGGAGCAAGATTTGTTTTACAAACTTTAATGTTACATCGGTCATTCACGTTAGTGCTCGGTTAACCTATGCACTGTTATTGATACAGTAAATACAGTTCCCGCAAGTGCACTGCATTAAATTACAGCTGAAACGCAATTAATTATATCTATAATTACACTATTGATCCTTCTATTATACTTTAACCAACCCTTAAACTTACCCATACAACCAAACTTGTCCCCAACCATACCCATATCCCACCTCCATAGAAGAAAGTGGTTTGCAATACAGTATGAACACAATAAGCCATTGTACTTATTTTTTAAGGTAAGTACACAGTTAAAGGTGTTCTACTGTAATATAAAGTGTGACCAAAAGATTTCTTCAAGAAATAGACAAGAATAAACCTGGTGTTCTCCATGATGCCCATTCTTTCAGACAACAAATCACTTGAATGGGACAAGCTCGTTATCACAACTTCACAAGTGAGAAGTAGGACATTTCCAATGTGAAGGCAGCATAAATGTTATACATTTTACAATGATACCTTGTTTGGACTAACCATCAATGTTTAATATTTTGTTTTGTTTTTTAATTAATATCTAACAGTGAAGTCAAAAGGGTTGAGATCCACTGATATAGAAGTGAATGACGGTGATGGTCAGTGCTGGGTCACTGAGGTCTATTGTTGTTTGTGTTTGATATGAGGTGAGTAAAAGATGACAACATTTTCAAATAAATTTGGCCTTTAATGTAAACTCTGTTCATTGGACTTTTACATTCCATTGAACATTTTATCTGTCGATTTACAAAAGTTTGCTGTGCAATTGCAGATGCGACCTACTGAGATAACCAACAGTAAGTGCCCTATACCGAAGGGCAAAACGGTGATTGGGCAGGAAATGGTTCATAGCAGCCCTTCAGTGTTCTTCTAGCCTGCAGTGTTTGTGTCAGATCCCTAACCGCGGGACCACCATCATTCCAGAGCATGTGGCCTATATCGCTCATTTTAATGCAGACCATGAAGAAATGAGTAAAATCATATAGCTCAGCCACGGGGCTCACCAGGAATCACTCCAGGAAGTCGGCAGTATGCTCATTTGCAGTAATTAGACCCATCCTGAGATAGTTCATCAGGGATTGTCTCTCACCGAGTCATCTAGACATCCACATCCTCCTCCACCTGTCTGGACTGCAGGAAGCTCTCCAGGTAGCTGTCAAATGCAGCATTTCATTCGCTATATGAGTTGCACTATGCCCTCTTTGGTATCATACCTTCTCCAACGATGGGGGCGGTAGTTCTCTTCGCCTCAGGGCCCATATCATCTCTGTCACGGGGCCCGTACCTTCCCCCACGGAGGAGCTCATGCAGTATTGATGGAGCAGTAGTGCTTTACGGGGACACTGTAATTACGTCCCTTCATAAGGCCAATTTTGGCTGGGTGGGCTCATAACCTTTCTTGGCTGTATGTGCATCAGGGGGCCCATGAGACAGAGTTCATTAGGGCCTGACACCGCACTAGACGGGGAGTAATGGGCCGAGGCGAAGCGTGCTGTTTATCTTAGGCCATAGAGGCTAATGACGGGGCGTAGTGTGTGTGTGCGTGCTATTGAGCTGGCCTTGGGGGTGGAGAGATTCCATTAATAGGCAAAAGGCGTGGGACACCACTTTCATTATTAGAGCTTTTGAAGCTGGCTGATTGCTCACAGCTCTGCATACAGCTGGGGGCTTATTTATTTATTTATGCCCCATCCTGACAGAGGCGACAGCGCTGCTCCTCCAAAAATGGGCTTTGAGGGCAGTCATAAACAAAAATCATATGACATGAATGTGACATAAATGCTAATGAAACTTTATATGGACCAACTGTCGTTCCATAAAGATACTGTAATTCATTTTACCACCAACAAAAGTGGAAGTAAACGCACATATAACAAATAGATAACTAGGTTTGCACTTCTGAAGAAGGAAATTCCAATAGTTTAGGTATTATGTATGAGTTATGTGTCAATTCAATTCACATTTATTTGTATAGTGCATTTCACAATACATATAATTTCAAAGCAGCATGTGTCTACATTACAATGTAGAGTGATCTGTTATTATTAAATTAAAATAATTCAACTATTAAATTCATTGTCATTGGTAACATGTTGGTTGCTAGGGTCTTCTGGATGTTTGCTTATGTTGCTAAGTCAATGTTCAATAGTCAATATCTGGATATATATTTAGCCATTTTTTTAAATTAAATGAATAATTTATACACTACTGTTCAAAAGTTTGGTAGCCTGGATGCCAGCCAAATGTAGCCCCGCCCACAACATTTGAGTTCGGGACATTCGGTCTGGGCTTGATCCGTTGTGGAGCAACTATACTGAAACAGGAGCTGTTCGGACTAATGGAATTGTCAGGGTGGGCTTTATACGATGATGGACAGAAGATCAACAGTTACATAAGCATTCACGTCACCAAAAAGTGCTTGGGTTGAATTTGTTCGAATCCTAAACGGAGAACTTCTTCCTATATGCATTCACCTTCAAAAATGTTCATCGTGCTGGTAAGTAAGTACTCTGTGTATCTTAAATTCTTTTTACAATACCGGCAAAGATCGTTTACTCTCATCTGCAGTTGAGTTCTGTTGCTCTGATTGGTTGTAGGTCTATCCATTTGAGGTCTTTCCTGGTTCGGTTGAAACACACCCCATAACCACAGCCCAATGGAGCAGAATCAGACTCATATTCTGATTAGAATCGAGTATGACGATGTCAGGCCACCATGACTGCATTTATTTGATTAATAGACCGTAATAGAAACAGTCATATTGTGAAATATTATTGTATTTAATATAACTCTTTTCTATTTTAATATATTTTAAAATGTAATTTATTCCTGAGGTGGTAATGCTGAATTTCCAGCATCATTACATATTAGAAATCATTCTGATATGCTGTGCTATTAACATTTTGAATATCAATGTTGAAAGTGCTGCTTGATACTTTTGTGGAAACTGTGATACATTTGTTCAGGATTCTTATATATTTTTTTAAGTTCAAAAGAACAACATTTATTTGACATATAATTGTGTCCCTGCTGAATACAAGTTTTTTTTTTTTTTAGTTCCTGACCCCAGACCTTTGTACAGTTCAAATATATTGGACTTAAGATTTTGGCAGGTAAGAGGGGGGGGATACTTCTGTAGGATACAGACATCCTAAGTATTGCGAAAACACTGAAATAACCCAACCCCAACACACACACACACACACACACACACACACACACACACACACACACACACACACACACACACACACACACACACACACACACACACACACACACACACACAAAAACTCCTCATCCATCTTCATCATCAAAAAGACCATTGAAAGACAAAATGCAATTAAAACTCATTAAAGAGAACTTAATGACAATAATATATTCATAAATGAAAAGAAAGCCATAGCAGAACAAACAATTGGCCTCAATCAGTCAAGTGAAGCCACATCATCAAAGTGTCAATGGTGGTGAATAACAAATGCACTGCAGCTGTTGCTTAGGACAGAGCGTAATGGTTTCGATAGACCAACGGGGCACGAAGACGCACGCAAATATGTTGATCTGATGCATGGAGGCAAACACAGCAAATGGAAGAGGGCTTGGACAATTAATATACGCCAGTCTCAAATGGACTTCTGGTGACCGCCGAGGGACCAGCTGAGACCGAGTAGTGCAAGTAGCTCGTTTAGTCGATGCAAATTTTTCATGCGTTACTCTCTGTTGCACTCCATGGGTGTGCACTAACATGCCGAGGAAGCTGTCAAAAACCTTGCTTTGATCACGCAGCAATGGGCCCCAAAGGTAACATCACAGCAGAGCAGCAAAGCAGGCAGTTAGGGAAGAGGGTAATATTGCACTTAGCTGGGACTGCTGTGCGTGTGTTTATGTGTGTGTGTGTTCATTTGCTGACCAGATTGCTTTACTGAGATAGGAAGATCTTAAAGTAGGTTAGATCCAACATGCACATGTTCCCCTGGAAAATCCCTTTACAAAATGCACCATCAAAGACCGATAATCTCAGTCAGGACCTCTGACCCTGTTCAAACAGCGACAACCACTGTGGCAACACTGTCCCCTTTGTCCAGTTAAACCCTATTCTGACCTCAACAACAGCTGTAGTGTATAGATACAGCTTGAGGTCACATGTCATATTTCGGTGTGCACAATCCTCTGATTCTCTTTCTAGGCATCTAGAATGAGGGCACCAAATATATTCAAGCCCCATGCAGCACAAAACCAAAATTCATGAACTACACCAAGAAAAACAATATCAGCAAAGAACGTGATATGAAAGTCTCACAAAGTATCAGTGTTGTTCTGCTCTGTGTGCCACTCACAATGTGACAATTTGAAAGAAATTTCAAGGTTTCCTGATGTGTTCCCATGTAATATATAAGCTTCGTTCCAAAACACAGTGTGCTGCCTCACTGTATACTGCCTACATGGTCAACTGCCTTCTAAAGCAGCATCCTGACAGTGACATCAGTGCTGTTTACACAAAATGCATGGGAGACTCCTGTTCTATTCTATTCTATGAATGTGACATAAATGCTAATGAAACTTTATATGGTCCAACTGTTGTTTCCTAGATATACTGTTATTCATTTTAGCATCAAGTAAACGCACATGTAAATAAACACGTAGGTTTGTACATTTGAATAAGGAAATTCCAATGCTTTAATGTTTAACAGTAAGCTACACAAACACACACATATACACACCGATCAGGCATAACATTTTGACCTAATATTGTGTTGGTTTTTTGCTGCCAAAACAGCCCTGACCCATCGAGGCATGGACTCCCTGAATGTGTGCTGTGGTATTCTGACTCCTTTCTATCAGATCCAACATTAACTTCATGAGCAGGTTGAGCTACAGCAGCTCGTCTGTTTGATCGGACCACACAGGCCAGCCTTTGCCTCCCACGTGCATTAATGAGCCTTGGCCGCCCATGACCATGTCGCTGGTTCACCACTGTTCCTTCCTTGGAGGACTTTTGATAAAGACTGACCACTGCAGACCGGGAACACCCCACAAGAGCTGCAGTTTTGGAGATGCTCTGACCCAGTCATCTAGCCATCACAATTTGGCTCTTGTCAAGCTCGCTCAAATCCTTACACTTGCCCATTTTTCCTGCTTTTAACACATTAACTTTGAGGACAATGTACTGTATAAATAAGAAGTAATTTTACGTATTGGTTTTTAACAGGTATTTCACCTGTATTTTGAATTATGTATTGTATTGTGTTGTTTGGGTGTTAAAAGGTAATGTCCATAAAATTACTGGATAATGTCCTGGCAGAAAATTACCACAATGTAAAAAATAAAGTAAATATAAAGGCAATTTTCTGCCAAACATTATTCTGCTATTATTATAATTTGCTGTCATTGTGTGGAGGAAAGCAGTCTGAACATCCTGTTCCATGCAAAGAAAGTCATATGGGTTTGAATGAAGCAACACGAGGGAGAACAAATCATTTTATGTGAAATGTTATTTTAATATACTACAGTAGTGTGCATTTGTGCCGCTCTAATGCAGATATTTTATGTTAATGATTATTGTTATGATAGAATTCGAGTGATAGGTTAATTACACATATGCAACCACATTATTTTTACACTTTGTAAAAAGATGAAATTGCAATAATAAAACACTGATGTTATTTTCATTTGGAGTCATATTGCATCGAAAATGTCAACTCAAATCCCAACTATGACAACATGAGATTAAGTCAGCAAGAGTTTTAACAAATGTCAAAAGACACCCCACAATGCAATTTCCTTTATAATGAGCTTGGAGAGGTTTCATTGCTTTTTGTCATGGTATAATTAAATTTGTGGTGGCTGCAGTCGAATAGCCATAACAGGTTTGATAAAATTAGAGAAAAAAACGTAATTCACTCGCAATCTGAGCTATCGCTGTTGTTGAACACATTAAATTGGAAGCCTCAAATGTACCAATAGCTGTCATGTGTGGCTATTCCCTCTAGCATGGCTGGACTGGGATCTTATGATTGTCTTATGATTGCATCGGATCCTGATGGCAACGGGGAAAGTGGTGTCGGCAATAGGGGTGATTATTTCAGCTTGGACCAATGGGGAGCAGGTGAGAGCTAGAGTAATTAATATCTGTCTTTTCAAGCCTGTATTGTGGCGCTCAGGGCCTGAGCTTGGAGAAATCAAGAGTGTGAGGGTATGTTTTCTTTGCCTTTGGGAACGTGCTACATGCTAATGCATGGCAAGACAACACACATACACACGAGTGTGTATTCTCTGCTCTGTCGATTTCAATTTTGGGTCAAGAATGTGCACCTTGCTGATTCCTTTAGCTTCTTTAGGCTCAGCATTCGCTTTGAGTGGACTGTGCATTTTCTGCGACACATAACTTGCCTTGATCAGCGCTAAGTGCTAAGATGCTAATACCCCATCTAAACTGCAAGCAAATGATGTTGCATGAAATGACAAACATCATCAAAGTTGTCTAGACAGTGAGCAAAGTCATGCTTATCATTAGCATTCACATTTTGTTGCATTGCTCACTGATTAGGTCCCATAAATGCTGAACAAGAGCAACGTTATGCAATGCTACAAAACTATAAATCCACATCTTCATTCCAGTTTGAAAACTATCAAAAATCTGTATAGGATTCATAAAAAAAACCAGAAAATTATTTTCACAAATAAACTGCAAGTAACATATTGAATTAAATGTGAAAGTTTGAAGTAGAAAGACTGAAATTCACAAAATAAAAAAAATAAAACAAACATAAACACAGTAATTCCAAAAGGGTTTACTAAATTGACTTTTTTTTTATCATATGTTAATTTAATAACTTTTTTATTTTATTTTAATTTTAAAATATGTTTGCATTTTTCGTGGTTTTTCTCTAGAATTTTCCACGGACCCCGGTCCCTCCTTTGCGGCCCCCTGGGATTCCCTGGACCCTTGTTTGAAACCCCCTGGTTTGGTACACCAAGTTAAACTAAATGAAAATGACAAATGTTTATTTCAGTAACAATTTATTTATGGCTTCAGTTTTATTTAATTATAATAACCCTGCTACATAATAAAGTATACAGGCCTACACTGCAGTGCAACAAATTGTAGATTCACATGTTTGAGAAACAGTGTTGAGTTCGCATTACCAGTTGTTAGAAAAAAGTTGGCAGAGAACTGTCATAAACTTCTGTAGTGCAAGGATTTGTGGGCAATATTAGCACAAAATCATGCATGGATGCACACTCTACAAATCCATTGGAAATTGTATACCATCGAGGCACCTTTGGCATACTCTTTTCATCATACTATGATTTGAGACACACTAATCCTAATCTCACATACTATTTAGGATGAATAATATGCAAATTGGATGTTGCCACGGCTAGAGGCGCCGCATTCCGACAAACTTTCTATCACTCAGCTCTTCTCAGCCAGCCCAATCACGCCGTGTGTTTACTTAATTGGAAGGCACTGAAGGATGAAAAGACACTTCTGGTGCTGAACCAGAGAGACATACAAGCTGCAATATGACTCTAAAGGAAAGCTGAATACACCTTCTCTGACCAGAAATAATATTTTATAAGGGGCTAGTCAGTCGGAGGAATTATAACTGTATCATAATAAACATCAGAGCACAATGCTGTCTGATGTCAAAGGTTTGTGTTAGGAATACTTCATCTAAAAATGAAAAGTCTGTCATTATGTACTCAGCCTCATGTTGTTCTAAACCTTCTTTCTTTCTTCCACGGAACACAAAAGGAAGCCAATTTAAGAATGTTTTTTTTTATGGAGTCTCTTAAGCTTCAAAAAATGATGCAAGCACCATAAAGTATCATAAAAGTGGTTTGAGATGCCTTATATTATAAGTCTTCTAAAGTCATTCAATATAACTTTGTGTAAGAAACAGACTGAGATTTAAGTCATTATTAATTTAAAATCTTGATATTTGATAATTAGAGAAGAAGCAATGCTCATTTTGTAAACATTCTGCATTTTTGCAAACATTTTGCAAGTAATTCTTTAGAGATTCTGTACACATATTGGATGTATTCAATACTCAGGTTCAGCTGACTGAATCTTTTGAGTTGGATCATTTCAATGAATCTGTTGATTTGATTCACAAAATGCTTTTCCCCCCCAAATTGGATGGATTTAATACTCAGGTTCAACTGACTGAATCTTTTGAGTTGAAACTTTTCAATCTATAAGTTAGTTGATTTGATTCACAAAATAATTTGTTCACAAATTGGATGGATTCAATACTCCGCTGACTGAGTCTTTTGACTTGGATCTTTTCAATGAATCTGTTGATTTGACAAAATTATTTGTTTAACAAATTTGATGGATTTGATACTCAGATTCATGTTACTGAATCTTTTGACTTGGATCTTTAGTTTTCAATGAATCTGTTTTATTGGAATGATGGGATTCCCAGGTTTAACTCATGACTCAATGATCTTCTCACAACTGAAGAGGAAGATTATTTATGGATGAGTTATGGCTTGTCTTAGGCTGTTCCTCACACAAACCTATATTGCAACACCAGAAGACTTGAAATATAGCACCTGGACCGCTTATGATGCTTTTTTATGAGACATTTTCGTGTTGTGTTCCACAGAAGAAAGAAAGCCATTCAGGTTTGGAATGACATGAGGGTTTATAACACATAAAGGGGTAGTTAACAGGGGGGTTAACTATCCCTTTAAATGTTTTTTTAAGTCTCAACGTCATACTTATTTTTGGTGTTTTTTAATATCCTCCCCCTTTTTAATTTAACCCAGCTTTGAAAGGATAGACTCATCACTTGTCACTATTAAAATGTTGATTTGGCTTTTGCTCGTGGTGATGTAGAGATGACTGTGTGATGATGTTTTTCCAGCAAAACAATAACAGCAATAAGACTAGCCAGGCTAACCGCGCTGATCTAATCAATCTCACGATCTGTTTTCTTCCGGTACTGTCGTTCAGCAGCGGACTGTTTACTCAAATAAGCTCCAAAACACCTCAGCTCAGATATTAATCCCTCCACATGTTCAAACAGAAGGAGGAAGAGAAGGAGGGAGGAAGACAGAAAATTAGAGAGATAAAGGGACACAGAGGAGGAAGAAAGAAAATGAGAGAATGATATACATCAGATGAGTGTGACATAGAGAGGTGATTATAGGCTAGTTGTTTATCAATTCTGCAACGCAAAAGCTTTAATAATAATAATAATAATAATAATAATTATTATTATTATAAAAACAAACCCTTTAAATTTGAGTTACATGTAATTGCATTTGGCAGCGTTTGGCAAATGTATTATTCTTCCATAAACTGCAGATCTTAATTATTATCTTTTTTTTTTTTTTCATTACACCACACAGTTCTATGGTGTTGCTGTGAAAGGTGGTGACACTAAAGGCATCAGCAAGTATATTTGCTATTTTCATGAAAATAATTCAAAACCTTTTGCGTATTAATTTTTTAAGAGTCGTGACATATTGCGTAACACCATTGGCACTGAATCTTTTCCTTTATTTTACACATATGCATGCATTTAATCAGAAATACAGTAAAACAGTAATATTGTGAAATATTGTGAAATAAGATAACTCTTTTCTATTTTAATATATTTTAAGTAATTTTAATGTAATATATTCCAGTGATCAAAGCTGAATTTTCAACATCATTCCTCCAGTCTTCAGTGTGACTTCTTCAGAAATCATTCTAATATGATGATTTGCTGCTCAGGAAACATTTCATGTTATTGTTGAAAACTAATATTTTTGTGATCTTTTTTTCTCTCTGATGAATAGAAAGTTCAAAATAGCATCATTCATGTGATATGGAAATCTTTTGCAACAGTAGGGGAGACCGGGTATGGTTGTAACACTTTTTTTCTTCAGCACCTAAAACTACCCTTTTTTAGCTACACGTCTGAAACTTTTAGGAAAACATCTTATAAATCACACTAAGTGATGTTTTTGAAAATGTAAAATGCAGCATGTCTCCTGTGATGGGTAGGTTTAGGGGCAGGGGCAGTGTAGGGGATAGAAAATACGGTTTGTACAGTATAAAATGCATTACGCCTATGGAATGTCCCCATAAAACATGGAAACACAACATGGTGTGTGTGTGTGTGTGTGTGTGTGTGTGGACTGGTAATCCCTACGGTATGGGGACAAAATGTCCCCACAAAGATGGCAATATCCAAATTTTTGTCCTTGTGGGGACATTTTTTAGTCCCCATGAGGAAAACATCTTATAAATCACACTAAGTGATGTTTTTTGAAAATGTAAAAATGCAGCATGTCTCCTGTGATGGGTAGGTTTAGGGGCAGGGGCAGTGTAGGGGGATAGAAAATATGGTTTGTACAGTATAAAATGCATTACGCCAATGGAATTTCCCCATAAAACATGGAAACACAACATGTGTGTGTGTGTGTGTGTGTGTGTGTGTGTGTGTGTGTGTGTGTGTGTGTGTGTGTGAAATTAGCAGGATGTTGATACACCATTCTTTACTAGAGAAACTACGCTTTGACCTGATATAACTCATACAACATTATCTACAGCGATAGAAGTACTAAACAATATATTGTCTTGTTATTTTATTATTATTATTTTTTTAACTTTCTTACCTCAGAATTCGATTTTCTGCTGTAGCTTCAGGAGAGATAGCAACACAGACTGGAAAACCTCCATGTGGGATCGTAAAGGAAGCCAGAGGAAACCCGAAACTGTGTATGACTCCTATCTTATCTGTGATTCGTGGAATTGGTAGTGTTACAACTCTCCCTGTGTTACAACTATACCGGTCTCCCCTATATCTTTAATAATATGTATAATGTATTAATTATTATTACTTTATTTTATTTTTTTTTATAGTGGATAAATGAAAGGCTTATTTATAATTCATTATGTTTTCTTTCAGCTAGATGTTTTGCATCATATCTGTTGCAGTATTGTGTTTTAGCAAGCTACACACTTATGATAAAATGATTTAGAAAACAAGACGATGAGGGTATGCGAGAGCTGAGCTGAGAGAGATGTGTGTGCTCAAGCAGCCGGACTCATGAGTGCTTGTCACCTGAGCTGTATGTGGCGTCGCTCTCTGCCCCAGCAGTTCTAATCGATGATGCGGCGTCTCAGTCATGCTCTCCGGCCAATCTGCCTCCTCACAGATGGCTCAGTTCGGGCCACATGTGAGAGCTGCTCACTCGATATCTGCTTCTAAAGAAGATATTGGCTTATTTTAATAATGCTTAGAGTTTGTTCGGCATGCATTAGATACACATGAGATGTACATGCAGGTGGCTTGCTTCGCCTGAGCCCCTTTTCCCCACCCTGTCAGAACGGTTTTAGAGAGCTGTGTTGAATCTGGTGTTATACGGACAGTTTGTGAATATCATCAAGGCAATATGTAACCATGGTAATCACTTCTTAGATGTATGGATCAATAGATTGATCTTTCTTGGATATTTAGATATGCTGCAAAAACTAACAAATAAACTACAACCTTAATAAAAAATGCTAAGAAAAAAATAAAAATAGGAAATAAAAATAAGGACATTCAGGAATTTTAAAAGAAAAAATACAGATATATGGATAGATGGATGGATGGATGGATGACACACACACACACACACACACACACACACACACACACACACACACACACACACACACACACACACACACACACACACACACACACACACACACACACACACATGTTGTGTTTCCATGTTTTGTGGGGACATTCCATAGGCGTAATGCATTTTATACTCTACAAACCGCATTTTCTATCCCCTACACTGCCCCTGCCCCTAAACCTACCCATCACAGGAGACATGCTGCATTTTTACTTTTTCAAAAAACATCACTTAGTGTGATTTATAAGATGTTTTCCTCATGGGGACCAAAAAATGTCCCCACAAGGACAAAAATTTGGATGTTGCCATCTTTGTGGGGACATTTTGTCCCCATACCGTAGGGATTACCAGTCCACACACACACACACACACACACACACACACACACACACACACACATGTTGTGTTTCCATGTTTTATGGGACATTCCATAGGCGTAATGCATTTTATACTGTACAAACCGTATTTTCTATCCCCCTACACTGCCCCTGCCCCTAAACCTACCCATCACAGGAGACATGCTGCATTTTTACTTTTTCAAAAAACATCACAACAGTGTGATTTATAAGATGTTTTCCTCATGGGGACCAAAAAATGTCCCCACAAGGACAAAAATTTGGATATTGCCATCTTTGTGGGGACATTTTGTCCCCATACCGTAGGGATTACCAGTCCACACACACACACACACACACACACACACACACACACACACACACACAAAACAAAACAAAAATATAGATAGATAGATAGATAGATAGATAGATAGATAGATAGATAGATAGATAGATAGATAGATAGATAGATAGAAAGATAGATAGATAGATAGATAGATAGATAGATAGATAGATAGATAGATAGATAGATAGATAGATAGATAGATAGATAGATAGATAGATAGATAGATAGATAGATAGATAGATAGATAGGTCATGTAATGACAAAAAGGTGTCTGGATCAGAGCATGTTCTCATAAAAACCTGATTAATGACCAGTAACCAAGTAACACCTGCTTCCTACCTGAACAGAATCCAGCCCATGGCACATGACTCAAAGCAAGCAATGCTGCTAATTAAATAGCAGTCAGCTTGTGTTTTTCGAAATGATTCAGATTTACCATATTCATCATTCAGCATGCACTGCAATAACCTGATCGCATCTGATGTGCCTTTAATAGAGAATGATCTTACCACAGTCAGACAGCAATCTCCGCTTAAGTAAACAGCATGTGAAAGGTATTACTTTGTGTCAGTAGAACCGCTGAACCTGCTTTCACCTTGTGTTCCCCGGCTTGTCTGAATGAGGAAAAGATTTGTGCGTTTCGTTTACCCTTCTAAACACTGAAATTATTTTACGAGATGTTGTAGACCGGCCTCGACGGAGCCATGGACCTGTAACCTTTCAGATGGCAACAAAATACTTTAAGCCTTCTTCTAAAAGACTTTCTGCGTGTGGTGTAGGGCTTTAGCAGTGCCCTTAATTTTCTCAGGGGGCGTTGTTTGAGGCAAAAGCCTTTTTGCACAGTGAAAAAGTTTCCTAAAAAAATAACAAGGAAGAATGTTGAGCTGGTCGATTATTATTTCCCCAGTCAGCTCAAAAAGATAGGTTTCCATAGATTCTGAAGCAAATGTGAGTGATGCTTGCTTCTGCTAAAATCCCAGCCATAAATCAAGGGTCTGAAATAAACTGCATGAACATCAGGCACTTCAGTGGAAAATTGTCTTCTTAGTTAGTGTTTAATTGGACTTTTGTTTTACTGTTCTCCAGTACTGGTGGTAGGTGGTTGTCAGGGCCTTGTTATGTGGTTGCTAAGGTGTTCTAGGTGCGAATGTGCTTACCTGTGATGTCAGAGTTCACTAAAAAGCGCCACCTTAACCGGAAAAGACGAACACCTAATTCTGTAGCCCCGTCCACCAATTAGTGCTTGGCATGTTAGATAAATGGCCAAGCAATAAGGCTTATGACATGTTTAAAACATACCATAAGCTTCCTTCAGATTCCAAAATGCATGGTTGACCTTTATTTTTAATGAAGTTCCAGCTCACGTGGGGATGACATTGCATTTGCTGGCTTTATTTCAGGATGACAGGATGAGATTAAAAAACAATGCTGTGGATCTGACAGGAATGATGCAACACAATTATGTGAGTCAAAAAATGTTTTAATGTATATGTGATAGTATTGCATTGTTATGTTTGATATCTACTGATTATGTACGTGTCTAACTAATCATAACTTCCATGGTGTTACAGGCTAGAGTATCCTTTGTAGTAAAGGTGTTGTTGGTTCATTGTCCTGAGATTCGTGATCAGACTCGTACATGTATGGGCCAGGGCGTGTGTAATGCACGGTTTGCAGTAATATCCACCGATCGGGCCACCAAGTAATAAAAAATAATATTTCAATTAATTGCAGGTGGATGAGAGAGGTTTGTTTGATAAAGACATTTTGCGAGCCCTGTGGGCGAATCATTCTGGTTGCTGTTTCTCCACGTTGGTGGTTTTCAAAACAATTCCTCACGTGTAATGACTGGGGAGCCGAAGCTCATTATAATATGCATAGCTTATCCAACCATAAGAGTGGGCTTTTACTTTTAAGTTTTCAATGCGGCACGCCTATAAAAACTGACTGTTTCAAGAGCTAGGCTCAATACCAGGGTAGAAGATAGTCTATTACTTATTCATTATGATGTTTATCAATGTAAAAACCATGCGAACGTCATAAGTTGACCTCAGACAATAGAATAAAAAAACTAACAAAAAAAGACAGTTCAACTAACCCGAGTATAAACAATACCACTTAGCAGCACTAAATATGTGAAACGAACCATTTGACAATTAGGCTAAAGCTCTTTATATTCAGACAGTAGTCTACATGCTGGCTCGGTGTACTTCCTGTTAGCTGCAGGATATGTAAAAACAGCCCGTCTAATCTAGGTTTGTGAGCGTCTACAGTGTTTTTTTTTCTCTTACTTATCCTGGATTTCCCAGAATGTTTAATGAGAGCGGTGAGGCAATCTGGCGAGACTTGAGTCTGCTGTCCATGTTAAAGACAAGTCTGCTGATTTGTGCCTAAGGGGGACATTTTACACCAAAACAGCTCAGCCTCTCTGGTGGGTGAAGGCCACTCGAGACAGACAGCGACGGGGGATGGAGGGAAGAGACAGAGACAGAGGGGTTGAAATATGACTAAATTAGAGTAAAAACAAAGAATTGATGTTCTACCGCCTGTTTAGAGATGGTCTTATGTGAAAGGACAGTATTACATTTGCTGATGAAAATGTACAAGCAAAAGTCGCCTCCATGATGCTAGGATGTGTGGGTGGTTGCCAAGTTGCTAAGATGTTCATTTAGTGTGTTATACAGTTGCTAGGCTGATTTACCAAGGCACTGTTAAGTGGGTTAAGGGTGTTCTAGGTGGTTACTTAGTGGCCAGGTCAATATGAAACTCTGGGTAGGGTTGCATTAGCCATTCGTAAGTTTTCACTTCAACGGATAGTTTACTCCAAAATGAAAATTCTGTCATTAATTACTCACTGTCATGTTGTTCCAAACCCATAAGACTTGTTCACCTTCAGAACACAAATGAAGGTCTTTTTGATGAAAACAGAGAGCTTTCTGTCCCTCCATTGTCAGCTGCAAACTAACACTTTGATGCTTCAAAAAGTTCATAAAGGGATTGTAAAACATATGAACCGAGCAGTTAAGTCCAAATTTTGTGAAGAGACTTGCTCACTTTGTTTGATAAACAGCTTTTATCACATTTATAAATGTGAGCTTTTATCCACATATAAACATTGATCAACAAACACAAACATAAGGTCAACCAAATGACGCACAAGAAGAAGAAGAAGAAAAAAAACTCATTGGATCTTGCAGAAGCTGAAACGTGATGTGTAACACCAGAATGAACCTCATTGGTTCTTGCAGAAGCACAAACGTGCTGCATGTTTGAGCTTCCGCTCACCACAACTGATGTAAGTCGATGAATGTCTATATGTGAATAAAAGCCTAAAATTAATCTGTTCATCATATAAAGTGATCGAATATCTTCAGAGCATTTTGACTAAACCACTCAGTTGACATGGGTTGATCTCTTTACAAACTTTTTGAAGCGTAAAAGTGGTAGCTGCGTAGCTGTCAATGGAGGGACAAAAATCTCTCAGATTTCATCAAAAATATCTTAATTTGTGTTCTTAAGATGAGCGAGTCTTACAGGTGTGGAAGACATGAGGGCGAGTAATTAATGACAGAATTATAGATAGATGTTTTTTAAATGATTCAGATTCACCATATTATCCTTCTTTCCTCAGAATGCTCTCATTCTCATTCAGCAGAAATTATATTGTTACTTTATATGCAGGATTACACTTATTTTTACTACAACTAAGCAACTACTAACTTATGCATAACTGATGCAACTGGTCTCTTGATGTAACTCAGAAATATAGGAATTGTTTTGCCGTTTTATCATTCACAAGGTGAAACTCGTACATCTGATTGCCTCAAAAAGAAGTAGCAAGTAATTTGCATGATTTGAGGCAAACACATAATGATTTGTAATACACATTTTTTCAAATCACTAACCTTAAGTATGAGCAATAGTGATCTTGCCTGAGCAAATATTAATGGACAAAGAGACCAAAGCTGTGGTCCCTCACTCAGACATTCAAGCACAGGAAATGGTGTAGACATGGGGGCTGGGGTGGATTCTGGGATAGCTTGAGGACTGGAGACATCTTGTGTCTGGCTTCCAGCTCCTACACACAGCAGAGAGAGGGCTTAACCTCCTGCTGAGCTCCGCTGCCTCACATCCCACTGCAACACACACACACACACACACACACACACACACACACACACACACGCAACTTCCACCCACATACACTGACAAACATCCTTAGCAGCACATGCACAACCCCCCTCCCACACAAATGTTCCTTCCTAAACAGCACATGCTAACACACAAACACGCTCGCTGTCCCACCAGGAAGAGAGGAGATGTGTGAATTATTTATCTCTCCTTCCCTAGTTTTCCAGAGTGGAACCTGCCAGAAGGTGCCCCGAACTGCCGAGACCTTTAAACCCACTCCACAGAGACGGGTGGATTAGCCAGCTGTGAGTCATAATTGACAGCTGTCAGTCACTGAATGCTCATTTAAATATGTTACAGTTATGTCTGGGCCTTACGCTTGACTTTTTAAAATGGATGTGATCGGCCAAGGCACTCTGATGGATCGTCTATTTTTGAACGAGCTGAAATATATGATCTTTTCTGATCATTATTTACTATTATTTACATACCAAACCTGACATTCTTTCTTCGTTGGAATGCAAATGGAGATATTTTTAAAAATTTGGGATATAATATGGGATACGATGCACCCTAACCATTCACTGACTGACTATCTCATTGCATGTCTCTCGCTCGTCTACCTCGCCACAGTATTTTCTTTGTTTTATTTACAACTTTGAAAAGTTTTTTCATCTAGATAATTAAATGAGATAATTAAATAATTGTCTGTCTTGGACTGGGATTCTGTTCTTTAATGTATTATTATATAAAAAAAATAATATGATGTAAATATGATGGGTATATGTAGCCTATTTTACATACTACCCTTCAAATAAATGCAGCTTTAGAGAGCATAAGAGACTTTTTTTCAAAAGCATAAAAAGTTTTTTATTCTTTACAAATTAGACAGGTGAGATGAGTTTGATTAGGGGTTCATCCTCAGTAGTTAAGCAAGATTTCAGTTTTGTAATCAAACAAATAAATATTTCCATGTAATATATTGGTTGATGCATGAAAATCTTTTTTTTTTATTATTTTTTTATTACTGTAGTTGCATGGAAAAGAGTTTCCACGAAGACAAACAGGCTTAGAAGCACACAAGAGTTGGTGAATAACGGAATGGTGGAGTGTTCCTTTAATAATTGAATTTGAAGTGTAAGTGATGGATTTGTGTAGTTGGTGTTCTGATGGCTGGTATCACTGCTTTGCAGGAGTGGGAAAAACTGCAAGTTTGATGCGTAGGAGTGAACTGGCCTTCTCTCACTTTCTTCCACTGATTACCCCTGCACTCCAACTCCCTGATACATCCATCTTAAGTCTTCTGCGCTGTCACACGGCATGCACACACACACACACACACCACATAACGCACAGAACAAATGCACGCGCTAGTTTTGCAGCAAAACCTGTGAGCTTGCTGTCAACATTGGCAGCTGTCTTCTAAGGAAATGTTCCTCACAAGGGACTTTAATGGTTGCTCTACATCAAACCCTTTGAACTTGAGTTGATTTAAAAAGAGTTTGAGGTTATCATGTTGCTAAGCTAATCACACAGTAGCATAAAATAGATAGCACACACATCGGGTCGGTAAGTTGAAAGAAGTCTCTTATGCTCACCAATGCTGAATATTAATAGAACAAACAGCAATATTGTGAAATATTATTACTATTTAAATGTTTTTTATTTGAATGTATTTTAAAATATAATTTAGGATGCAAAACTGAATTTTCAGCAGCCTTACTCCTGTCTTCAGTGTCAGATGATCCTTCAGAAATTATCCATTTAATAACTCATCCATCATCTTTTCACTGAACTAACTCAATTATAATAATAATTATGCTGCCTTTTGGAATAACCGAAATAATAAATATGCATTAAAATGCTGCCTAGGCGTCTCACTAGGTTTTGGAATTGAGCAACAGTAAAAAAAAATACAGATTATAATAGCACAACGCAAACTGCATCACAAGCCACAACTTTGTTATAGCTAGAGAACAAAAAGTGCACGCATATAGTCTCATACTCACAGATGGTTAGTTCCACATTGCACACTGCATGTATTGTCACACTAGAGCTCTGTTGCTCAGCCCCGGCTGCTTCTAAAGCAATAGAGTAAGAGTGGATGTGTGTGTCCTGTGGAGAAGGGTAGTGAGGTTGAGTGAGGGCGTCTGTGAAGGGCTGCAGGGTCAAGCAGGTACTGGACTTTACCAGCGGGAACCTTAAGACATACAGTACAACGGCCTTCTAAAGCAAGGTTTACACACCTAACACACTCTGTGCTGAACTGATACACTCTCTCTCACACACACACACACACACGCACCCACACACACACACACACACACACACACACACACACACACACACACACACACACACACACACACACACACACACACACACACACACAGTTACACACACATACACACATGTCTGGTTTACTATCTTTGTGGGGACTCTCCATAGGCGTAATGCATTTTATACTCTACAAACCGTATTTTCTATCCCCCTACACTGCCCCTGCCCCTAAACCTACCCATCACAGGAGCGATGCTGCATTTTTACAGAAAAGTCTGTCTACAGAATCAACGTTGACCACCTAAAGGGATGAACATAAAGGGTATGTTTGGAATTTCACACTACAATTCTACTTGTACTATTTCTGCCTTATGTGCAATGTGAAAAGTATATCTTTTTATTTTTGGTATGCATAATACCTTGATGATCCAAAATATATGGCAAAATGTGCAGCACACAATTTTAGCATGCCACACTGAATATTATATCCCACAATGCAATGTGCTGTATTTAACATACTGCTGTTTTGTAGAATAATGTCTACTGTTGCAGTTACTGTCCTGCACTCATTTGGGTCAATTCATGTACATTGGGCCTTTTTTTCTTGTTCATTTTTTACCGACCAAAGTGTCCCAGTATAGGTTACAACGGGGCTAAATTTGCTTTTCATTAATCACAGTGTATGATTACAGAAAAAAAAATATATATATATATGTTTGTATTGAACATTTATGGAGCAAGAGATTTTGTGGGAAAATAAATCATAAAAGTGGTTTATTTTGTTAGAATTTCGTCTTAATACAGATTTACAGTAGTAACAATACATTATATTTTATTATATGATATGATTAATACAATATTTCTTAAATATGATGGTTTCATTATAAATATGGTGATTAGCTCTAAGGTGAATACCCAAAATAGATATTTACAATCTGAATCAGCCAGCCAGCTGTTTATTATCATGTTAAGTATTGTGCATTTAGTTTCAACCCAAAAGCAGGGGCGCCTTTTATCCCAAATACCATCTTCTGTTATTGGAAATCTGTTGCATCAATTACCTTGAACAAAACTGAAAAAGTAGACCATTGTCTCAAAATGTATTTAATAACTTTAGTGGTTCTTTTTGCTACTTAAATCTCAAGTGCGTCTCTTGTGGCCAAGGGAGTGAGGTTTACATGCACAGCATTTACTGGCTTACATCTGTTTCACCCCCTTCTAAATCTCACTCCCATCCCGGTCACTGCACCAGGTGTAACCAGTACTATTCAAACCTCTCAAAGCGGGATTCGAACCTTGGTCTCCGGCATGGGAGGTGGGTGCGCAAACAAGGATGCCAAAGACCACAGTCTCTAGCATGCTTTTTGAGGCCAGTGGAGTGAGGTTTACACAAAACAGCTCTTAATGGCCTACGTCCATTACACTCACCCACCCTAAATCTCACTCCTATCCAGATCACGGCAACAGACGTGACCAGTCCTAACAGTCCTAGGATTTGAATTTAGAGTAGGAGGCAGGCGTGCTAACATTAAAGATCGCAGCTTCTAGTATCAGTCTCCAGCGCACCACTTGAGGCCACGGGAGGTTTACACACACAGCTCTTATTGACCTACATCCGTTACACATCCACAAGAGATTCAATCACAATTCTGTCATTAGTTACTCAAGCTCATGTTGTTCCAAACTTGTATGACTTTTTTTTATTTTGTGGAACACAAAAGAAAATTGGATAATGTTGCCATCCAACAACACTGGAGCTCTTTGTCTGTCATTGTGTGACCAAAAAACACTGAGACATGTTTCAAAGTGTCTTCTTTTATGTTTCACAGAAGAAAGAAAGGTTTGGACTGACATGCGAGTGAGCAAATTATAACGTAATATTTATTTTTGTATGAACTATTCCCTTTCATTTATCCAAAACAGGGACGTGCACAAGGGGGTTGCTCAGGTTGCCCGGGCAACTGCCCATTTGCCCTTCTCGACTCACGTTGCCCTTCCGAGGTGGAAAAAAATAAATAAAAAAATCGTTCAATAGATGCAGAATTTCACGTAGGCCTAGATAAAAAAAAATTATTAAAAAAATTCACAAAAAAAAAATTTGCAAAGCCTCATTCACTTCCATATTCGGGCACCCGTCCGAAGGGAACGTCAGTAGGGGCAAACTCTGTTTACATGGCTGTAGCGGTTCACACGACCGGCACCTGAGCTGAGCCTGCATGAGCGGCACTAGAAGGAGATTGACGCGGTTGTCGGAAAGGTATAACAAATGGACGATCATCATCAAGTTTTATGAAATGAATTAAAATCTTCTTAAATCCAGGATGAGTTGGCCACGTTTAGCCTAAATAATCAAACAGATAGCTTGCAGACAAGCAGCCTTGGCTACTATTTTTTTTTGGTAGGCATTATGCAAACTAAGCTACATGTCTGCTGATTTTCTCACATTTCGTTTTAGCAAGAAGAATGAATGATGGAAGTAGTGCATCCCACATGAAAAAATACTATAGTATATTATATTATAGTAAAATTACAGTAAATTTACTCTATTAAATACTATAGTGTTTTTGAACCATACTATAGGTTTACTTCTTTGCGTATATATAGTTTAATAAAGACCTTGTTGTCCTTCAAAGGTGCCCTTTTTTTTAGGTCAGAGCAACTGCCCCTCAAAATTCCTGTGCACGTCCCTGATCCAAAACATCCACAATGCACATTTTCATGGAACATCCGCATTGTACAGCCTTACAAACCCCAAAAACTCCACCATTAGCTTATCATACCTTACGCTACATTTACAAGGTGCTATTTAACCTGCATTGTGTACAAAGTCTGAAATGCTTCCCATTTGAGTATCGATTGTGCCTTGAGCCTGCCCGCATTAGATCCCTGAATCGGCCCCGCAGGAAACAGCAGTGTCCACAGGGGTTATTGCTCTGACTAAAGCAGGCAGCAGAGGTCAGCACCCATTGACAGCTCTGTCACTGTGTGGCCTGCTTTCTGCTGTTAGGGATCAGAAGCAAGTGGTCAATAAATCCGAAAGGACTGCGGTCTGCAAGCTTTAGAATGCTGCATTCACCTAACAATAGATCTAAAAGACAACAACATTTATTCATATCAAACCTTGGAAGGTTATTTGACGAGGCGTAAAAGCATGTGGCGCTCAGATGGGAAGTGAGCTGAGAGCGGCTTTGTCTCGTCCTCTTTATGGCTTATTCTCGTAATCAAAATGGCATGACTTTCATGATCTATTTTGGGACAGCCATGTGTCTGTTTGACCTAAAAGGAAATTCCAACTGGAAACTTTTATTGAGAGGTTGCTCTTTAATAGTTTAGAAGATGTACTGTAAGTACAGAGATATACAAATGAATGCTAACAGCCATTCTCACTCTCAAGGCGTCAAAATCTGAAGCATGGTCAAGTGCCTTCGACTTCACAATTTAGGTACCCCTAGGCATCATTTTTCGATGTGCAGAGTGCTCCATTGATTTCAATGAGAAACCTTTGGAAAATTTCTATTTATCAAAGAACCCTGAAAAAAATTATTCCACAAAAATATTTAGTAGTTTTTAACATTAATAATAACAAGAATGTTTCTTGAGCCCCAAATCAGCACATTGGTATGATCATGTGGCACCAGCTTCAAGTGGAAAACAGGTACTTTATGTTTTAATAATATTTCACAATATTGCTGTTTTTATTGTATTTTTTAAAATAAAACAAATGTAGCCTTGGTGAGCATTATAGACTTCTTTCAAAATCATATTGTGCTTAGATTATCCCAAACGTCTCAAACTGCACTCAGATTTGCTAAAACATCTCACACTGCGCTCAGATTTGCTCAAATGTCTCAAACTGCACTTTGTTGAGATAAAGTGTGCAATCAAAGACTAAGTGATCTGAACTTTTGTTTCAGAGCGCTACACCGATCAGGCATAACATTATTGTTCCTAATGTTGATTTGGTTCCCCTTTTGCTGCCAAAACAGCCCTGACCTGTCAAGGCATGGACTCCACTAGACTCCTGAAGGTTTGCTGTGGTATCTGGCACGAAGATGTTAGCAGAAGATCCTTTAAGTCCTCTAAGTTGCGAGGTGGGGCCTCGATGGATCAGACTTATTTGTTCAGCACATCCCCAGATGCTCGATTGGATTGAGATCTGGGGAATTTGGAGACCAAGTCAACACCTGTAACTCATTGTTGTGCTCCTCAAACCATTTTTGCTTTGTGGCAGGGCACATTATCTTGAAAGGCCACAGACACCAGGGAATACCATTTCCATGAAAGGGTCTGCAACAATGCTTAGGTAGGTGGTACGTGTCAAAGTAACATCCACATGGTTGGCAGGACCCAAGGTTTCCCAGCAGAACATTGCCTCCACTGGATTGTCTTCTTCCCATAGTGGATCCTGGTGCCATGTGTTCCCCAGGTAAGTGACACACACGCACACAGCCATCCACGTAATGTAAAAGAAAACATGATTCATCAGACCAAGCCACCTTCTTCCATTGCTCCATGGTCCAGTTCTGATGCATGGGCACCCTGATTGGTCTATGGCTATGCAGCCCCATACGCAACAAACTGCGATGCACTGTGTATTCTGACACCTTTATATCAGAACCAGCATTAACTTCTTGAGCAATTTGAGCAACAGTAGCTTGGACCACACAGGCCAGTCTTCGTTCTCCAAAAATTTGGAAATTTTTTGAAAAATGTTTCACTTGCTGCCTAATACTGTATATCCCACCCACTAACAGGTGCCGTGATGAGGAGATAATCAGTGTTATTCACTCCACCTGTCAGGAGTCATAATGTTATGCCCGATCGGTGTATGTCCACAGTTGTCTTTGTTTATAGTATTTTATTTCTTTTAAGGTATTCAGGAGAAACACCTGAGACAATGTTCTTAAAGAAAACTTAAATTAAATCTCCTGAGCTATGAAATAACATCTGCTGAGCAATAATAATTTATTTTGGGTTGATGGCAGATTTTGTTCTTGACACTGTTGAGATCTGTTCTGAATTCTAAAGGAGATACATGGGGATCTTTTTTTTCTCAGGAGAACATCTGAGAAACACGTGATTAGACAAAAGTCTACTTTTGCTCTGCGTTTACTATTTTCTGTCTAAGAAAAGCAATTGAAATCTCATTTGTGAGTTTCTCCAGCTGCTTCAGTGATTATATCCATGACTGAATTGTGAACTGTAATGAAACACCCTTTGTTTTCCATACTGAAACTAATATCCTCATGGTCTTGTGTCTTTGTTAGACTGTATGATGTCTGCACCAGTGTCACCCGGGCACAATAGTCAGTAAAGCCATCAAAGAGTTTGTGGGGTTAAGCGCCCGGCTGGCATTATCCACACTAAAGATGCTAATGCCATTGAAATAGCCAGATCCATGGATGTAAATCTGGATTACTGGCTAAAAGGATCAAATCCCTGTCAGCCCTAATCGAGGATGATTTCTACTGATGAGCGTGGTGAAACTTAGAGCTCAGCGGAAGAAAATGCATCGAAATTGACACTTAACCTGCGGATGCCACTTAGCAGGCTTAGTGATGGAGATAACTTTCTCTGTGTGTGCGTGTGTGTTTACACTAATGGAATAAAACACTTACATACTTCCCGTCACAATCTGCTTGTGTACCAAAACATTGAAGATTCTGATTCAATTACCTTAAACTTACATAATGTTACAGTGACGCATCAGATAGTCACACCAATTGTACTTTGCTGTACAATGGCACTGAAATGGTATTTACATGGTACGTAGGTGTAACAAAATCCATGTTATTAGATGGTTATACCATGGCACTTTGAAATGTAATAAGTATTTATGGTATTTCCAAAAGTATCATGGCATTTTTCAAACATCATGCTCAAAAACATTGTATTACCACAATAAACTTCATTTAGTGGCCAAAGCAACATTTCATTTAGTGGCCAACACAACTATTTATTTAGCAACATACTAAATAAATACAGTGGAACATAAAAAGTAGGCTGTCTACAGTAAATATTGATATATGATGCATCTAATTTACAAAGCCCATATTTCGGCAGACGTCATGCATGGAGTGTAATCTGCCCTGTCTTCTATCATTTAACAATGACTTCTTTGATGAATTGTGTAGAAACAGTTTTTGAATTGCTATTTATATACAGAATTTCTCTTTCAGCAGGCGTCGAAGGGCTGCCGAATCTCACTGCTCAGATCCATAACCACCATAGACACCAATTTTCAGATTACTGTATGAGTTTTTCCATGGTTGATTCACCCTCCCAAGTCCTTAATATGTGGTCACGTCCATGCTTTGACACGACAGTATCGCCTACACTCCGAACCTCACTTTGCTGTGCTCACTCCGCACCTCTTTTTTCACAGATAAGTGAAAATGCTTGAGACTCAATATGACAGATGCCTGTCAAAGAAATAACTTGTGACACGTGGTAGAGCTGAGTCATTTACAACGACGCCTCGCTCACTAACCTTTCAGCTTTCAAAGTCAGACGTCTGTAGGTTGCTTGAGGAGAAAGATGAAAATGAGAACGCATCCCCCTCCTATGCCAGAATTATCATGTATAAACCGTTCTTGGTCTTCGCAGGTGGCGTATGCGAATGGCTGTCGTATGCACATGGTCAAATGGCTTGGCAGTTACCCCGCTCACTAATACAAGTGGTTCATTTACAAATGCAATTACATAGGTGCATGAAAGCATATCTTGTACATAGGTCTGGAATAGAGTTCTCATTCCCTGTGCTATGGAGCAGGTAATTTCCTTACTAGTGGTGGGGTTATGGTGTTCTTCAAGGGTTTATGGTACAGTGCAAAGGCATTGAGTGCCGGAATAGAGTATTCTCAGCTCTGAAAAGACCTTCTCTCACTGTATCTCTCTGTTTGGTTATCTTTTGACAACAGACCTTCACCTCACTGACCAGGCTGGAGGACATCTGAACTATTTCTGTTCTGAACTAAGTTCCTACTTAAGAGTTTGGAAAATGTGATTACAATGTGATGTGAATTCAATGGATGTTTGTATTAATAAAATGGATGCGCAATTTCATATTTGTGCAAATCTAACAGGATTAATTGATGTTCCACTTTGTATGATAACATCTATGCAGCTAATACAGTAGTTTTGGAGTGCAAGGCCTCTACCTCTTATAAGTAGTTTTTATACACGCATTTGCAATTAAAACCTAATTATATACAATACTACTAACTGCCCACTGTGGAAACGTTTTCCTCCATGATTTTTATTAACATGCTCCCAACTCGGAAAGTCTGGACTGAAAAGCTGCCTTCTTTATGAGTTTGGAAGTCGTATTCACAATGGGATATAGGTTGGCAAGTGATTTTGGTAACATTTTTCGACTTCACATAAAAACAAAAAAGTCTGGAAGCTTTATTAGTGTTAGACCAGCAAAAATTTATAATAAATGAAGTGTGTATCATGTTTGGAATTGATGCTTTATCTGTGTACTGCTTTATCTGTAACACCACGGAGAATGTTGGGAAAAGTAGTTTTGTCATACAAGCATATCACTTCTAAATGTGGCTAAATGAGTAAAATTTTCTTTGATAGAATACAAAAAATGCATACAACCTAATTGTATTGGCGACATTCACAAGTGCCTATACTAATTTTTCACCAGTAGGGATTTTTTTTTATTTTTGTGTGTGACACAGATACCATAAATCCATAAAGCTGCTTTCCTGCAGAGAAGATGAAATATTTGCTTTGTGCAATGAACTTGACGTTATTTTTTTGATGAGCCACTTACGTATGTAAGTAAACTCACTGCCTGTCATGCATCATATTAGATATTACTGTGGGATAAATTATTTCTCTTTAATATTTCAATAGTTTCTGAGTAAAATTATTAAATGGAGATCAAATAGAGATTGCTTATCATATTTTTCATCTGACAGAACGTCTCTGCTAGAAACCGTGTTTAGATTTGACATAAAAAACACAAAGTCTTTAATGAAAAGTCAGATCTCAATATGAAATCAAATGGCTCAAATGACCAAATGATGTAAGCTTTGCTATCCAAATTAGTTTAGAACTCCTAAAATAGTATTTGAACTGCTTAATAGTGATATCATTAACATGTTTCTGAACTCAATTTTAGAATGCTTAATGCATTTTCTGAGTAAATGCAGAATTTTCTCATTTTTGGTTTAGAGATAAGCCTTTATTAGCGTTTGAGTTGTACTTATATTGGCTTTTTCAAGCTCAAACGTTCAATGCAATTATGGGTAAAAATAACTTCTTTTTTTTGCCTGAAATTCACATACTTTGTTTGAAAATACTATTCTTGACAGCGTTGAAATTGAGGCTATTGGCCTAATATGTAATCACTCACTTGACATGTTATGTGATTGGTTGGTGCCATACCATCTGACTTTTTCATTTGGTTGTCTGTAAGTTAGAATTTTTTGTTTGTATTTAAATAACCTTGTGTGCACCTGTAATCTTTTAGCGCTGAAGAAGGCCTGTGTGCCAAAACGTGTAGGCAAAATAAAGAATAAGCATTATTTCAGCTCTCTGGTTTCTGACCATTTTGACCTCTCCATTTCACAAGTGTTGCTGGTACTGTTCCAATATTTCTTTCGCTATTCTTCCATCATGCACCTTGTTGATCTCGTTTGCAGCAGAACAATAACATACAAGGTTTAGATAATGTAAAGCTTTAGGGTTAGCAATAAAAACTTGTGCTATCCATAACCACACATTCAGAACCGGTTGTAATAGTTTAAGAATCAGCCATTTAAAATCCCATTTGCTTGCCACAATGGCAGTTACCCTTCACCTGAGGTAACCTTTTTCTTTTCATTTATCATTTCCTGTGAATGACATTGTCTTGTTTGTTTAATTTTCTTTAATCTAAATTATTTTAGAAGAAACATCCGAGACAAAGTTAGTTAAATTAAACATAATTGAGAACCCCATTAATTCTCCAAAGCCATAAAAAAGCAACATCTGAGTAGTAAAATGTTCCTCTAGGGAAATTCATCTCTGCCATCGTGAAGTAATAAGCTAAAATGTGCACGTTCTGACTGAATATCTGGTGCTACAGATAGCAAACTGCCTTTTATCTTCTCCTGGAGTCAATCAGCAAGAGATTCCGGTTGTTTCAGAGAGCAGAGAGGAGCATAGTGAGTTTTGCTCCCTGTCTGCCCACTCACAGTCCAAGGTGACAAGCCAATATCCTCCTCCTCAGACGGCCCTCTTCCCTGACCTAGATTCCTCACAAAGCTCCAGGAAAGCCCACATACATGTACACATACTATCCCTTGTTCTCCTTTCATATGTTCCACTCTATATTCTTGTGACATCCACGCATTCAAGCACGGGCACAATGATTTCCTTACATTGTCAGAAAAATACTCCGACTTACATAAGCGGGATGCAAGAGAGCACATCCACGCACACGCATAAACCTTTAAATTCCATCCCAGCACTGCCAGGAAAGTCTCCTTGAATGATAATATTCCCATTTGAGAGGAGACGGTCTACCGATGGAGGAGGAGGGTGACATATATGGAGCACGTGTAGACGGCAGTCTGTTAAATATTCATGATTGTGCACTTGCAGCTTGACATGTACGGCAGATGCTCACTGTGAGTATGTGTGTGTGGGTATTCGCATGTGGGCGGGGTGTGTGTTTCTTGTAGGTATAAGGAAAGGCCATGGTTGCATTGTGTTGTTGTGTGTGTTTTTTGTGCATCTGTGCGGAAGCCGAATAGATTTTGGCTGGTACACCTGTTTGTCTTGATGGTACACATTAGGGGAAATGAAGGGGTTGGAAGGTACAAAATGGATCTGGGTAATGCATGCGCTCTTTACTCAAGCAAGAGTATTTATCACACAGTGACTTTAGTCAAAAGTTTGAAAACAAGACTGAGAGGGAAAATGCCTGTTGTTTTCATGTTTGTGTTGAATCTTTTTAATGTTAAGGTTTAAAATTCCAACAGTACAATTTTGTACTATTAGGGACAAAAACCTATTTTAGAGGCTGTTTCAGGCGTTACATTTCAGGAGGTTTTGACTAAAAAGACAAACTGCATCAATGCTTCTCTAGAAGTATTTTTTATGTTGGTTTCAAGCACCTAATCCGATTCAGTTTTTCTCATTTCTGTCCATATGGAAAGGTTGAGCTGTTAAAAAATAAATTAGAATTTTTCTTAGATGTAAGTTTTCACATTTTATGTGTTTTATATCAATATCAATGAATAGCAAAACATTTTAAATACAGATATGTTGAGAAAGATGGCTTTGAATTGATGGTTCTCAACCTTTTGACTTTTCCAGTTGTTTGTGATTTACTGGATGGGGATTTTTTCTTTTTCTTTTTAATTATATTTAATACAAATATTTTAGAGCTTGGCAAAACTAGAACATAGCATTTTCATAAAATGTTAAATCTGCCAATTGAGTTTTGATTTCATTTAAATTAAATTACTTTTTGCAGGTATGGAAATCACACTTATAATTTAAAAACACAAAAGAAAAGAAAATAAGTTGAGGGAGTGAATTAAAATAACCTTTTCGCTTATTTTAATGTTTGTTTTGTCTTATTTTAAATAATTTGAAAGTCATCATCTAGTTTTCTGAGGCCCCCTGGTTGAGAACCCCTGCTTTAGATAATATTTCATTTCATTTAAAAAAAAAAAGTATTATTTTAAATCAGTGTCAATGCGCAGTAGGTTCCCATCGTGACATCATGCACTCTAAGAAGATAAGGTTCTATATTATCTATCATAATCACATTGTATTATGAGTCAAGCAGATCGTTATTCTTTATGAAGTATTATGCAGTTATTTATACATTTCTCCTTATATAGAATCCTTTTGGCATAACTTGAGTAAAGGACCCCAGATATGGAACCCCACTGAACTACCCCATGTAGTGTGACAGCATGCCCAATAGTGTTATGTGTGTTCAGTGAACTCTATATTTTTGTATCAATTGTATCAATATCAAAGCTTTTTTGTTTGTCTGTTCTATAAGTAATACAGCAATTGCAGATAATATAAAACAAAGTTTAATTTGATGCTCACTTCCAAACTTTTGACCGTGGCATGCTGTGGTGCCACAGTAATCCATCATCTTGACTGTAAATCAAACACTGATGAGTGTTATCGATTCATATCAAACATGACTCTGCAAATACTTCACGGTACATTTACACAGAGCCCCACTGTTTGTTTATGATTCAGATCATTTCTACTATCGTTCTGGAAAATCACAAATTGCTAATCAACTTCTGTTCCTTTACTGATGAGTTTGTATTTTAGCTGTTTTGTTTTTCAACTGCAAATTGTCCATAATTGCAGAAGACCTTGCAATGGCACATTTCAGCCTGGAGGAGGTTGAGGACCAGCATGTGAATTCCCAAGAACTGCACAGTCTCTGGCTTCAGTATATCCTCAAGAACAGTGAGAATGTCTTTATTGTCACTTTTGTTACATTTAATGCATCCTTGCTGAATAAATGTATTTAAAAAGATCCTACTGACCCCTGCTTTTGAATGGTAGTGTATTTTTTTTCCATTGCTTTTTGGAATATTGTGTTGGTAGCTTAACAACATGCTGACCTCAGATATTAAATATTTACAGTACTTGTGTATTTCCTATTTTTACATTTATATTACCTTTATAATAATTACATTTCTATTACCATCATGACACTTTAACTTTTAAGTGGATATTTAATAATTTGAATAATTTAAGAACACATCTCAAAATATACTTGTAAGATTATTAGGTAACACTTTATTTTGATGGTCCAAGTAGCGTTGCAACTATATGTCAACTAACCCTCATCAGTGTTTGTAGACTGTCTGCTTATTATCTGCTAATTCTTTACTGTGATGGTCCTTCAACAGACATTCCACTGACTATAAGTAACTTTGCAAGTATCAACTCATTCTAACCCTAAGGGCCCTATTTTAATGATCTGAGCGCATGGCGCAGGTGCACTTAGGCTGTGTCCGAATCCACTTTTGCTAGTTTAACGATGGAAAAAATGGTCACCAGGCGCATGGTTCAAAAGGGTTGTACCTAGTCATGGGTGTGTTTTGGGTGTAACGTGCAATAAATCAATCAAAGTCTCATCTGCATTCCTTTAAAAGCCAGTTGTGCTTGCACCATGGCGTATTCATTCACTACATGGAGAGCAGAAAAACTGAACACTTCTCCAGACAGGAATCATTTTATTTCGAGCTGCTGCACGTCCCTGTGTGTGTAATAAGCAGAGTGTACATCCGTTGTGCACCTACCTAGGCGCATATTGCTAACACACTCTTTAAATTACAGAAAAAATACTACAATGGCGCAGTCGTTTTCATACCAGCACGCCCTTGGGTGAACAGATGGGCACGAGTGCATTTGCTAGTGAAACAGTGTGGTGCTGGATGTGACAATGATAAGGCTGAAACTAGCAAAAAACACTGATGTCACATTGCGCCGGATGTATGATAGGGCCAAAACCCTACAAAAACTCTACTAACACTCTAATAAGATGTTGGTGCAAGGTTACTTATTGTCAACAGAATGTGTTGGGGACCATCAAAATAAAGTGAAATGTGATTATTGATCATAGTGTTATATGTTTCATTTATTTTGAGAAAATAGTATATTTATCATTATCTACCTTAATGTGACGATAATAATCAGCTTATCCTACCAGCCAGAATCTTGTTTGGCCCACCCAGGCATTGTTAGGCGGAGCTAGTGCGAATAGCACTCTCCAACAAGGCACACTATTTGCACTTAGTGTGAATAGACACTCCGATTATATTGGTGCATGTCTAGTTATGCTCACCAGGTTTTATAAAGTAGTGCTAAATTAAGCTTATGTTTATATTTTGGCCCACTAATGCACACAAGCAATTACAGTCTCATCAGAACATGTCTTATGCTCAGGGCTTTGAAAGGGATATGTGAGTCCATATCAGTGGGGTGCTTCTCCACCAGCAGAGAGTAATATCACACACGTAGTCGCAGGGGGTCATGAAGAATAACAGCCCTTAGGTGAAACAATAGGGAAACGGCGAGTCATTCTTGTGTCCAAGTTTGGGGGTGAAGTCTGGGCCAACAGGCTGTTAGTTGAAGTGTGAGAAAAGTTTCAGTCAATGCTTCTATGACTAAAACATCTTTGAATGGTGGTTAGCTGGTTTCTAGCTAGTACAAGCTGCCTCTCACAAAGATTTCAGATGCCCCAACCCCTGTCAGTGTACATGATGCAGTGAAAGTGTGTTCACCTGACCTCATTACATTACATTTTTATTTCAGAATGTGGCCAGCAATTTTTCTTACAAATGCCCTTTGGCAATCTGGGTTTTAAAGGTGCAGTGTGTTTTATTTATAGCATGAGTAAAAATATTGACAGAAATGCAATATAATATACATGCCTATGTTTTCAGTGCTGTGTAAAGACCTTAAATAATGAACCGTTATTTTCTATTACCTTAGAATGATCCATTTCTATCTATATACACCACGGGTCCCCTTATAGTGAAGTCACCATTTTGCGCAGCCATGTTTCTACAGTAGCCCTAAACGGACAAACTGCTCTACTGCTGTCTCAGACGACCACATCTTAATCCTGTGTCGGCCACCGCGGCTTCACTATGTGCTTCGAAAGGGAGGGGTGAGTGGTGGATGTTTGCAATTTGCAATCTCACCACTAGGTGCCGCTGAAATTTACACAGTGCACCTTTAAAAAACTACTGTCAGGATTGATTAAACAAGCAGTGAAAAAATAGCGTAACAACATTGCTGCTGAAATGTATGGGAGGAGGTCATTTAAATTAATCATGCAAGGTGATTTACTAAGGTTTGCTAGTCAATTTACTAGTATTTACCGGCCAAAAAATCATGTCTTAAATCAGATGCCAATTTGCGCTGCTCTTGGTAGATTGTGTCGGTCTTCTTTAGAACTGCTTTACAGCAGAATTGAACTCATTTAATAAATAATTAACTGTACACAGTTATTGAACTGAACTGAATCAACATTGAATAATGACACTATTGTCTTTTCAGAGCTGCTTTACTGCAGAATTTGAATAATCGCCCCAAACTTTTGAATGGTAGAATTACTAAACAGGGCAGATTAGCTTTCCATAAAAGCGCCGATGTGAGTGGACAGTTCTGCATGTGATCACTTCCATTATGACCAACGCAATCTACCTGCTAGCCTCTGGTTTAAGAGGTGTTTTGGGGGCAGTAAATAATGCCGCAAACACCAGTACATTGACTAGCGCAAAACTTAGTAAATCACCTTCCATGATTCATTTAAATACTCTCCTCCCATAAATTTTGCACCTGAAAGGTAAACTCATACAAATGCATATGCAATAAGGTCATAGGCAAAAATAACCCTGTCCACACCTTTTCAGCGCTAATTTATCTCTGTGTGTCTTTAGTAAATCCCAACAGTAGGTTTTAACGCCAAAAGAGGGTTTGCGCTGGTGCAAGCTGTTAGTAAATCTGGCCCTTATTATTCTGTTGTACGGGTCCTTCTCAAAACATTAGCATATTGTGATAAAAGTTCATTATTTTCCATAATGTAATGATACAATTAAAATTTCATATATTTTAGATTCATTGCACACCAACTGAAATATTTCAGGTCTTTTATTGTTTTAATACTGATGATTTTGGCATACAGCTCATGAAAACCTAAAATTCCTATCTCAAAAAATTAGCATATTTCATCCGCCAAATAAAAGAAAAGTGTTTTTAATACAAAAAAAGTCAACCTTCAAATAATTATGTTCAGTTATGCACTCAATACTTGGTGGGGAATCCTTTAGCAGAAATGACTGCTTCAATGCGGCGTGGCATGGAGGCAATCAGCCTGTGGCACTGCTGAGGTGTTATGGAGGCCCAGGATGCTTCGATAGCGGCCTTAAGCTCATCCAGAGTGTTGGGTCTTGCGTCTCTAAACTTTCTCTTCACAATATCCCACAGATTCTCTATGGGGTTCAGGTCAGGAGAGTTGGCAGGCCAATTGAGCACAGTAATACCATGGTCAGTAAACCATTTACCAGTGGTTTTGGCGCTGTGAGTTGGTGCCAGGTCGTGCTGAAAAACGAAATCTTTATCTCCATAAAGCTTTTCAGCAGATGGAAGCATGAAGTGCTCCAAAATCTCCTGATAGCTAGCTGCATTGACCCTGCCCTTGATAAAACACAGTGGACCAACACCAGCAGCTGACATGGCACCCCAGACCATCACTGACTGTGGGTACTTGACACTGGACTTCAGGCATTTTGGCATTTCCTTCTCCCAGTCTTCCTCCAGACTCTGGCACCTTGATTTCGAATGACATGCAAAATTTGAGCGACAGTCCAGTGCTGCTTCTCTGTAGCCCAGGTCAGGCGCTTCTGCCGCTGTTTCTGGTTCAAAAGTGGCTTGACCTGGGAATGTTGCACCTGTAGCCCATTTCCTGCACACGCTTGTGCACGGTGGCTCTGGATGTTTCTACTCCAGACTCAGTCCACTGCTTCCGCAGGTCCCCCAAGGTCTGGAATCGGTCCTTCTCCACAATCTTCCTCAGGGTCCGGTCACCTCTTCTCGCAGCGTTTTTGCCACACTTTTCCTTCCCACAGACTTCCCACTGAGGTGCCTTGATACAGCACTCTGGGAACAGCCTATTCGTTCAGAAATGTCTTTCTGTGTCTTACCCTCTCGCTTGAGGGTGTCAATGATGGCCTTCTGGACAGCAGTCAGGTCGGCAGTCTTACCCATGATTGCGGTTTTGAGTAATGAACCAGGCTGGGAGTTTTTAAAAGCCTCAGGAATCTTTTGCAGGTGTTTAGAGTTAATTAGTTGATTCAGATGATTAGGTTAATAGCTCGTTTAGAGAAACTTTTCATGATATGCTAATTTTTTTAGATAGGAATTTGGGGTTTTCATGAGCTGTATGCCAAAATCATCCGTATTAAAACAATAAAAGACCTGAAATATTTCAGTTGGTGTGCAATGAATCAAAAATATATGAAATTTTATTTTTATCATTACATTATGGAAAATAATGAACTTTTATCACAATATGCACATTTTTTGAGAAGGACCTGTATAAGCACTGCTACTTTGAGGAATGCAAATCAATCTTTTTTTCACTATTACCCTAAACATTTTAACAATTTTTTTAATAACAAGTTAAAATTGAGAATAAAATTCCATGATATCATATGAATCAGGCAAATCTGAGAGCGCAGCAGCTTTAGTCTCCCTGAGCGACTCGTGAATCGGCGGTGCATGCATTTGCAGCTCAAATCAGTCTCTGGTCGTATGACTTGAATTAGATGCAGTGAGGTGTTGCATCCGCCACTACATTCACACTGTTGAGGAAGCGTTAAAAACTCCACCGCTACAAATATTGTGCATATAGTTCATGTTCCTTCAAACAGCGGGACCATTATTAGCATTAGATGAACACCGGTAGCGCTGCATATTACATGAGAATGCTGTGAAAGAGCTCAATGGAGGAGAATGAATGTGCTGCTTTGTCTGTGTAATGATGTCCCCGCGCTCGCCTCCACCTGTTCATTTTCGCCATATATCGTGCGATTGTGCGTAAGAGAGGAAGACAGGTGTGGGAACAGAGAGCAGTAGACTAAAAGCTAATGATACCGTCAGCAGCCCTCGACTCTTTGAAGAATCTCCCAGCACTATGTGCTAGTAAAGTCGACAAACACTCCATCACTGTCAGATCTCAAATTCACAGGGAAAGCCTGTTTCCTCCAGTCAACACAAATCTCAAAAAGCTCTTTTGTGTCTGTCAGTCTCCAACACTTTCATTTTGACAGGAAAACACAAGAAAAGGTAATCGACTCGCTCTCACTCTAGAGTGTTACAAAGAGGATATACCAGATCAGGTTAGTTTGGCTTTACAAAAAAAAAAAAAAAGGTTCAATGGGGTCCTATAGAATCCCAGGGCTCATAAATTTGGGTTTATTCCTTATATTGTTCTGCCTTCGATCCAGTTTCTAGATTAATGTCGACAATTCCTCTAAAAATAAATACGTACAACATCCAATGATCAAAAAACAGCATATACTCATGAAACAATTAGTCAGACAGAGCAAAAGTGTAATTTTAATCACTTAGTATGATACAACAAACATCTCATTAGCTGAGCTCATAAAGCTGAAGTCATTGAATCTTCTCCTTACAACATTGCTTTAGAGAGAATTTGTATTTTTCCTCATCAAACCAAATGTGACCATAAAAAACCATAAAAAATCCTAATAAAAACCTGCAATCTCAAACATTCTTAAAGGGATAGTTCACCCCAAAATGAAAATTGTTATCATTTACTCACCCTCATGTCATTCCAAACACATAAGAAATATTTATTAAACTGATGTTGGTTAAGATGCATTCACATACAGGATAGAATCAGCATCTTCATTTCTCATCGTGAGGGTGGGGCAACGGATTCCAACAGCTGGATTGCTTTTCATCAGATTCTGTTCCCCCATGTTTCTTGCACACAAGAGTTCTAATATTTATCAAACTGAAGCTTCATGCTTCAAAATCCAGCTGTCGATATCTGTTCCCCCACCCCCATGATGAGAAATGTGAATGTAGTGGCTTAAAAGATGCTGATTCTATCCTGTATGTGGATGGAGATTAACCAGCATCAGGTTGAGAAAGATAGAACCTCCTTGTGTAAGAAACATGGGGGGAACAGAATCTGATGATGAGCAACCCAGCTGTCGGAATTTGTTCCCCCACCCTAAGATGAGAGATGTTGATATAGTGGCTTAAAAAATGTCAGACCACTGGGACGGAGAGCTCGCTGCCGTGCCCCTGGGTCAAGGCGGGGTAGCTGCCATCCGAGAGGGAGTGGAGGAGTCGTCGGCGTATGCCGTGGGCCGGAGCCTGCTGCCGTCCACCATAATGGGGAGGAGCAGGGAACGCAGGACTCACTAGCGTCAACCGGAGGAGCCACCGCCTGGCAGAGGAGGATCGAGCCGTCCACCGAGCGTTTAGCACCATCGCATGGCACCGCGAGGAAGAGCCTCTCGGCTGGCTGAGGTCTGAGCGGCAGTGTGTCCGGGAACCGGACCAAGATTAAAAAAAAAATTTAAATTATGTTCAGAACACTTTAATCCAAAATAAACAAACTGAAAGTCACGGACGACAGCCACGCACACACATAACAAAACGTAAACTCCAGGCCTGCACACACATAACGAAACGTAAACTCCTCTCTCGTCCTTCACTCTCGTCGCTCCTCCTTTTAATGTGCCCAAGCTCCTCCGTGAGACACGAGGTGGTGCGCAGGTGGTGCTCATCATCACTCACCACCGGCTTCGCCCCCTTCTCACGGTTCCTCTGCCTCGTCCTGCTTGCCACACCTCTATGTGGATGGAGCTAAACCAGGGTCATTTTGAAAAATATAAGAAACAACTTGTGTAAGAAACATCGGGTGAACAGAATCCATTGATGAGCAATCCAACTGTTAGATTGCAATATAGCTGTCAAAACACCCAAATATTAAGTTTATGTAATATGTAGGACAAATTCTCCTGCTCAAAATCTTGGGTAGGCTGTGTCTCCCTTACCTCCACCGATAAGCCACCAGTGAAATCGGCTCGGGTTATGTCTATAACCCTTGTTCCCTGAGAAAGGGAACGAGCACTGCGTCGGAACGACGATTTGGGGATGCTCCCTAAGCATCAGCGAATCTGAAGTCTGAATGAAAACTAGTCCAATCCGATTGGTCGTGCGTGATGACGTCATCGTGACGGCATACCCGGAAGTATAAAAGGGGAGCCGGCGCGTAATGGCGGCAGCTATTGCTCTGAAGCATGCGCTCCAGGCGTGCCGAGGTGTGGCGACGCGACGCAGTGCTCGTTCCCTTTCTCAGGGTACAAGGGTTATAGACATAACCCGAGCCGTTCCCCTTCGAGGAACTCACACTGCGCCGAACGACGATTTGGGGAACGAGTACCCACTAGGCCACACCGAGGTAGCGCCTGCCCTAGTGTGAAGCCGGAGACCGGGCACAACTAGGACTGGAGCACCCTGGCGCCAGGCGTCGAGGGAGATGCAGGCTATAAAACCTGATGAAGGTGTGTGGGGTAGCCCACCCAGCCGCCTCGCAGATATCCTGCAAGGGGACCCCAGAAAGGAGGGCCACCGAAGAGGCCATGCCTCTGGTGGAATGTGCCCTCACGGCCATAGGTGAAGGCAAACTGCGCACCTGATAGGCCATGGTTATCGCCTGGACAATCCAGTTACTGATTGTCTGAGTAGACGAGGCAACCCTTTCTTGGGTGAGCGAAACACACCAACAGTTGTTGAGATCTCTCCACTGTGCCGACTTCGCCAGATACACTCTAAGCGCCCTAACCGGGCAGAGCAGGTGAAGTCTCCCTTCTTCCGTCACATGAGGCGGAGGATGAAATGCCTGCAGAACCAAAGACCTGACCACCCTTGATGGGACCTTAGGCACGTAGCCTGGCCTAGGGTGTAAGATGGCTTTACTCCACCGGGGCAAACTCCAGGCAAGTCGGCGTTACCGCCAAGGCCTGGAGGTCACCCACTCTCCTCAGAGAGGTAATGGCAAGGAGAAAAGCCACCTTAAGGGTCAGGTTCTTTGGTTCAGCCGACTCCAATGGCTCGAAGGGGCCTCAGCCAGCCCTCCGAGAACCACTGCCAGGTCCCAGGTTGGAACTCTGGACCGAGCCGCAGGCCTCATCCCCCCCACGGAGGAACTGTACAACCAACTGGTGCCTACCCAAAGGTCCATCACCCATAGGAGTGTGGAAAGCCGCAATGGCAGCCACGTACACCTTGAGTGTGGACGGGGTTAGACCCGCAGAGAAGCGATCTTGGAGGAACTCCAGCACTGAAGCCACCGGGCAGTTAACTGGGTCCACCTCACGCTCCCTGCACCAAGTGGAAAATACATTCCACTTGAGGCTGTACAGTCTCCTTGTAGACGGGGCCCTGGAACTGAGTAAGGTCTCTACCACTTCTGCCGACAGGCCAGCCTCTAGGTACCTGGCCCCCTCAGGGGCCAGACCCAGAGGTTCCAAATCTCCGGCCGGGGGTGAAATATTGTACCCGCCGCCTGAGACAGGAGATCCCTCCTCAGAGGAATCTGCCATGGATGACCTGCCAGCAGAGTTATGATATCCGAGAACCAAACTCGAGTCGGCCAACGGGGTGCTACTAGGAGTAGGCTGACCCCTTGTCGACGGACCCTCTCCAGGACTCCCGGGAGCAAAGCAATCGGAAATGCGTCTGAGCGCCGCCTCGGCCACGTCTGAACCATGGCATCCAACCCCAGCGGGGCTGGATGCGTGAGGGAAAACCACAGTGGACAGTGGGACGTCTCTCGAGACGCAAACAGGTCCACTTCCACTGGGCCGAACCTCTGCACATGGCCTCCACCACCTCGGGTGGAGTCGCCATTCCCCGGGCCTCAGCCCCTGCCTCGACAGGATGTCTGCTCCCTGATTTTGGACCCCCGGGACATACATTGCCCTGATGGACAACAGTTTCCCCTGGGACCACAGGAGGATTAGATGCGCCAGTCTGCACAGAGGCGCGACCTCAACCCTCCTTGATGATTGAGGTACGCTACGACAGACGTATTGTCTGTCCGTACCAGGACATGTTGGCCGCGGAGGTCCGGGAAAAAGCTCCTGAGAGCTCTGTAGACCGCCATCATCTCCAGGCAATTTATGTGCCAGGAGGAATGACGCCCTCCCACGGGCCCCTCGCAAATCGGCCGTCCATGACCGCACCCCTTTTAACCAGTGAGGGAGGCGTCTGTTGAAACGCATTTCCGGCAACAGGACGCTCCCAACACTGGCCTGGGACAGAAACCAAGGTTTCTTCCATATGACTAGGGAGCGAAGGCACCTGCGCGTTACCCTGATCATACGGAAAGGATTCCCTCTGGGAAAACCCCTTGGTTTTCAGCCACCACTGGAGGGGTCTCATGTGTAGCAGGCCAAAAGGTATCACGTTGGGCGCTGCTGCCATGTGCCCCAGCACTCTCTGAAAGTGCTTCACAGTGATGCTGTGGCCTAGCCTTATTCCTGAGACCATCGCCAGTATGGTCTCGACTCATGTGAGAGACAATTGTGCCCGCATCGTCGTCGAGTCCCATACAATCCCCAGGAACGTAGTCCTCTGGGACGGCGTCAACACACTCTTCTTTGTGTTGAGTCTCAGCCCCAAGCACTTTATGTGGGCCAGAACGACATCTCGATGCCGAACTGCCATCTGCACGACTGGGCCAATATGAGCCAGTCGTCGATATAATTCAGTACACGGATGCCCTGAAGTCTCATTGGAGCCAGAGCTGCGTCCATGCGCCGTGAACGCGCGTGGGGAGAGAGCTAGGCGAAGGAAGCACTCGATATTGGTACGCCCCGAAAGCGAACCTCAAGAACTTCCTGTGACATGGAAGGATGGAGATATGGAAGTATGCGTCCTTTAGATCTATCGTGACGAACCAGTCCTCGGACTGGATCTGACTCACGATGATGGGAATAGTGAGCATTTTGAATCTGAACCTCCTCAGAGACCGATTCAAATACCTCAGATCTATAATCGGACGCAACCCTCCATCCTTTTTGGGAACTATAAAGTACCGGCTGTAGAACCCGGACTCCTCTCCAGCGGAGGAACGCTCTATGGCTTCCTTCGCCAGCAAGGATTCTACTTCTAGTTCCATTACCCGAACCCGCTCCGGTACCACTGCGGTCCAGTTCAACCCCCTGAACCCTGGAGGAGGGTGACCGAACTGCAGTCTGTAACCGTTTTCTACAGTGCGCAGGACCCATGTAGAAATATTCGGAAGGCACTTCCATGCGCCGAGATAATCTACTAACCAGCCTCTCGAGGCTGGCGTCGGGTGTTACGAGGCTCGTCCCCAACCCCTGAAGCGGCTGACCGGCAGGGAGCAGTTGGGAACGAGTCTCGTGTGCGGACGCGAGCTGCCCAGCCGCAGGTCTTTCCAGAGGCGGCTGGAGCAGCATGCGTTCGCGAAATCGATGTGGCCCGGCGTCATAGACGGCGGGATTACCACATCGATTTCCCAGGGCGCCGCGAAGGAAGCAACCTCGGTTGCCCTTCGTGGAGGACCGCCGCCAGAAGCCCTGCCGCAGCTAGGACTTCTTCCCGGCAGCCTTCGCGCCTGAAGGGCGTTCCTCAGATCGCCCGCCGAGCAGAAGGCTGCTGGTGAGCGCCGCCTCTGTTGCCAAGCTCCCGGAGGAGGGCTCTAGAGGCGACGCTCTTTTTGCACCTGCCGGTGCGAGGAGCTGGTGGGCGGCTGAGGCTGCCCACTGGGGACAGCCTTCCCAGGCTTCGAGCGGCGAGGGAGATACTGGCGGAAGGCCGCTGACTGCTTCCTCGCCTCCTGAAATCTGTCGACGACGGTGTTAACTGCGCCGAACAGACCAGAAGGCGAGATCGGGGAGTCTAGGAGGAAGGTTTTATCCTTCTCCTTCATCCCCGATAAATTAAGCCACAGATGTCTCTCCACAGTCACCATAGATGCCATGGAGCGGCCGATGGCACGGGCCGTCTCCTTGGTGACGCGGAGAGACAAGTCAGCAGCCTTCCGGCTCCAGTATGTCCTCCGGAGAGGACCCTCGCCTCGTCCTAGCTCCTTAAGGAGGTCGGCCTGGTAGGCCTGCAATATAGATAACGTATGCAGGGTACTACCAGCCCGCCCAGCCGCCATATAAAGCCCTGCCCACCAAGGCAGAAGTGTCCCTGCAGGGCTTGGTGGGCAGTACCGGGGCTTTAAGGGACGATGCCGATTCGGGCGAAAGATAGCTCGCGAGAGCATCTTCCACCCGCGGCATCGTCCCATACCCAGCCTCGCGTGCCCCAGCACGCGTTGGCATAATCCAACACTGGGGATTGGAAACACGCTGAGTATGGCCTCTTCCACGATTTGCACAACTCATTGTGCAAATCCGGGAAGAAAGGCAAGCCCCGGCGAGGTGTTTGGACCCGGTGCGTCAGAAAGCGGTCGTCCAGCTTACTGGTTGGCTGGACTTCCTGCCTTTCCTGTGGCCAATCGATGTTCAATTTGGCGCTGCCCGGTCAACACCTCGACCAGCTCCTCTTGGGCGGGTGGATGAAGCGGAAACACTTCCGATGCTTCACCACCCGCCTCGATGCCCACCTCCTCTGATTCCTCAGAACCAGAGAGGATGAGCATCGGATTCTCCACCCGGGGAAGAAGCCGCGTGCGGGCTTCCACACGGGCGGAAGAATCTCGGAACTGCCAGAAGAGGAGTGGGAAAGTGCCTCAGCAGTCCCACAACCTTCTGACAGATCCTTTGTGAGCCCCATGATCTGCGACGCCGAGCCGCCTCGGCGGCTGCGGTCCAGAACCACGGGGCTCACGAGGCTGGCCGGCCTCATCGAACACGGCCAGCCGAGCGGAGAAGCCTGAGTGTCAGGTTCTCACAATGCTCACAGGCGGCTCCTCGAGAGCCGCCCTGGCATGCTGAACACCCAGGCATTCTACACAAAGCGTGTGTGTCCGAGCCCGAGATGTAACGAGGGCACGGATGCACACACTGCTTAAAACTTTCTCCTCTCTCAGTCATACTTATTTTCTTTTTCTCTTTCACACACACTCTTGGACAATACAACAATAAATAGACAGACAATGTACACAGAGCGCTATGCTGAAGAGCAATAACTGCCGCCATTACGCGCCGGCTCCCCTTTTATACTTCCGGGTATGCCGTCACGATGACGTCATCACGCACGACCAATCGGATTGGACTAGTTTTCATTCAGACTTCAGATTCGCTGATGCTTAGGGAGCATCCCCAAATCGTCGTTCCGACGCAGTGTGAGTTCCCTCGAAAGGGAACTGAACAGTTTGAGACATTGAGATTTTTCAAATCTCTACAGGAAATGTATTAGCCTCTTTTTCAGAAGCATAATATTTAATCAGAAGTCTCAATTTGTTTTTAATATCTTTAAAACAACTGAAATATTGGATAGATCTCATTTGTGATTTTTCTTTCCTGTGGTTGTATTCTGCATCACATTAATGCATGACAATTACAAAGAGATGCAATAATGCAAAACAGAATGACTCGACGTATGTCAACTGAAGCCAGTGCTTGTTTTCTGTAAACAACAAGGGTAAACTCGAGAGCAAATGCTTGTTTTATGCTAAATCAAAGCAAATTGTAGGTCTAAATGCTTCATGTTTTTCCTTGTCTAAACATAGTGTAAATCAGTCATGTCCACTGTTAAACATCTATAGTATATTAAACTATAGTTGTAGCAAAATATAACACATTTACCACATTCTTCTATACAATCACACTGCCCAGGACTAGGCCAGCGTACATGATGAACAGTATTGTCATTCCCAACAAACCCCACTTGGGTCATGCAGGTCACATTATATTGAGAGCGCGTTTTATTGCACAGTATCCTGCCATTATATTAGATGTTCCGCAGTGTGTTGAGACTCTCAAACCTGTAATTGCATTTTGACTAGTCCCACTGGTTGAAACCCAGCATCCGAGCTTTAGGATAATTGACTGGCTGTAATGGAGACGAATAAAACATCAGGAGAATGAAAGCAGCCAGTGCATGTGAAGAAAATAAGCTGTGAAAGTCAGTTTTCTCGCGCCTCAAGTGTGTCTTTGTCTTGAGGGAAGCTTGAGGACTAAAATCTGATTAGTTGTGTTTGGGTTTATGGGAAATGATTGCCTTGAATGTTTGCTTTGTCGAGGAATTATTTTCCTTGGTATTCACAATGCGAAAAGCAACACTCCTCGCAATATAAACATCCCAGAGGACAATTTTATTGTTTAGAGGTTGATGTTTCAAAGCTCAGGAGACTTAATGGAGATTTCAGTTGTTTTACTTTTATGTAAGCCTATTTTAACCTTGCTTCTCCTAAGAAAAAAATGTAAATAGTCACGAGACAATGTTTTGCCATGGAGTAAAGGCCACTTCACAGTGCACCGACAGACAACAACAGACACTTTGTTAGGTTTCGTTGGGTCAGTGCGTTACCCCTTTCATTGTCTGTTGGCATCTGTAGGAGATTGAACATGCCGAATCGCACTTGGGTCGAGGAGCGTATGAGAATTGACACGTTGGTCGTTGTCTGTCAGTGCAGTGTAAATTGCCCTTTAGATTATAAAGCTATAAAATGAATGGTACCAGCTCAGATCACGTGGAGAAATGAGAAATGTTTGCATTTAAATGAGAGTTGATGTGGACTATCGAAATAGTGTAACCCATTGCTGTCCAGAAAGAATTGAGAGGTTTTTTTTTATTATTTTTATTACTATATTTACATTCTTTGGGCAATATATGCTGTAATACAAAACAGAACAAGTTAGCTTTTTATGAACTGAAGTCACTAGTTATTTTATGGTCATGTCAAGAGAAAAGGCTTGTTTTGCTCAAAATTGCAAAGCAAACTATAGTTAAAAAAGCAGAGATATAAGAGCAATGACTTGTTCATTTGTAATTAATAGTCCAAGATCAATGATAACTAAATGCAGAAAATTATTTTTGATGATCTTATAGTGAATTTTGCACATATACTGACATTTTGCACACATACTTTCCAGTTTGCGAGGATATAAAAAGCTGGGTTAAAATTCAAGTTAAATAGCCATCTGGTGGGAGATTTGTGGTGAAGAGCGAAACACTCACTGTGTCAGGAGAAGCAGAGTTAACAGAAGCCAGAGGCAATGGCCAAGTTTCCACACTGCAGCTGTTTTCTTGGCATTACAGATATTTCTTAAGACTGTGGGGGATGCTGATGTTTGTGAGACCAAGAAGTAGTTTGTGCAAGATGTTTCATGGAGATTAGTGTATTCCTTCATTTAAAGAAATCGTTCACATAAAGAAAATTCTTTATGTCATTCCACACTCACTGCTCTTTCCCCTAATATACTTCCTTCCTGTCACATGACTCTGCCAACTTCTTACCCCTACTTCCAGGAAGCATGGCAAAGGCAAACAATCCCAAAGAAAGGTAATTTTCATGTTACTAATAAGTATTTTCTGTTGACATATAATCATGAAGGTGTCTATAGTCATCCAAACAAAAATCTTACAAGAGATCTATAGTTTTTACTTTTTGTATATTTGCCTGTGCATGGGCAAATGACTTGTAAGTACATATTATGGGGAAATGGGGTATACTGTGTTAATAAGTTATCAGTCAAGGTTTTTAGTCTTGTTTAGTGAGTTTTGCTTTCACAATATCCAAGCTAAAATATAATTTAACCCTTTAACTGACATATCTACAGCAGATCTTGATTCAATAGGGAATAAATCTGTCAAAAGGAGGAGATGAGAGAGCAATCTTTCCACTGCTCTACTGTCCCGCCCCTGTGTCTGCTGTCCAGGAGTGGATGGGCCTTCCAGTTTTCAAGTGACTTCCAAACTTCAGTCAGTCACACATAAATACAAATGGAAAGATAAAGACTTAAAGCATTGGATTACTTACTGTAGAATTATCTTTTAATCCCTTTTATGTCTTGTAAGGCGCCTCAATATCCAGTTTGGATGCGTGTCATTCTAATCAGTCAAGGACCCTAATTATTTTTATGACTATAGCTTATGATTCCATTAGAATGTTGAAATTCAAACAAGTAATGAGTTTACATTTACATTATTATATGAAATCACCTACAACAATCAGCCATTGAATACTATGGGCCTATTGTATACATTTTTGTTTTTTACTTTTTGATACAAAATGTCTTGTTGGGGCAACCAACACCAACTTAATGGCTGCACCACTTTAAGACAAATGTGTTTTCATATTCAAAAGATTCTAAGATAGATGCAGCTTTTTTTGAGTTTGCATCGAATGATCTTTCGACTTTTATACATAATACATTTGTTTTTGAAAAAAGATTGATCTGTTGAAATCAGTTATTTTGAGATAGATGACAAATGTTCTCCTCCCATTCAAATTTGACATTTTTATTTGCATACAACATATTTGCCACCCGCCAACTATAGTTGCCAAACATTCGAATACAATTTTCAAGAAAAAAAGAAAACCCGTAGAAAGTAAATGCCGAACATGTTCACACAGGACACTATTAACATGACTATATGCTTGAAACCATTCAGAAAAAAATTGTGCACAAATGGGTTAACATTGCCAAGACCAAAGCATTCAGGAAATGTCATTTAAACATACCAAACAAAAGTTTGAGGTAAGAAATTAATATTTTATTCAGCATTTCAGATAAATGCTGTTCTTTTGAGCTTTCTATTCATCAAAGAAACGTTAAATAATGCAACACAAAAATATTAAGCGCAGCACAACTTTTTTTGTTTTTAACATCGAAAACAAAAAGAAATGTTTCTTGAGCAACAAATCAGCATATTAGAATGATTTATGAAGATCACATGACACTGAAGACTGATGCAAAAATCTCTGCATTACATCACATAAATAAATTACATTTTTAAAAATATTCATATAGAAACCATTTTTTATCATGTAATAATATTTCACTTTTTCGATTAAATAAATCCAGCCTTTAAGAGCATAAGTTGGCTTTCAAAAATTAAATTAAGAATAAAAAAATCTAACCAACTCAAATTTGCAACCAATTCTGAACAAGATTCGAGTTTGAAATAATACTAAAAATGTTGTGTTTAAACAGCAACCCTAAAATCGGTTAACATTCAATATTTACCAATTTTTTTGTGGCCATCTTTGCTTGATTTATATGTGTTTAATGTGCTTGTTTCGACAGGAGCACAACTGAGATGATCCGAGCTTGAATATATCTGGAATAGATGTGTTCTACAGAAGAGTGTGTATGGAAGAACATGAGGGTGAGCAAATAATGACGGTATTGTCACATCATAATAAAATACTAAAAATCAGATATTCATGTTTTTTTCTCCTCATAATGACTGCAACACATACACTCAGCAGCAGTTCATTTTCACCTTTTTCCTCATTTCAATCTTTCTCTCTCTCCTCAGCGTCGTTTCTCTCTTTTCTATTTCTGAGCTTAAGGGCCTGTAGCTCTGCTCGTCTCTCCTTCTGTTAATCAGCATAACCTTTCTGTGTGCTTTGTTGGTGACACAGAGGCTGGCATAAAAAAGATGGTTCTCAGCATCTGCGCCGGATTCACGCTTTCTCTCTCAGCGTCTTTCGATTTCCATCGCAGCTAAAAAGAAGCTCTGTAGATAGCGGACGCTTTGTGTTTGAAGTCTGTCATTGCTGAAAAGGAGGAAAAGGGATTTGTGGATGAGGAACCCCACCTTTCATCCCACGATTCCTTGCCCTGAGGGGGGTTATCCTAATTAAAGCACAGCCATGCTGGTATAGGATGGCACAGAGGCACATGTAACTGTAAGTATTCGGCCCTGGTGGAAACTGGCACCGGCGGAGGGAAGAGTCTCTGGATGGAAGAATTCAAGATTGCTCTTTCTTTTTGGTCTTGGTTAAAGTTTTGATCTTTATGGTTTAGGTATCATGGTCACATGCTGCAGGGATGATATTCTGAATCTGTGGTTTAATTGCCCAACTTCTGCCAAAAACACTGCCATCTAATTGCACGAGGTGCTCCTTGTGTAAACCCTACAGAGAGAACTAGAGAAAACTCCAAAAGTTAGAAGTGTAGGAGGCTTTGAATGGGATCTCTTGGAAACTTTGTTCCCCAAAAACATTGCTTTTCATATAACCCTCAAAAAGGTTACATTATTTATAGATGAAAAGCCACGTTGCATTAATCTGAAGTCCATATCCAGAAGGTTAATTCAAGGTGCGAGTCAATTTACTATTGGCATTGCTTAAAAATAGTATGTGTAAACCTAACCCTTCAGTTTGTATAACTAAAACAAATAAAGCAATAAGCCTCAAGAAGCCGTGGTTTACAGGGGATTTAGAACATGGCTTATCTGATGCATGGTATTTATTTATTTTTTAACACAATATGTGATATTTCCTCACACATCTCTGTATCTCTCAGCAGAGTACTCTGGAACACTTTTATTACGGGTGCACCAGGGTTTGAAATTAACACAAATCACAGAATCTGTGCATATCTGGCTTACTGGAACGCATAGCACTACGCAACAAATAACGGCGCACTGAGTGAGATGAGATGAGACGAGATGAGAAGATATTTTGTTCCACATGTTGTTTGATGTTCTGTATTGATCTCTCCACCTAAAATACAGTTTTGGTGAAAAGGATGAGGGTAAAAGAGGAAGGGAGGAGATGGCTACATAACAGGATTTTGGTTAAAGGGGTGGTTGCATGCGATTTCACTTTTTAACTTTAGTTAGTGTGTAATGTTGCTGCTTGAGCATAAACAGTATCTGCTAAGTTACAGCGCTGAAAGTTCAATGCAAACGGAGATATTGTCTTTTAAAGTTATGGCAGTTTATTGCCTACAAAACGGCCGGTTTGGACTACAAGGAGCTTCTTCCCGGGTAGGTGACATCATAAACCCTTTCTATTAACATAAACACTGCCCCCGCGAACACGCAAGAAAGTTCATAAACAAGTTGTTCGTGCTACAAATAAAACAATACCTTTACAAACAAGCTACTACTCAGTCGTGTATTCGGATACAGTAAAACTTTAACCAGAATATGAAAAGATAACAGCAGTGACAGTGACACTACAAAAATACTTGAAATACAAAAATACTTACCATTCACTAACGTCCATTAAAAGCCTTGAGTACAGAGGTTCTGCTTGACCTTCATCCCCGCTATTTGGGTCTGATTCGGGCTAGAATTGGTATGGCAATACTGACGCCATTATTTACACCGCAGATGTGACTTCTGCCCGTAATGGTAAGGGGCGTGGCGTTTCCGGACAGCCTGTAGTAGTAGAATTTCTGAATGTTAACTTAACATTTTTACTAGACAAATTGACCAGTGAGTGAAAAAATTCATTTCAAATCCTGAGGTGCACTAATATGCATTAATCCATGCTTAATGCACAGATAATCGAGTTAATGTTTGACTCATGAGGAACTAAAACATTAATTAATGATTACTGCATCAGCAATTAATAAAGTCTGTATGATTAGTATATTAAGGAAAATATGAATTGCTATGAATTAAATGTGTCATCATGTAATAATTCCTTAATAACATATAGTATATAAATGAATGTGTTCATTAACAGAATTGGTCAAAGCTATGTACTTCAACTTCCAGTTGTCTGCTTTAATAAATCATTAGCTATTGATTTGCAAATGTATCATTATGCTATGACTTTACTTGTTGAGGCACATGATGGAAGGTAAAAATTACAGTTTTTATCAATTATCGGCCCTTTAGATCTAGCATTCTGCCTGCTTTGAATCAGAGAGTATAGTGAGTAAGATTACATTTATTTGAATGAATGAATTATAGCATTTATTTGAATTCATTATCGAGAGAGAGAGAGAGAGAGAGAGAGATTTTGATTTGTTATTAAAAATGTAATTGTTTAATTGTTATTAATCGTTAATTAATTGTTATTAATGACTATATTATGTCATTAATATAGAACAGCATTTAAACTGACTTGAAACTACCTGTGCATTAAACGGTTTTATTGCACACCTTCCAGCCAATCAGAATAGAGTATTCAGACAGATCATGGTATAAATCGAATTATTCCAGGGCGAGTTCACACAAAATGCGCTTTCATGTTCCATGTACACTACTGTTCAAAATTCATAAGTTTGGGGTTGAAATGTTTTTGAATGAAGTTTATGCTCAGCAAGGCTGCATTTGTTTGATCAAAAAACAAACAAACAAACAAACAGCAATGGCAATTTAACTGCACAGCATCTCAAATATTGGCCAGTCATTCTCAAATGCCTGAGCCAAAATCTGCCATCAAAATAATTTGGTATTACCTGCCAAATGAGTCTCATACGATTGCGTTCCCAAAACACCGGGCATCCAGATGCAAAATAACATGATAGCGTTTATTGCATTTCGTCTGCTCACTCTGAGATACAAGTCATTTATGATGGAGGAAAAAAGAGCCACAGTGGCTTCCCCAGTTGCAGCAACTTCCGTTTTTATTACAGATATTTTGTGATGATTTTGTTCTCTTGAATACATGGAAACGGTGCTTTATTCGCAAATGTTCTATGTGATATTCCAATTTTGCGGGTAAGCTAATTTTGCAACTTTGGATGGAAACATAGCTAGTGTCACATGACCCTTTGAAAAATAAATATTTTTTAACATTATAAATGTCTTTACTGTAACTTTTGATCAATTTAACACATCCTTGCTGAATAAAAGTATTAATTTCCTTAAAATGTTTTTTTTTAAATCTTCCTGACTCCAAACTTTTAAAATGGATTTTAATTTAAGTAATGTCTGTTTTGTGGAGAGTTCCAAACCAATCACTTTGTTCCTTGACTGTTAGCGTGCTGCCTGTCTGGACAGCTAAAGATGTTTATGGGCTAGATGAAATTCTGATATGATTTTAACAATCTCTCAAATTCCTCACAAAACGCCTTTATAACAGCCGCCACATTCCACAAAACCAGCCAGACGAAGGAAATCGAACCTAAAGTGTTTTAAAAAGACAATGTTCCAGAGGTGCTAATGCCACTTGCACCACAATTGTCAACTATATATTACCTCTCCTGCTGTTTTTCATTCTGTTTTTATGTCTGCTTCTGTGATAAACATGTCCAGTTTCGATCCGGTGTGACAGTGTAATTGAGCGAGTCACACTTCTCTCTGCGGGCTAACCGTCAGAAGGCATCTTGGTCATTCTCTTGCTCCGTTGTAAATCCCAGCGCGGCCTTGACTCGCTAAACCTGTCTTCCAGCCTATTTTTGCCTCACCTTGTGTTTATTTTCCTCATCTCTCTTGGCAGATTTATCCTCATTCTTCTCTGTTTTAAATGGCGAGCAGCTTATGTCATAACCTAAATGACTGGCCATACCCTCCGTGAATTGTAACGCTTTCCGGTTTATGTCTCTCTTCCCATTCTCTTTATTTCCTGCCTCCGTCTTTATAGCTGAATTGTGGGACGCGGAATGAGACGCGCAACCTTGGCTTTAGCGAGGATGGTCATGCGGCATGACAATGAGGGCAGAGAGAGAGAGAGAAAGAGAGAGAGAGAGACAGAAAAGAGACTGTAAAAATCATTTTCTGGATAAAAAAATAGCTTACAACACCTTTAAGTTTTTATCGAACAACTCACAGAAAAAAAAACTGAACTGTAAAGTCATAAAAGTGAAAAGTTCGACCAGGGTGACAATGAGGACCTAGTGGCGGCACTGAGGCTGGGGGACGTGCAGAGAGGGAGAGAGAGAGAGACAGATAATGGGTAGAGAGAGACAGACACATTGAATACAAGTTTCATCGGCTGCTTAAGAGCTAATACATGTCAAAAAAATAAAATAAATAAAGCATCAGACTTAAAAGGTCTTCGTAATTAATAAGACTGTGTAATGAAAACCGACAAAGTTCACCACGGCATGTCACAACTTTACAAACGTTCAGACAAACTCATTTATATGTGCATTTGCTTTTGATTTAGCGATTGTTTTGATGCTGTTATTCTCTTTGTCTTTTTCGATAACAGACAGATGTGTCTCTTTATGCGAGCCGCCCACTCATGCAGCAAGTGTCATCTGAATGTGTGGCATATTAAAGGCCTGTGGGAACTCATTAGGGTGACAGACGCAGGGCTTCCTCTCCCTCCCTTGGATTGCCATGTCTGTGCCATGACGGGTTCAGAATGTGCAGCGAGAGGGCAGAGGTGGCGTGCGGTGGGTATGAGTCTTTTTCAGTCAAATGTAAATTTATGTTCCAGTTGCATTTGATGTTCAAGGGTGTCTCTTAAACTAGGGTAACTTTTGACCCTGAAAAAGAAACCCTGTTATAAACGCTTTCAGGAGTTCACAATGGGATTTCCACAACATCTCAAATTATTTATTTTTGTGTGTGATTGCATTCTGTGATGACATTTTTGAGCATAATGGCTCTTTTTGCACTGTAAAACCCAACAGTGATTCTAACTAACACTTTTTAGTTAACTTTACTTAATGTCAACTTAATTGTAATGATTTAGTAAAATGTACTGTTCACATACTATTCCTTCTGTACTCAGACAAGATTAATTGATTGGTCTGAGTGTCATTTTGTCGAGAAAAAACAACAACAAAAAATCCAACAACACATCATATGGTGATCAGTGTTCACGTGGTTGTATGGTGATCACATTCATATATTATAATTCTCTTCCTATTGATGCAGCGATGCAACAAGAAATATAGTTACTTGGTTTCAAAGGAAGATAAGTAATTAATAGTTTGCTTTTAAAAGCTGACCTATCTTCTGACTGAGTAATTAACGTAATTGTTGAATGATTTAGTCAGAAATTAGGTCACCTTTAAAAAGTAACCTAAGTAACACTTACATCATAAACACCTTGTGAAAGATCTAACTGGGTTGATATAATCCACCTATATTTGTAACAATATCTTGCAGTGGATCATGCTTGAGTCACACACAGACTTCAACATTCATAAAATATACTAACTAAGCATTTGTTAGCACAACATGCTATTCCTATTCCACTTTACTTTTTTTTTTTTTTTAATTTTTAAGGCAATCGATTTGCATGCTTTTTTAAAGTGAGTCTAACTAATTCGATTTTAAAGTGTATCTTACTGAGGCTGATTTCACAGCTTTATGCATCCTAAATGCTCGCATCATAGTGTCGGCCCAGATCCGGCCCACATCTGGTATGCATGGAATCCAACACTATTTTGCTGTCTGGGAATGAATGTCTACTTGCTAAACAAGTGAGTTCACACTTACATATAGTTTATAGAGAGTAAATTGAAATTCATATTTTACGTGCTGTCCGTGGGGAGGGCTTTGAGCTCGGACCTGGCCCGAAACCCAAAGTACCCCGTGTATGCAAGTGGTTAGAACTAAAAAGAGCAAAATGTGGAGAAAGGGTGGTGGAGAGATGCTGATAAACTGTCAACAAACGGAGGTAAGTCGGCTGCTTATACATACACCTCTTGTTGATTAGCTGAGTGCTCTCCACCTGTGTCAATTATCTGAAAGTGATCCTTCCGAACCTCATTTAATAAAAATGTCATGAAATGTTTTGAGGGTCACAGTGGAGAAAATTATACTTTGGGGAATTCAAGTCATTTTCACATAAGTATGGATTTTTTTGTTGTTGTTGGTTCATTTCACTTTTTTTATGAATGCAGTGACTTTAATTAATATAATATATTAATTTAAAATAATATTTTAAACATTTTTATGTCTTTACTTTTTTTATTTTTCATATCTTAAGCCTAAAACAATAACATTTGTAAAGGGTATTTTGAAAGAAAGATGATTTTAATATGAGCTTCATATAACAAAATGCAGGGGAAAAATCTGTTTGTTTTAGTAAAAATAACCCAGTTAAAGAAAAACTGTCAACCTTTTACGTTCCATTTTAAACAATGTTAATATACATAACCTTATTGGAATTGGAAATGACCATGAGCCAGGATTTAAAGGGGACATAACACACAGTTTCTGAGAATCTCATGCTAATCTTAAATACTTATAGACTATTGCATCCGTCATATATCTGAAGAGTCTTTAGTTTTATCATATAAAGGACAGATGCGTTGTACCAATTCTTTCCAAAAACTTTCCAAACTTGTGGAGGTGTGCAGTGAGCGGAGCTAAAGAGTCACAAGCACACACACACACATACGATCACATCTTTGCAATACATCATCACGTTATTCCTGGATAGCTTTCAATTCACTATATGTTTGTGTTGTTTACATTATATGCACTTAAGCGAATAACACGAATGAAGCTCTGGTTGATGTACGCATGCACTCTTGCCCATACAAGGAATTCCACCCTGCATGACATCATACAGTGCCATACTCTAAAAAACAAATTCTTGAAACAAATTCCGCCATATACTAAATAGCAAATCCAATCTAGTGCAAGTGCAACTGGCTTTTAATGGGAATGGGAGATGAGACTCTGATTGGTTTATTGCACGTTATGCTCAAAAACACACCCACAGTTTTTACTTCATTAAACAGCAAAGGGGATTCAAACATGCTCTAATTGCACCTGCGCCATTCGCTTCAGACCATGCGCTCAGAACGTTAAAATAGGGCCCGAATGTTTAATGCTTAACTTATAAAGTTGAGAGCAGATAAAGAACACAGACTATTTATTGTATTTGTATATATTAGTGTATAATGATAGGATTTTCCTGCTGCCTAGCTTTGTAGTACCAATCCACGTGAAGCTAATGAGGAAATCACATGGTCTTTCACTGCTCCCTTTGCCAAGTGCGTTCCAAACTGCTTCATTATGATACACTCCCTCCAAAGTCCCACTTCAAGGGCTCCGCCTTCGGAGTGAGTATGGCATAGGATTTTTTTTTTTTTTCAAAAGGCTTTTATGTGTTGATTGTTTTTATTATTCTATATTTTTACATTTTTGTTATTTTTTCCTCGCAGTAGGGTGATATCAGCTAAATTGGGCCACTTTTTGGTAAATCGCTTGGGACAATAATACAATACCATATATGCCTTTTTCATGTGTTTTTATGATTAATAATGACTGTTTTTGATAACTTTGTGTTGAAATTATGTAATAAAATTTAATTATTTAGGCCCTACAGTTCTTGAAACATCAGCTGTGCCAACTTTTTGCATGAGCTGTTTCAGGTAAAATGGGCCAGCTGGTTCAGGTAAAATGGGCCAGCTGGTTCAGGTAACCAAATGGCCAGTCAAACTGCAAAGGGAAATAGTAATTTATCATCAAGCTATAGTCTATAGTTTGTATATAGCCCAGCTTAACCAAAAGGCTTTCACAGTGGTTAAACCACTGGCTGACCACCTCTTTGTTGAGTCCAGCAGCCTGTGCTGCAGACAGGACCTCTGAGGACCTTTTCCTCTTTGTTTTATCTTTGCATTCTCTCCTCTCTGGTCTTCGCTCCTCCTCTCTTTTCTCTCTTTCTGTTTCCTTTCTCATTTCTCTGCATCCCTTTCTCCTTATCTGTTGTCTCGTTTCCTGTCTCTTCTGCTTGTCTCCTCTCTCATCCTTCCTTCTCCTATCTCTTCCTCGCTCTCTTTCCTTCTCCCTCTCTCCTCTCTTCTCACTTCTTTCTCGTTTGCCATACTGTAAATAAAATATCTACCACCATTACTGGTGGGGGGTAATGGTGAGTGTGTGTGTGTGTGTGTGTTTGGTTGGTGTGGGTGTGTGTGTACGCACGGACATACACATACACGTTAGGTTTTTGTGAATTGTGGGGACTCTCCATAGGCGTAATGGATTTTATACTGTACAAACTGTACATGCTACCCCCCTACACTGCCCCTGTAGACATGCTTAATTGTTACATTTTCAAATAATCGTGTGGACAATGTAATATAAACAAGTACACACACACACACACACACACACACACACACACACACACACACACACACACACACACACACACACGTGTATGTGTGTTTGTGAGTGACACAGAGGGTGGCCCATTTTAGCTGAAACCATGTTGCCCATTTTACCTCAGTGGGTTAAGGTAAATTGGGCCACCAAGAAAAACATCACTTTTCCAAAAAATATGTTCATATAGCAAACTAACAGCATTATATCTGATGGATGACATCAAGACATATATTATGCATAGTTTTTTATGAGCATATTTGTTTTGTTTTTTATAGATTTATCATCCTTATAATAGTTCAGTTAGATTTGGTATGCCAGGCTACTTACCATGCAGCTTTCTGGTGCAGTCTTGATTTGAATTATTGCCCTGCCCACCATAGCAATCATAAACCAATCAAATCACCTGTTACTTGTCAAGGACAGTTATGACAACTGATTTAAATCCTTTGCAGTCATTGGCTATAAATTCCAGAGCGGCTGGAACCCCCAAACCTTAAATGGCCCATTTTACCTGATATCACCTCTTTGAGATTCTTCGGAATGAAAAGTGTGTTATAAATAAAATCTATTATTATTATTATTATTATGCTCACTTCTGATTTGAATTTGCCGTATATCTCGCCACTCCCCCCTCACATTCATAGCAGGCTTTAGGAAAAGAGTGTCTCCCTCTGAAACTAATATTACTGTATTCATTTAGGGCAATGTTATCAAGTATTTCATATTATTAGTTTTGCTTTGTTTCTGTTCTGTGCATTGTTTTCTCATTCAGGCCTGTTTCTTTTCTTATCAGACACTACCTCTTTGCCTCCTTGGAGAAAATGTCTCTTGAGTGCATGTGTGTTTTTTTGTGAACGTTTGTGAGTGCGTACTGTGTATAAGGGACTTTCCTTTGTCCTTGGGGACAAGGTGACTCATAAGTTTAACAGATGTCATAATCGCACACCCAAACACAGTAAAGCAGAGGTGTGAGAGAGTATCACATGACTGAATGCAGATCAAGCCTGTCGTGTGTGGTCGGGTCAAAAATATGGTTGCTAAGCCTGTTGCTTTGATGATGCGTACACCTGATAATAAACCCCCCTGAGCTCATGAGCTTGTCTTGTTTGTTTGAGATGAATATGTGAATAATGAAGACATTGTTCTGATGGTATCATCATTATTTTGGTTTGTCAACAAGCACAGTCCTGCTGGAGCAAGACTTTTAATCATCCATGACACGTAATCTGTAGAGCTGCTTTTTCTGCCTTGTTGACAGCAGGGTGGTCGTTATGTCAGTCTTGAGGTCAATAGGATTCAAATATGATGAGGGATTGGTGCAGCACAGTTTTGTTCAAAGGTGTGACGTGTTGCTTTTGTGTGCAGCTAGTGTCACCAAACGAAATTGCAAAAATCTGCCATTGATCAGACAAAGAGATTGCCCCACTCCAGTCTCGCCCCATTGGTTGAGTCAATGTTGGGGTTTGATGCTCAAATCAACATATTAATGTTTTGATAGCACGACAGAGCCACTTTTTAGGGAAACTCACCCTATGAATTATAAAAAAGTGCAAAACTGTTAGTTATTGTATATAACATTTTGGTTGTTGGTTGATTGGTCTATATTATGGCGCCTTTCCATTACCAGTACCAGCTCAACTCGACTCGCCTTGACTCGGCTCGGCTCAGCTCGGCTCGCTTTTCGCTCCGTTTTCCATTACAGATAGTACCTCCACAATAGTACCTGGTCGTCATAGCGACGCCAGAAGGAAACTGCCATGACGTAATTTTCTCTCGCTGGATCCTCTCTTCGGCAACCAAACAAAGGAAAGACTGAACCTCCTCGTTTGACCATGGCGTATTCTTCTGAGTTGCCATAACAGTAAATAACACGCAATCTCTGGACAAACTATAACAATGGCGCGGTAATTCAGTATACTCCATCTGGCACATGCAATGATGACGCAATGAACAGTGACGATTCTCTCTGACCAATCAGCAGTCTGCGGTGTTTTCACCTCACATTTTAGTATCACCTCACCTCAGCTCGCCTCAGCTCACTCAGAACCTGGAAGCAGGTTCAGGTACAACTTTTACACAGTGGAAAACCAAACAAAGGCGAGTCGAGCCGAGCCGAGCCGAGCCGAGCTGGTACTGTGTAGTGGAAAAGCGCCATTAGATTATTATATCAGCTGATATAAGGTAGTTAGCACTTATTTCTGCCTATTTACGTGTTATAAATCCTTAGATAATATTAAAATTAAACTATTGTGTTTAAACACCATTTTGTCTTGATGTGCAGAACACACACTTACTAGTTTTATGACAGCAGACACACCTCTGATGCAATAAAGTCGCTCCCCCTGTTTCTACTCCAATAAGGTCACTACATAGCAAATGGTCGTTAAAGACTAAAGTGTCTGCCTTTTAACAATGCTTATTTATGCTTATAATAATAATAATTTTGAATGATTTAGATATCATTTATGTAATTATTATACTCTTAATCAATTACACATAGTTAATCAACATTAGTTAATAAATCATTAATAGGCACTTTGTTCAAATTAATATGAATAGCCTATATAAAAGGTCATACAAATAAAGCTAAGTAATGTAAATTACCACATGTGAGCTTAAATGTTCAGTTCTCTCTATATATCAACTGAACTAACTTCATAACTTTTACTTGCATTGATGTATACGATTTTTCTTTAAGCTGTCCTCTTTCATAGACAGCTCTTTTCTTCTTGCTGTGTAAATTTGTTAAATTCTTAATATTGTTCAATCATGTAATATTCTGCAGAAGAGAGAAATTAATCTCGCAATTTCTCTCGTGAGAAATGAATCTCATTTTCACCATTCCAGAGACATGTGATTGGCTGTTCACTACTGATGTCACAGCTAAACTCATAAACTCAGGATCAAAGCCTGAGTTGACAGAGAAAGCTGATGATCAACATCATGGGACCAACAAAGCCTGAATAGATTGGTTTGGTTTTGTCCACTCGAAACTAATCCTGTAACTCTGAGTTTGTTAAACTACCATCATGGTACAGGCCCCTGATTTTGGCAAGTTAGGCGCGTTCCTCGGTAATAACATAGTAACATTCCTGTCTGAAAATGTATTCCTAACCCTATCCCTACCCCCAAACCTAACCCTACCCATAAGTTATCCCTAAAATCAGAGGGAAATGATAGAAGAACACTGATGTAGAAGCACCAAACCCTGATTTAGCCCTGATTGTAAGCCTAAACTTGACTTAAACTTTAAACTTGATCTTCAAATCTGATTGGTTGAATGGAATACTGTTCCAGGATCAATGATGTTGTATATCAGGTTATGCATAATTTTTTATTACATATACAGAACTTGAAAGTCTACAATGGTCTGTTATGTTGTTCATTTTTTATCAGTGCTTCCAGATTATAACTTTGATTATTCGTAAATTCATTAACTTCATAATTCGTAAATTCATAAATATTAAGTTTAATATTTATTGTTAGGTTTAACTGATGCAGACTTTAGAGCGGTTTGATGCTTCTGTACTGGTTAAGAGTTTACTGGCATGGAAACAGCAAAAAGGGAGAAATTTCCCTCCTTGGAGACGACATTTCAAACTCATTCATAACCAATTTAAAATTCATTATAATTCCATCATGTATGCAAATTAGAGGACTTAAACTTGGTGATAATACCTTTGCAGAAAATAATGCATAGCTATTATACAAACCAGCATGTCAGCAGGATTTAATTAGCTGACGAGTAAACAGCGAGCATGTTTAAGGATATGAATTAAACATTGCCAGTGCACGCTAAACTACTTTGTGCACGATTCCATTCAAGTCATTTATAATTTCCATGATTGTTTTCATTGGAGGTGTGTAAATGTTTTCTCTTTTACAAGTTGACAATGCAGATTCCCTTATAATTATGAATTAATAAATATCACCATTTAATTTTTTCCCACTTCCAATTTTCTCCAGACAAATCGGCGATTCAACCCGCCGCAGTAATCAGCCACAACACAGAGATGATTTCCCACCGAATCATGGCATTTTACATTGACATCTGCAGAGCTCTCATTATCCAGACGGCGTAGTCTTGCCCGTATCCGTCTCTTCTGAATGCATTTTGGCTTTTACAGCCTTCTCACTTCCTGCTCCATTATCTCTGTTATCTTCCTCTCCCTCTCCCTGTCGCTGTGAGGTAAATGCGGAATGTCACACTCAATATTCCGGACGTGCCGTGATTAATTCCCCAGAGTTTCTCTTGGCCAGTTTACTAGCGGCCAGCCTGTGGTCGTCGGACGCTCCTTTGTCTCCTCCAATTCCCATTACGCTTTGCTGGCACTGACCTAATTTTCTCACCACCCGCTCGGCTTCCAACTCGGAGCCCACCGCTGTCACCGGCTGAACTGCCCCACAGGGACCCATTCGCAAACTGATGGGCAGTTTTATGGCTGAGCGTTTTATGGCTATTTTTTTATTCCGAATTGTTTCAGTCAGCTAGCTCGGCTCATCTTTCGTCTCTAACCCCCGGGGTGCAGCAGTGCAGGGAGTTCGAGAATCAAACGAATCCCGCCGTATTTACAGCCTCCATAAAAAAATATGCCGCAACAGTTTGTCAACTTTGCACCCGTGGAGGCATTTGCGGTGCACCTACTGAGGCCATAATCTCCTAAAGATGTGAGGTGATTAGTTTGGAAATAACACTGCTGCTTCAGGGACCTAGTTTTATGGGCAGAAGCTCGAACAGACGTATGGAAATACAACTTCTGAGACGATTTTCTTGAGGTGGTCTCTCCGCTCCCATTTTCAATCTGATAAATGTCTGTTCCTGCCAAGCATATTCCAGTTGCTTGTCACTTGTGTGTTGTTGTGCTGCTAGCGTTAACATCCTCGTCCAAGCATAACTTTCCTGGTAATGCGGCTTCTCTGAAAAGCTCCTATTCACCACGCAGAAGGTTCTTTCAGCCCTTGTTTCAATAGATCGGTTACCCAAGCAAGTCGCCACCTCTATTCATGTTTGACTTATTCATGGATTATTTGCCCTGCTCTCTGTTTCTTTTCACTCCATCACCTATCTTGAGACTTAATGGAAAATCTGTCCATTCCGGCACCCTCTATTAGCATGAAACATGCCCATTCAGCTTTTGCTTTTGACCGGAATAGGCCGCAATGCTAATAGGTCTGCGGGATATGCCGGGGAACCTCGAGAATGGCGCAAGGGGGATCCCGAGGGTGCAACCTCTATCGCCTCGTCGTATCTTAATGCACGTCTTCCAGAACAAATTGGCCTGTTTACTTAAGAATTGGCAGTGACCCATGAATATTTGATAGCGAGCAACTGTTGACGGCCGCATACAATGACTCTCTTATCTTATTTAGCCAGCCTGGCAGGCTCACGCCTCCCAACACTTCCCCTGAGAGACGGACGCCGCTGAAAGGGTTTGCAATCCAATACGGCAGCTGCACACCAAAGCCAGCGGTTATCATTGAGAGTGCAGGGCCGTCTAAGCCTTTCCCCCTTTCCCCAACCGTTGGGTATACAGGATATTAGTTGAACCTCTCATATCACCTTTGCCGCAACGGCTAATAATACAGCAGCCTGGAAATCAATGAAGCTGCCCTAGATTTCAGCTCGGCGCTCTCCATAAAGGGATCTAGAGGGCAGTGAGGTTTTCGTTTTCTCCCCTTTTCTCTCTTTTCACTTATTATAGGGGAAGAAAAATGGGTGACCGGGACTCTGAGATCATTTCTCCCGCTCTGAAAGTGCAAGCCGCTCTCTCCAGGGAGGTGAGTGTTTCAGTGGGGTTTATACTACGCTATGACAGTGGCTGTCTCTCTTCATTAGAGCACAGGCCTTTGCTCTCTCAAATGGTAATTCAGCAGCGCAGGATTGTGCTGAGTGCGCAGAGGAGAATTCTGGGTGGGCTGATAGAGACGAGAACAGAAGCCGGAGAGAAGCGATGAGATCAGGTTTCGCTCTCCAGGCCAGTGGTGGGCGACCTCATTTGCAAAGGACTCCTGAGGGTCTGTGTTTTCATTCTAAATGCACCTGCTTCAACAAATGCAGAGCTCAGTTTAATGACAGCAGTTAGCAAACACCCCACTATGACTGGAAGTTCATTCATGTGCACACAATAGTGGTTTATCGGTAACTATGTGAACAAGGAAACTGAGAAAAAAAGGGTGCAAAGTGTTTTTATTGCATTTTGATTGATATTAAAGGGCTGGTTGATCAGCTTTTTTCAAAGGCTTGATTGTGCTTATGAGGTGCACTCTAACATAGGTTCATGCTTCATACAAAAATAAATAAAAAATAAATAAATGCCTTATCAGTTTAAATCCCAAATCAGACCCAGAGAATGTTAGTGAAGACGATCGAGCAGAACCTGTGCAAGACCAGCTGTTGCAGGACGTTTCAGAATGGTATGTTTTTTTTTTTATTTGTAGTTGTGTCATACTTTGTATACATAATACATGATTGCCTTGTAGCCTTTTTTAAAATATAATCAAAATAATTCCCTCAAATAATCCCTTCAATAACTGTAGTATCATTTGTTAGAAAAATGATACTACAGTTATTGAAGGGATTATTTGAGGGAATTATTTTGGATCTATATTGATCGCTACTGACTGTAAAGCACCATTAGTTTTGTCTGTCGCCAGAACGATGAGACCATTACGAAGACTAATCATGGATTTATTACAGTGGCCAAATCAAACACAGAACCATGTTTAGAGTGCCTGCATTTACACTGATCACTTAAACGACAACAAACCAACACCAATATTCGAATTTCGCTAGTGGGATTAAAAAGAAATTTGTAGGATAAATTTGAATTAGCAATTAGGTAACTGGCTAGCGAAGCCAAACAGCGTTTCCCTTTGTTTATGTCCTTGCTATAGCATAAAATAACTTTTCATGGAAAACACATCAACAAAGAATAAAACATACTTACAGGTTGTGGCCCATAAACAACAGCTTCAGCTTTTAAAGTAGGAACTGCTGAGACATATTTGGATTATAACGTTCAGGAAGGTTCAGCGTTTCAACGGCATGGCAACAACACTACTAACTCTTCCTCTTCTCAACATGGCCTTTGGGGGAAGGGCTTATGTAAATATTAGGGTTGATGATGTCACTAACCCACGTTGTCATTACCGGACATTTTTTTGTAGCCCTTAGAAAGCAATTTCTTTAAAATAAAAATCTCCATTTTCTTTGAACTTTGAGCGTCGTAACTTTGCAGATGTTGTTTATGCTCAAGTGAAACAAGTGAAATCATAATCAATTCGAATTCGAATTCATTTGTCAGAGAGAACTGATCATAGTCTAAAGGGTCGTTCACAACAAAGACAATAACTATACACTTTTAATACTCTTTCTAATTCTATCAGAATAGGGATGTCCTATAACAGACATGACACAGAGGAACAAAATCCCTGGAGTCATTTTCATTACAATTCACATTTCATGAACAATTTAATAATGAGTCAATCAGAACTTTTTCCTAACATTAAAGAGACTGAGCATCTAAAGGAGCAGATGATTGAGCATTTAAAGAAATGCATGCTTATATATAAGCATTACTGTGGGTTGGTGTGGATGCTAGTGTTATCTTTATAGTTATCATTCATTCAGAGTGATTTTTATGTTTAATAACATCAATAAGATATTTAAAAATCCATACTTATCCATTTAAAAATTGATAGGGTAAATGTTAATTTCATGCTGACTTTTAGGTTAATTGTAAGTTATCATCATCATAAGGATCTGGCAGGAGCTGTTCATGGTTATCTGTTGATCAGATCTTTCATCAACATGCTTTCAATCATACAAAGCTGGAGAGAGTCGCAAGTAAGTAGCAAGTCATTTAGCAGAGATTTTTGCCAGAGCTACTTAAAGCACTCATGTTACATGGACAATCCCCTTGGAAGAACCTGAGGTTAAGTGCTTTACACAAAGCTACAATGGTGATGGGTCATGGTTTATTCCTGACAGGACTTGAACTTGCAACCTTCCGATTACCAGCCCTAAACTTTATTGTGCTGTGGTGGATAAACATTATGGGGCGTCATTGAATATGCTTGAACAGTCACCTTTCAGAACTTATTAATCAAATCCATTTAAATTTGTAAAATGGAAGTTAACTTAATCCCTTTTTTTGACAGCTGATTTGTGTGTGTGTGTGTGTGTGTGTGTGTGTGTGTGTGTGTGTGTGTGTGTGTGTGTGTGTGTGGACTGGTAATCCCTACGGTATGGGGACAAAATGTCCCCACAAAGATGGCAATATCCAAAATCCTTGTCCTTGTGGGGACATTTTTTGGTCCCCATGAGGAAAACATCTTATAAATCACACTAAGTGATGTTTTTTGAAAATGTAAAAATGCAGCATGTCTCCTGTGATGGGTAGGTTTAGGGGCAGGGGCAGTGTAGGGGGATAGAAAATACGGTTTGTACAGTATAAAATTCATTACGCCTATGGAATGTCCCCATAAAACATGGAAACACAACGTGTGTGTGTGTGTGTGTGTGTGTGTGTGTGTGTGTGTGTGTGTGTGTGTGTAGGTGTGTGTGTGTGTGTGTGTGTGTGTGAGTATACTAATAATCAGTAGTGTCATGCCTTCTATACACAAGGTTATATATAAAAAAGACCAATCACAATTCAATATTCATGATGACATCATCACGGCATTTTGAATGCCAAACGCTCAATTTAATTGATATTTTCCCTATAATGGTAATGGTTAACTTTAGCTCTTTATGTCCACACTGTTCATTTTCCAGCCACCAGCTGTCAATAATCAAGTTAATTATTAATACATTTTAAGTGTCCGAATTTGGCATAGCCTAGCCTACTCTAAACATATCCAACACAATACAACACAGAGTTACAGAGTTCAGGTACTTTTGACTCTTTTAAAATACAGACTCCTACTAAAGTGTAAATGGGCGCAGTTAGTAAAAAGAATAGGGTACTTAAACACTGCTTCCTTTCACTTTGAAAAATCTCCTTGTGTTGAATACTGAGGTGCTGTGTTTTGTGAGTGAACATGAGGTCATCAGGATAAAGTGACTCTGGTGGCATCATTCCCTGCAGCTCTTTCAGCTGCTCATTGTCTTGTTGTGAATTTAAATATCTGTTATTGGCTTACGACATAGAACAGCCCAGGCCAAAACTGAAGATGAGAGCTGATTAAAGTGGAATCAACTATATTCTTTCCTTTTTATAACACTTTTCCAAGCATGTCAGATAGACTTTACGGCGACTGTTGAAATATAGGCATGCTCTTCAGATATCACTGTTCTACTCATTCAGTAGTTCATTTGATGCCAGAATCGATCTACATGCATTCTTTACACAGTCATCTGCTTTTCTTTGCAATGCTTGTGCTTAAAGGGATAGTTCACCCAGAAATGAAAATTAGCCACCCTCAAGTCATCCTAGGTGTATATGACATTCTTCTTTCAGACAAATAAAACTCTCTCAGTTATAAAAGGTTATTTAATCAACTATGGCGGTTTGTTTTACAAACCCTTCTGTTCTCTTTTATGAACCCTTCTGCTTATTTTATTTTCTGTGATATAAGATTGGACATTTGCTGATATAAATTAGACCAGTGCTACTGCTTGCTAACTGTGTTTGTCGTACTGTAGGTTCCCCCACGCATCAAAAAAAATCAAACATTAACAGCAGTGACATTTTTACAGTGATGACTTTTAAAAGGAAAGCACTCAATGCTGTGGGTGTAAAACCGACTCATCACATTCTTGTTTCCTTACTTTGAAATAGTAAGTAAATGTGTTAAGCTAAAAAAAAAAAAAACCTAGGAAATCGTTTAAAATGAAAGTAAAATAAATAATAATAAAAATATCCCCTTTGTTTTTTTGTCTCACTTTTGCTTTGTTTGTTTTCTTTTTAATCTTCATCGTGTGTGTGCCTTTTCTGTAACGGTTTACCTATTTGGATCGTTAACTAAAGGGATATTATCGTAAAGTATTACCATTTTATTTATGACTATACCCTAAGAGGAAGGGGGATTTTGTGAAATGTATTGTTGTTCATCATCGCCGTCTTCTTTTGTCTTCTTTTTAGTATTTTGCTGTGTATGGAGGACCAAATTACTCAAAATGAAATAATTCAATAAATAATGAATTCAATAAAACAACAATTAAATGTACCAGTTTATTCTGAAATAATTAAATAATTAATTGAATCATTAATTTATCAATTTAATAATTAACTACTTCATTTAATTAAATGTATTTTTTTATTTTGTAAAATTACATGAAAACATTTATTGTTTCATATATTTCACAATTACCTCACACTATTGTTGTTTAAAAATCTATTTTTTCATTATTAAATGTGCTTTTTCAAAAAGCTGTTTTTCATGATAATATGCTGCATTTACGAATAACGCCTATTTTATGAATCATACATTTCCAAAGCACGATTTTACCAAAGATCCTTTTCATAATAATAGAGGACATTTCACAAATGCCAATCAGAAATGCATGATTCGTCAAATAGGTGTCATTCGGAAATGCAGCATATTATCATGAAAAACAGCTTTTTGAAAAAGAAAAGGCACATTTAGTAATGAAAATTTTTTTTTTTAAACATCACAAGAGTTTGTGTGGAAGATGGAATTGTGGTTAAAGCTACACTATGTAACTTTTCCGTCCACTAGAGGTTGCCTGTTCAAAACAAAGGCGTAGTTTGATGATGCCGTGCACGTTTGAGCGCAGAATCACCTCACAATGTCAGGAAGTGGTCTTCACCTCACAGCCGGTGGAAAAGAGTCAGGATAGGACTCGGGCAGAAATCATGTTCATGGATGCGATTATTAACATTACTGTAGTATGAAGCAGAGCAGGACCGAGTGTTGTGGAGGTGAGCAAGGCCGCAGGAGTGACTGAAGAGCGGAACTGTTATTATGGCATAGTCATAAAACACGGCGACCGTGAGGTGAAGACCACTTCTGCTTTTCCAGTATGAGGTAACGCAGCTCTGTTTATCATATTAGATATATCTGAGTGTGTTGAAAAAGAAGTTATGCCGTTCGCTCGGCGGCTGCTGTGACACTTGTTGCACTGCAGTAAGAGTAAAGCGTTTCTGCTAAATAAAACCGGAAACCGAGGGTAACGCAGACATGACGCAATTGACAGGCGACTCCCTCACACGCATAGCTCACACGTCTCGGTTCATTGGTTAAAATAGCTATTTCTCACGATGTACAAATGGTTGGAAACATTTGGGATATTCTAAGAACTCAGCTGAACAAAATATATAACACTGTGGTTTTATTGAAATAATTATTTATTGAATTATTTCATTTTGAGTAATTTGGTCTTCCATAGGCTATGAGGTTGAGGTGGTTGCTAGGGTGTTACGCAGGTGGTTATAAGGGTGTTCTGGGGGTTTTATAGCTGGATGCTTATTGGCCCAAGTAATGAGCCAACCTTAAAAAAAAAAACATCACTCTTCTTCTCTATGATCATTCATGTATGTAGCACAAATTGTTCCAGAATGGAGTCAGAGATTGTGTTGTAACTTTGCAAGTACATGTCAACTTATTCTACCAACCCGAACCCTAACATAACAGTCTACTAATATTCTAATGAGAGTTAGTAAACATGTAGTTGCAAAGTTACTGACCGTTTACTGTATGTTTGTTCAAATAAATGCAGCTTTCGTGAGGAGACTTTTCTTTCAAAAACAATATAAAAATCTTAATTATTCCAAACTTTTGAATGTCAGTGTAAGACCAGGAACATGTATTGAGAGTATATTGGCTCACTTTTGATTTCAGGTTTATTTTAAATAGAAAAAAATCTTAGTGCATCTTTAAACTTTACCAGCAGATCAACTTAACAGAACAAATAGTGAGTGAATGGTTCCCATTTGGCCTTGATTACATAAAGCATTGATTAAACTAGAACAGATCCCAGTCCTCGCGGTCTATCCTTACAGCTCTTCCGAAGCATGCAGCGCAGGAGTTAAACGTGTCTCAGGAACCCTGTGGCCTTCGTCAGTGGCTAATTAAATCCCAGCCTATTCATTCTATTTAATGTGGTTTTAATTCAATTACAGGCAGGGTCAGGGAAGGGGTCTCTGAAGCAGTGGAAAGAGAGAGACAGAGGGATGTTGTTGACACTGGACATAGATGACGTGAGCAATAACTGCATTAGACTCCTGATGAGGACAGGGACAGGGGCAGATATGTGAAGTATTAGGGTTTAACTTAAATTACTTAAATTATTAATTTTGCCACATCATGCAGCCTTCACAGTCAGCCATGGTAAATAATTATGCAATCACAGTTCTAGCCCTCCTTAGCATGTTCACGAGAGAAATAGTGATGTACAATTCATAATTCAATCTCTGTTGGATCTTTCTAATGAATCAAAAGACACTGATCACAAAACCAGCCTGAATGATTCATTCACAGATCTCTCACTGACTCCTGTCACAGTCGTTTTCAGTGAATAATGATTTAAAGGGGTCATGAACTAAGAAATCAAATTTTGACATATAAGCGGTCATCATACTATAAGAATATCCAGTAAGTTTCAGAACTGAAAACTTTCTGCTTTTATTGTAAACAGATAACGACTCAGTTTGGAATGTGCATATAGGTGAAAGACCGCCTCTGCAGGAGAAGATCAACGCCTACTTCATCATTGCAATTTTGGCCCCGCCCACTTAGTGAGATGACGAGGAGAGAAGAGCAACAGGATGGACTAAAAATAGCATAACCTGTCAATCAAACAGAGCAAGTTTAACAGTGACTGAGTTCTGGACTTTCTCCAAAACTCATGTTATAATCAGCGAATAGGTTATTTACATTGTGTTTGCACTGTTAGTTATGATGAAAGCATGTGTTAGTGCTACTATACTCATCACTGCAACCTTTCATGCCACAATCTAAACATAATGCCATTGATCGAAATATAGTGCCATAATCAACACTTTTCACGAGTAGTTAACCTTGAGAGCTGTAATAAAAATGTGCTAAAAGTTTTCGAGAGAAACACTTATCTATTTAAAATGCAAAGATGCTAGCCAATCACAGCAGTGGGCGTTTACACTGATGTGTTACAGCAGACACGCCCCTTAAAATCAGGGTAGGAAAAACGCCTATTATTTATAAATTATAAATATGTATAATATGTTTTTTATTAATGTAAAAAAATCACACTAACATTATAAGTGCTACCCAGGAAACAAAACAATGCAGTTCATGACCACTTTAAATTTCAGTGAATATTGATGTGGATAATGCATTTTTATGTTTAATGTAAATGCATTAAAAAGAATGAGAAATACAACAACAACAACTAAATTCTCATTTTGTGTTCAAGAAAGAAAGCCTTGCGGGTTTTGAACGACATGAAGGTGAGAAGTGATGAAATTTGTTATAGGGAGACTAATGTGAGTCTAATATTTATAAAAATAAAATAAATAAAACATATAGATTCTTCTTCACCTGTAGAGTGAAAATTGCCATTGGAAATCTGTAGACCCTCAGTATTATGTGTGCCTAAAGACTAATGCATCATGAAGGACTGTCCGTATAGACAATGATCCACCTGTCTGACCTATTGAATGGAGATCATCTTAAGATCAATAGCCAATGTCAGGAAGAAATCCACTAATAGGAGGAGAAATTCTCTCAGCTATGGTATATTACTGTTATTATTAGATTATCTGTATGTCTATCTGTCTACGGTATCTAATGCTAACATTTATTTGAAATAAATAATATTTGTAATTAATAGCTGGCCGAATAATGGCAAAGTGCAATTAAACCAGCTTGAAAAACGTTTTGTTGCTGGTCTAGGTTGATCTGTACCAGCTTAGACCAGTTACTGCTTTTGGTTTTCTTGAGGGATTTGAATATTTAGTACCTATAAAATTATGCATAATCATAATGCTTATATTGTAATTCTGTCATGTTTTCTTATGTGGCCAATACATTTGTTGCTGTCACTCAGAGTTTATATGCAAGTGTTGACATTTTATATACTGAATGTTGAATTGCTATCTGGGAGTCTTGTGTGAATGTGTTTGATGGAGATCATAAACTCTATTTAGAGAGAGTCAGATTGGCTTTGTTGTTGTTTGCTTTTAAGTGTGATGTGTCGGGAAAAAATCTCCCACAAATCATGACGAGAGCCAAATACAAAGCAAATAAAGAAAAGAGATGCAACAGACCATTAACTTTTTTTGCCTTGTTGTGACATAGTGCACAAAAATATTGGGCTATAAGCAAGCAAACAAGGATATAAAGCTATTACTTGACGAGATTAATTGATCTCAAATCCTATAATGGTTTAATTGACTGGAAAATAGCAGATGGTTTGATAGCAGTGTCGTAAAAGAAGCTTGTCAGCAGAGCCTTAATAGCCTCTCTGTCCAATTTCAAATATTTCGCCACACATTTTATTTCCACCAACCTGCTCTACCGTTCTCTTACTTTTAAAGAGAGAGTGAGGGAGAAAAGAAAATACTGCTATACTCCTTTATTTCCCTCCACAGCTCTATAGAGGTCTCATATGAAATGTTTAACTTTGGTTGCATTTTGAAGGTGAAAACAACATAAAGGAAATGACGAATAGGATTCTTACTAAAATGTACCATGTTAGTCATTGTTATTTAAGTTAAAGTATAAATAAATGAACAATTTTGGATTGTAACACTTTCTGGGAATGTTGAGTTGGACAGAGTTGACAGTTTAGTTCAGTTTAGTATAGTTGAGTTTACTATATGGTTGCTAAGATGTTCTTGGTGGTTTTAATTTTATAGGGCTACTGAATGTGAATATTAGGGCATTCTGTCTGGTTACTAGGGTGGTTTCTAAAAGTCACCATGTAAAGAGTTTTTTTTTTATCAATTATTTAACCTTGCATATTATTATTATTATTATTTTTTTAAAGAAAATCATGTGCCCTTGTAACAACCTGACTAAAAACAAAACTTACATTTCTTCTTGTTAAAGAAGTTGTTTCACTCTGTATATGTCACAATAGGGAAGACAAGATTATCATTTAATGCCCACTTCAAGAATTCGAATGTTTTTTAGCATGTTGTAATGCAGCTTCTAGGGTGTTCTGTGTGGTTGCTAGGGCGTTGCTAGGCAGTTGTTTAGGAATTCTAAATGTTTGCAGCATGTTTTTGCCTGGATTGGAGACCTTCTGAGAAAACTAAGATGCTTCTGTGTGGGTCCTAATGCCCCAGTATAGTGACAGGGACACTGTAACAAGCATTGTCGTTTTAGATGAGACGTTTAACCAAGGTTTTGACTCTCTGTGGTTATTTAAAATCCCATGGCACTTCTCGTAAAGAGTAGAGGTGTAACCCCTGCTAATCCTGGCCAAATTAACTCCATTGGCCCTTATCAATCATGGCCTCCTAATAATCCCCATCAGCCGAATTGGCTCTATCCCTCTCTCTCCCCTCCACCTATAGCTGGTGTGTGGTGAGTGCACTGGAGCCGTTAAACTGCGGCTGCTGTCGCATCATCCAAGTGAATGCTGCACACTGGTGGTGGTTGAGGAGAGACCCCCTGACATGATTGTAAAGCACTTTGGGTGTACAGTAATACATGAAAATTGATTCATTAATGTTGCAATGTGTGGTTGCTTGGGCGTTGCAAAGTGGTTATTCAAGAATTATGAATGTTTTTACTGTGTTATAGTGCAGATTCTAGGGTGTTATGTTGTTGGGCATTGCTAAGTGGTTTTTAAAGAATTCTAAATATTTTAGCATGTTGCAATGCAGCTTGTTCTGTGTTGTTGCTAGGGTGTTGCTACGTGGTTGTTTAATAATCAAGAGTGTTTTCAGTGTGTTACTATGCAGCTTCATTAAGATGTTTTGTTTTGGGTGGTTGCTGCGATTTTCATGTTGTTGCTAGGGTTTTTCCAGGGCGGTCTGTGTTTTGTAGTGTTTTGTAGTATTGCAGTGTATTTTGTTAGCACAAGTAGTTGTTCTGAGTGATTTTTAGCAAGCCTTTCATTTGCTAGGGGGTTTGCTATGGCATTTTTGGTGGTTGTTAAGAGGCTAAAGTGCTATGATGGTTTTAAACATGCATTTAGGGTATTAGTAGAGTGTTACTATAGTAGTTTCTACTAAAATCCTATAGTTACATCCGTTATTGTTACTACTGTAAAGGCATAAACAATTTATGATGTCCATCAAGCAGCGTAAAGAAGCTTTCAGAAGAGTTCAGTCATTTGTTAAATGTTTTTGTTATGAGGAAACCTTGGCATCTATTTTTAGGATCGCTTGTTATTGTAATCATCTTCGTATCACTTTTTCCAGTCGAATACAAATCTAATCAATACATAATAAATACTGGACATAGAGTGTTCAAACAAAGAAAAAGCTTCCTTCTATGCAGTCCTAACTACCCCCACAAAGACATAAGTGCCCTAGTAAATAAGCAAACACCCACTCATCAACACGTGCTAAGCACCTGCAGCATCCTGGCTTCTGTTGCACTGAAAAAAACGGCTGAGCCATCGTTTTTGGTTTTAAGTGCTGGTGGGTGTGTGCAAAGGAAGGTGGATGCAATGTGGCAGTCATTAAAAATTAATTCAGGCCCCTGAGGTCCCAGACCACCCATCAATCTCCCAATGACCATGGCTGCATCTTACTCCGTGACAGATGCCCTGGAAATGGACAGGTTGCGTGTGACTTGAATAATCTCTGGGAAAACTGGAGCACGGTCAGAATGTGGAAAAGAGGAGAAGCGACCAACAGGGCCTGTCTCAGTTAATCCTAAAGAATGGCCGGTAAAAGCGGTGGAGGAACGTGTCTCAAGTGAGTCTAGACTGGATGTAGCAAATGCTGAGCGGGCAGAGCTTTAATTGATGAGTGTGCATCTGTCACAGTTTTCTGAAAGGCTTTTGTATTGCTAATGCGAATAAAGAGAGTGCAGATCGTAAGCAGATCTCATGGCAACAGTTGCTTGAACAGAATGCCTTTGCCAAAGTGCAAAAGCTGTGGATGGCTCACAAGAAAAGCTTAAAGAGATACTTCAATCAAAAATGAATTTTTCGCCACTGTCTACTTTCTTTTTCTGTGGAATATTATAGGAAATGTCTAGTAGAATGTCCAGGCTCTTCCTTTTCATACATTGAAAGCAGATCCAGAATGATTGTAGATGATTATTATGTGTCTGCCTGTTTTAAGATTTACTTCATCATCAACATTAATTTAAAGAGATTATGGCAAAAAGATGTATGGCAAATATATAACCCAAGAGCACTAAGTCTAGCATTTCCCCTCTGAGAGCACATGTTATAATCCATGTAGTTCAGTTTGCATAAATTGCTAACCCTTATGAACTGTTTCTTTGGTCAAAAAGACAACTCAAATTGAATGGAGAACTGTGTTCAAAAGTGTGTTCAAAATTGAATGGAGAACTGTGTTCACTGCCATTCAAAAGTTTGTGGTCTGTATATTTTTAAAAGTTTTTGAAGAAAGTCTCTCCGTTGTTGCATTTATTTAATTAAAAATACAGTAAAAACAGTAATATTGTGATATTACAATATTAATAAGATCTGCTGAAGTTCAAACTGGGCATTAGAAGGGGATTTAAGTGACATAGCATGGTTGTTGGTTGCCAGACGAGCTAGTCTAAGAAACTGCTGATCTACTGGGATTTTCACACATCTCTAGGGTTGGTCAGAAAAGGAGAAAATGAGGGGCATTTCTGTGGGTGAAAATGCTTTGATGCCAGTGGTCGGAGGAGAATGGGTAGACTGGTTCAAGCTGATGGAAAGGCAACAGTAACTCAAATAACTCGTTACAACTGAAGTCTGCAGAAGAGCATCTCTGAACACTCAACATTCGAACCTTGAATCAGATGGTCTGCAGCAGCAGAAGACACACTGGTGCCACTCCTGTCAGCTAAGAACAGGAAACTGAGGCAACAGTTCACACAGGCTCAACAAAACAGAAGATTGGAAAACGTTGCCTGGTCTGATAAGTCTCAATTTCTGCTGCGACATTCAGATGGTTGGATGGTTGCGGTGAACAATAAGAAAGCATGGATCCATCCTGCCTTGTATCAGCAGTTCAGGCTGCTGGTGGTGTAATGGTGTGTTGGGTGTTTTCTTGGCACACTTAGTGCCCCTTAGTACCAGTTGAGCATCATTTAAAAGCCACAGCCGACCTGAGTATTGTTGCTGACCATGTCCATCCCTTTATGACTACAGTATACACATCTTCTGATGGCTACTTCCAGAAGGATAACATGCCATGCCACAAAGCTCAAATCATCTCAAAATGGTTTCTTGAACATGAGAATGAGTTCACTGTACGTCTCCACAGTCACCCGATCCCAATCCAATATAGAATTTTTGGGATGTGGTGGAACGAGATATTGACTTTCTGGATGTGCAGCTGACAAATCTGCAGCAACTGTGTGATACTGTCATGTCAGTTTAGACCAAAATCTCTGAGGAATGTGTCCAGCATCTTGTTGAATCTTTGGCATAAAGAATTAAAGCAGAGGGCAAAAGGAGGTCCAACTTGGTGCTAGCCAGGTGGACCGTATGTATACCTCTTATTTGATAGGGGCAAAGTTGAGTTCTTCTTCTAAAGCATAAAATGAATCATGAAATGAATTCATTAATGAGCTGGGATCTTTAAATTGCATTGGAATCCTACATTTCCATCCCTAGAAAAAAGTGAGTCTTTCAAGTATGTATTTTATTTATGGTTAGTAAAATTATTTTTTTTACTAAACTACCTTTATGCTGCCAGAGATGCTTTTGGACTTTGGTGCTCCATATATCCTCTCATGTCGAGTGTCTTTTCTACACAGGAGCCATCATACCTCTCATCACACAGCAATAACTCCCTGAGGCAAACTCTAACCACACTGTAAGCCTGAAACCTCCATTCGCTCTGGGTCTCCATTTTCCTCCAGTCGCAGGTTATGTAACGGAGGAGCGGTCGTCATGGCAACCCCTCCACTCCGGTGCCCCGGTGGATGGTTTGATGAGCTGCCAGCAGTAGGGTCACAACTAATGGCATTCCAGCTGTCTGCCATCAGCTATCTGCACACAGCGTGTTCCATCAGCACTGATCCAGGACCAGACTGAAAATCTCAAATCCCTTAACAAGATCATACTGCTAGATGGAACAGAATTCTGCTCTCAGATCAACATTCACTCCTGATTTGACCAAAACATGGGGCTGTTAGAGATTCACCTCGCTTATTAAAGAGTTTGAAGAATGCTCTACACCAGTGGTTCTCAACTCGACACTGCATTTTTTTATTTTTGTACTGAATGTCTGACAGGCCAAGCTTCAATTCATGCATTTTTCTAACAAGCTTGATTATTCAAGTCTGATGTGTAAATAAGGGAGCCAAACAAAACCACTGTTCTAGACAGCAATGAGGCTACACAATATTCCTTATTTAAAGACATCACTTTTTCAAAATGCCGTGTGTGTTTGTTATATTTATCAGAATATAAATTATCACAAAATTTCCAGCTTAGTCGAATCATGCATTGTTCAATCATGTTCTTGTGAGACCTTACTCAGTGTCACCGGCCAACACGATCACATGAGAATGCATATCAATAGAACGAGAGTGCAATGTCGTGGAATGTACACACCAAAATGAGTTTTGGTGTGCTTATGGTACGCAGCTTTTCGCGTGCATATTTGGCATGCAACTGCGTACCATAAGCACACCAAAACTCATTTTGGCGTATACATTCCACGACATTGCACACTCATATTATTGATAGGTATTTTCGTGTGATCAGGCTTCACTGGCGCAGCTGTACTGGCCAGCCCCACACACTCTAAAAAATGCTGGATTAAAACAACCCAATTGCTGGGTTTGTCCATTTTCAACCCAACACACATCAAGAGTGCACACATCAAGCCATGTGGACCTTCTTCGACCATAACAGAGTCTCTGCAAGTTCACCGTTGCTTCTTCTCTCAACACTGAAGGATTCGATTGCAACTGCTACACCATCGGTCCGAACTATCAATACTTTCCTCTGCGACTGTATATTCGGACGCTCTTCAACAGCTCAGGCAAATTCAATAACGTATGATATACAGAATCGCTGTTTAGTTAGTTAAAGCTGTAAACCCCTCTGTTCAAAAGGAGATTGTAGTCATAACTGAAAGTCAGAAATGTCAACATAAAGTTCTCATGAAAGGAATTTCAGGAAAAGACAAAGTTGATACAAATTTTAAACATAAAAACCTGATCACAATTCGTGGCTGTTATCTTTTGAAACTCTTGTGGAGACACATGAGATTATGGCGGTATTTTATAGGTGAAACATCTGAGAAGCAGATGATCTCAGAAAGAGTCAAACCAAAAATTGCTGCCCACTGCTCTGGGTGTGTGTGTCCACAGTTTGATGTGTGTGTTTTCAGTTACACTACACTACACTACTAATGTGTGTGTGTAATGGACATAGGCCTACTAGGCCAGTAAGATGGCTGTGCGTGTAAACCTCAATCCCCTGGCCTCAAGAGATCTGACGCTAGAGGCCACGTCGTTGTTAGCGCCCACCTTCCACACCAGAGACCCCACGGTTTGAATCCCACTCGGAGCGCGTCAAATAGGACCGGTTACATGTGCACTAACTTGGATGAGTTAAATGCAGAGAAAAATTCCAAGTACAATACTTGGCCTTCACATGTCACTGTAACAAATTAGCTCAAAGGGGAAATATTAATAATTAATCATAATTAATTAATTTACAAATATTTGTATCAGTTAACTGAATTAACTTCCTGTAACTGAATTAACATTACAATCAATTAATCTGTTCTTTCAGCGAACACTCAGTACTGATTGTCTATCAACTCTTCAGAAAGGATATTTTCCGTGACCATAGAAAAATAACTCTTTCTTAAGTATGATCAATTCGTTGAAGTGACAATTGATTTATAAGCAGACCAGAATCAACTCATATGAATGTGCACAAAGTTTATTTAACTAAAACACGAACACATAACTAATCTACACAAACACATACACACAAGCACACATACACATAGGTATAATGGAAAGTGAAAATGACTGAAAGACCGGATCAGAACAGAGGAATGAAGCTATGGAAAAAATTATCGAAACCTGGGAGAACCATCAGTTCTTTGGTATCATCAAAAATCTAAGCATTTGAGACACTGCTAACATTCTTCTGACACTGCAGAAGAGAAATCTTACGTCAAGAGAAATATCTGAGAACCATAAAGTCTCTAAATGCAGTCTATTTAGGAAAAGGAAAATACAACAATAAATTGCTTGAGTCATAGATCTCATCATGATCCCAAATACTTCTCAAGATCAGATCTGAGTTGGAACATCTGAGATAAAGTTACACAAAAGCACAACATTTGAGCAGTTTTCTTTGGTTCAGAA